>PYUH01000112.1:439142-477644 GCA_016808085.1 Suaeda aralocaspica | reverse complement strand
TTGGACTTTCTTTCTCTTTCCTTGCTCATTTTTTCTTTCACTCAAATCCAAATACTAAAAGGAAGCTCCATTTTGCCATTTTTCAAACCTAAAACCAAATATACTTCAAAGCATGCTCAACAATCATCATTACCCTCAAGTATGTAATGTTTTCAACATTGGTATTTTATTTGTAATTTGGCTTTCTGCGAGTATTTGTGTGTGTCATGAAATATGGGTTTCTTTATGTGGTTGAATATTGTGAATGTGTTTAGTTCTTGATTATATGTGAAATGAGTATTGCACGTTAGTTTACGATAAGATGAAATGATCGAGTTTACGCATATATCATGTACACGAGTTTATCATTGTATAGGTGAACATGATGGTTAAGAATGAGTGAATGGTAGAGGTTTTAAGTGGTGCTCATGGTGTTATGGGGTTGTGGGGGGTAGTACTTAGTGCAAATTAGTGATATGAAGTGCATTTGACTATGGCATGCTTAATTAGTCACACCCACACACACTCAAGAAGTAGTAGTAGAGATGATATTTCTTCCTTAATGAGTCAGTTCGTTCGAATAGGTTGAGCTTGTGAGATATGAGTGCCTAAACTGAGACTTTGATGATTTTAGTGAATATGATGTCTTGATCATAACAACATGAAAAATTCAACACTTTGAAGATTCGATAATTTGAGCTCAATTATGCTTGTAGTGACGAAATTGGCTCATTTAGCACATTTTCCTCATTATATGTGTAATTTGCATAAGCCCTAGCTACTTTGATCATGTTTGGGAAACGTTACTCAATTTGAACATATCCATAAAAATGACAAATTGCCTCTTTGATACCTAGGGCTTTGAGGGCCCATGTGTCCTTTTTATGGACATTGAACTCTTTAGTTCATTACATAGTGTGACTATGCCTGGCTTAGGGAGTGAGTTTAAAAACTCAAATCCCAAGTAGAGAAGTCGCCACAGTGCTCTTTTCGGAAGCTCAAGGAACCCCATTAGGTCTAGCCCAAAGGCAAATTGTAGAGAAGTTAAGGACTATATCTCTAGATTAGGAACGAGGGTAAGGACAATAGTAGTTGACAATGTCCCCCCACGTAAGCGGCCTCTACTTGGTCTCATATGTAATTTTACAATCATAAATCGAATTCTACCTCGTTTTACGAAAGGATGCAACACTCGGGGTGGCACAGACTCCTAGGCAAAATTTGAATGTGTTTAGGAAAATATAAGGGTATGGGTAAGTATATTGATGAGAGAGAAAACAAAAAATTTATTGATAAATCAATTGGGCCCACCAACTAAAGTGTATGAGTAAATAATTAAGATGGGGTAGTTTCGAGATTTCACCATTAAAAATTTACTTATAAGGAAAAAAATAAAGTGTTGCAAGTATTCATAACATCGTGAAATAGAAAGTGTTGCACATAATCGTTAACGGAGGTAGCATATCATTAATGTTTCCGCATTAGCCCTAAGAGCATATAGGAACGTTGCTAGGGGGTTTTGATTAATCCACACATACACTCTAATAACATGTGAGGTTGATCGCTTTAGGTTTTGGAATTGGAATTAGGGGTTTAATTGTTAAGGTTTAAGTAGGCATTTATTATTCTCTTAATAATCGAATCGCTACTGTTTATTGGGAATTTGGGTTTAAATTTTCTGTTAGTTTCAAATTGGGTGGGGTTAATGGGGTATTTTTTTCTGGATTTGGTGAATTTGTGTTGTTTCTGTTTCTTCTATTTCCTTCTATTTTTCTTCTTGTTTTTTATTCGAGTGTTTTATATCTTCTGGCTTTGCTTTGTTTTTTCTTTTGTTTTTTCTTTTGAATTTGTTGCGATTAATTCCTTGCATACCTGCACATGAAGCAAACGAAACCTTTTCTTTTTCAAAACTTCTATTTTTGGATATTATATTTTTAGAACTTTCAATTTTATAACCTATAAAATAAAATTTTTTTCCCAAATTTCCAAACGTATGATTAATGAATCAATTTCTTCAAATTTTTTTAACGGTCAATCAAATTAGTAAAGGGGCTTTTTCTTCTTAAACACTTTCCTGTAAAGAAACTTTAGGGTACCCAAAAAAATGGTACTAATGGGGTTTTTAGTCAAAAACGAAGGTTTGTACCCCCCTGTGTCCTCCCCCCCGGGCCTTTGTCCTTCTGTCCGGACCACCCAACCTGACTTAATCAGCACAAGAGGGAACAACAACAACAACAACAACAACAACAACAACAACAACAACAACAACAACAACAACAACAACAACAACAACAACAACAATAATAATAATAATAATAATAATATAACTATTATTATTATTAGTATTAGTATTAGTATTAGCATTAGTATTATTATGATTATTATTATAAAATAGATGGATCATGTAGAGAAATATGAGGAGGAATATTGGAAAGAATATCTTATTCATACAATCCACAAAGGAATACACATATATATACATTCAAGTGTTAGTAGGATGAAAGTTCTAGAGTAATGGAATATGAAGTGGTTAAAGGGAATGTAAAGTCTAGATGACAGAAGGGTTAGACATCCACCTAATAATTATCCCATAATACACATGATCAAAATTATAATTATTCATAACACTCCCCCTTGAATGTCCAACATACATTTGAAACATTATCTTATAATGCGCATGAGGTGATGCTGCCTCATTAAAAATCTTACCAGGATAACCCAATGGAAAAACCATGGTTAAGGAAAAAAGAGTACAGCGCGCATTAACTCCCCCTCATAAAAACATCATTGAAGTTCTTTTAAAGAAGGCATTCCAATCTGCCAAACTAGTTTCTTAAATGTTGTTGTTGGAAGAGCCTTGGTGAACAAATCTGCCAAATTCTCACTTAACTGGACCTTCTGAACATTTATGTCACCATTCTTTTGGAGGTCGTGAGTATAGAAAAATTTTGGTAAGATGTACTTCGTTCGATCACCTTTTATATAGCCTTCCTTGAGCTGTGCAATACATGCTGCATTATCTTCATACATAGTTGTTGGGGCTTGCTTTTCAGATAATCGTCTGCAATCTTCAAGTATATGCTTGATTAGAGATCTTAACCATATGCATTCACGACTAGCCTCATGAATCGCCAATGTCTCTACATGATTAGAAGAAGTACCTGCAATGGTTTGCTTCATTAAGCGCCAAGATATTGTTGTACTGCCATATGTGAACACTTATCCAGTCTTTGATTGACCATTATGAGGATCAGATAAATACCCTGCATCTGCAAAACCAACTAACGATTCTGTGGACAAGTTAGAAAAGTATAAACCCTTATCTTTTGTACCTTTGAGGTAACGAAATATGTGCTTAATTCCATTCCAATGCCTTCGGGTACGACATGAGCTAAACCTTGCTAATAGATTAACTAAAAATGATATGTCATGCCGTGTATGACTAGCAAGGTACATTAAAGCCCCTATTGCACTTAAGTATGGTACTTCAGGACCAACGATTTCTTCATTGCTATCCCGAGGACGAAATGGATCGTTATCGAGTGATCTTACTACCATTGGGCTGGTCAACGGATGTGCTTTATCCATATAAAACCTTTTTAGCACCTTATTTGTATAGGCTGTTTGATGCACAAAGAATCCATCTTTTAGGTGCTCTATTTGCAATCCTAAACAAAATTTCGTTCTTCCAAGGTCTTTCATTTCAAATTTCTTTTTCAACTATTTCATTCACTAGAATAAAATTGGGCGAAAATATCGCATCTAAGAGACCATTGGAAAACTTCAACAGGTTTCGTTGGCTAAGAAACCTTTCTAAGCTATGAAACGGTCTCTTTGATTCTTGGGAGAGACTTGTTAATTTTTTCTACTAAAACCGCTAGTGTTGCTCCTGATTTTTTCGACTAAAACATCATCATAATTTTTTTTTCTGACTAAAATCCTAAGTTTTTGCTTTAGATCTGTTATGTTGGGGTTTTCATCTTCTGTGCTTAAAGTTGGAGTTTATGTTTGTTGTTATTGTGGTTTATGCTGATTCAAGCTAGGAATGTTTTTCTAATAAAATGATTAAGGTAAAATATTGTTCTACTGTCCATCATTGATATGTAAATTTGTGAATTGTGGGTTTGTATCATTTTATATATTATGCGATTTCATATTAATTTTTAAAAATATTTAATTAATGATACAGTTTCTAATTGAATGTATTTATGGATGATAATTTATGAATGAATGATTGATTACATGAATGAAATGAATGATGAATGTGTGAGTTTGGTAGTGAGTTAATAAAAGAATATTTGAATATTTAGTTTTTTAGTTAAATTCAATAGCTTTGGGCTGTTGATTAAGTTTCATGAGGTGATGCATTTAAATAAATGATTAAGTAGGTGATTGCATGTGAGTATAAGATTTTGGTTGAGATAAATGGTAGTTATGAATGTTATCATAATTGAAATTTTGATTGATTAAACGAATAATGGATGTGTCAATTTACAATCGAATGAGATTATGAATGATTATGAATGTGGTTATGTGTAATGCTTTATTGAATAAACGATTGGATACAATATTTATGGATTGATGAGAGAGTGAATTGGTGACTGAGTTAGTAAGTGACTGACTTAGTGAATGAGTGACTTGGTTAGTGTGTGAGTAATTTCGTGAATGTGCGAACGAGTGACTATGTAAGCGACTGTGTGTGTGACTGTGCCAGTGAGTGAATGTGTGACTTGTGGGTTGGTGAGTGAGAGAATGTGCGAGTGATTTGTTAAGTTTAGTTTCCTTTGAATGCCTTTAACTTGATTGTTTTATTTCAATTTTATGACTGATGTTTTTATGATTGAGTGACCGACTTGTTTAATAAGTGTACTTTTTCAATGAATGATGGAAACTTTGAATGATGTAAATTCTTGGAAATGAGTTTTACTTGATCATTTTACATCAATGGTCATAGCTTAAGTATTTTATGATTGAATAAACTATTTTGGGGTTCTGTGTTGGGGTTATGGTTAGGGCTTTAATGTTTGAGTTATGGTGTTTGGGTTCTTGTGAGTGAATGTATTGATATTGTTTTTGTCATTTTATTGTTGCTAAGATGTTAATGGTCCTGTCTTGTTGTTATGATTTTAACCACCTTGTTGTTGTTATTGTCGTTTATGCCGGCTTAGGGACTGATTTGGTGAGTGTGTTGAGTGAGTGACTTTCTCAATGTTTGAGTGACTAAGTGTTAGCATGAGTGAGTTAGTGAATGTGTAAGCGAGTTATGTGTGTGACATTGTGACTATGCGAGGGAATGACAATGAGTGAGTGGCTGAATGGCAGCGTGAGTTTGAGTGAGTGACTAACTTATGAATGAATAACTTATGTAATAAGTGTTTGAATGAATGATGGAAATTCTTGAATGAAAAAATAATGAGTTTGAGTTAGCTGTTACTTCAATGGTTATAGCTTGAGTGTTTTATGATTCAATTAATGATTTTGGGGTTCTGGGGTTTTGAGTTGTTGTTAGGGTTAGGGTTCTGATGTTTAAGTTATGGGGTTTGGGTTCTTGTGAGTGAGAGTATTGTTATTGTTGCTGCCATTTTATTGTTGTTGTGTTGATACTTGTTACAGTCTTGTAGATGTTATGATTCTAACCACTTGTTGTTTATGTTGTGATTGTCGTTTATATTGACATAAGGTCTGATTGTTAATTGTTTATCTGATGCAATGGTTAGAGTAAAACAATATTGATGTTAGTCATGTGGTTTGAAGGATAAATTCTCCACCTATTAATGGAAGAACTCACTGATGGAAGATCTCATACTGAAGAGAAATTCACATACAACGTAGAAGGCAATAGCTTGATTTTGATTTATTAATTTAAAGTTGTACTTTGTAATTGTTGTAAACTTGTAATTCTTATATTCTTTTTTATCAAAAATTTGAGATTTTAATAAAATTGAAATGGAAAAAATAGCCTTTTATTATATACAAAATAAAGATATACTATATGTCTGGTGGATCATATAGCAAATGCGATCCGCAATAATTATTTTTTTTAATAAATATATGAAGCTAAGAGACCGGTTCACGGCAATAACAGGTTCCTAAAACATGGCAAAGAGACTGGTTTTCAATAAATAACTAGTCTCTTAGCTTTGCAATATTTTAATTAGAAAGGCGTCTAAGAAACCGATTTTTCTTTACCACTGGACTCTTAGCCTCACCAAAGAGACTATACTAGAAACCCGGTTTCTTTAGCTAAGAGATGTGCCCGATATAGACCGGTTGCTTTACGGTCTCTTAAGCCTTTTTTGACCACTCTCTTAGGCCATTTTCATAGTAGTGATTGTCACTGAAATCTCTTCAGTAGTTCCAATGATATTTAGATCATTAACATATACAGCAACAATGACAAAACCTGACCCAAATCTCTTTATAAAAATGCATGGGCAGATTGGATAATTCTTGTAATTATCTTTCAACAAATATTCATTGAGGCGATTATACCACATACGCCCATATTGTTTCAATAGATACAAAGATCGATTTAATTTGATAGAATATTGTTCTCGAGAACCTGAACTTGCTGCTTCCGGTAGCTTAAACCTTGCAGAAGTTTCATGAATATTTCATTATCTCTTGGGCCATATAAGTAAGCTGTAACTACATCCATTAATCTTAAATCAAGTCCTTCTCTTACTGCAAGACTAATTAAGAATCCGAAAGTAGTTGTATCCACCACAGGAGAGTATGGCACCTCATAATCGATTCTGGGTCTTTGTGAGAATCCTTGTGCCACTAGTCCTGCTTTATATCTCACGATTTTACCCTTTTCATTTCTTTTCCGCACAAAACACATTTATAACCTACTGGTTTCACACCTTCAGGTGTGCGGACTACTGGTCCTAACACTTCTCTCTGTGCAAGGGATTCCACTTTGGCCAATCATCTCTTTATCTACATTGGTCCATGGACTTTGGTTCTTCGCTAGACCAAAAATAACTTTTAACAACTCCTTTTTTATAGCTCTTTTTCAAAAACCTCTATCAAAATTAGGATTTCAAACTTTTCATAGCGGTTCCAAATAAACCGCTATTAAATGTCAAAAAATTTTCGCTTTTAACAACAGTTACTATTCAACAGCTATGAAAACTAAAAAAATGAAGCTTTTAATAGCTGTTCCGAAACGACCGCTATTAAAAGAACTAATCAAATACGGAGTAGTAAAAATCTGGTATTTATGGCCTAATCTGCAGTTAACTTTCTTAATTCCTCGGTATAATTTTTTATGCGAATTATCTAAATCTCATTTCTCTTTCTTAAAAAAAAATCGACTTCTGTATTTCCTTTAAACATCCATAGTTTACATTAGATCAGACTAAATGTCCAAAAATCTCTTAACGAATAATATGAGTAATTCTAGCAGTTGAATTTGTGTAGCGTCCAGTTATGATGGTGGTGCATCAAAATTTCTCTTTTCTCTTCATGCTCTCATCCTTTAATATGATGATGCAGGTTTATCTTGATTTAGTGATGCCTTATGTAGTTTAAGGATTTTAGTTCGATGTTATTTGTTTTTTAAGATATAACTTTTTGTTAATTTAATGGATGAGATTTGTTTGTGATGGTTTCTGTGTTCTAGTTTTTGCGTGCTCAAGGTATAACCTAGTAGTTAGATTGATTTTTAGTTTTGTCTACCATTTTTTAGTGTTTTATTGTTTCTTATTATTGTTACTATGATGTTCAAGTGTTGGATCTTTTTTTTTTACATGCAAGTGTTTGGATCATTAATCGCTAACACAAAGTTTTTTGTTTTTTGTTTCTGTAGATTGAAGAAGCAAGGATTAATTGGGTGCATTACAACAACTATATAGATTTCACACATGTATAAAGATACCTTCAAGTAACAAAAAATAATTTTGATTCATTGAGAAATGAATCTATTTTTTAATTATATTACTGAACTATTCTAATTTTCTAGTAAATCACCAAATTTTTACGAATTTTTTTTTTTTTTTTTGTATTTTAACATGAGCTTTTCATAGCAGTTCATTTATGACCGCTATTGAAAGTGGAACTTTTAACAGCTCCTACTCAAACGCTATCAAAGGTTGTTCAACTTTTAACAGCTGTGAAAACAATGACTATTATAGAACAACCATTAAACTCACTTTTAACCGCTACTAAAAGTTAAGTTATTATTATAACCGCACAAAGCACTGACAACGGTGATAGCTCCTTAGCCAACACATTTGGATGATGATCATTAATATTGTTGTCACTGGTGGAGCGAGCCATTAGTTAAGTTAAGTGATAATAATTATATAACAATAACTAGTGAAATCACAGCATGGAAACACATGGTGGTTACAGGGAACAAGTTAGTTTGGTCCATGAGTTTTTCGCATTTCACTTGATACGGTTTTCACATTTTGGACATTATTATTATTAATTCTTGTGGAGTCTTGATCGTCATAAATATGCTAAAAGACATGAAGAATGGTTTCTTGATTAAAAGATTGAATCTTGAAGCATTTCTTGAAGTTTCTTGATGTCAACAATAGGATGTAATTAATTAAGTTTTACACATTGAAAATTCAATACATTGAATTTCAAAATTTGCGCAAGTTTGTGAGTAAACTTTGTTCGTAATTTTCTTCGTAAATTTGTGAGCCAGGAGTGATAAACAAATTTAGATCCTAGTTAATTAATTACAGGAGTGTATTAATTAATTAGCCTTCAATTAAATAATTCAGGAGTGGAGAGTTTAATTGATAAACAACACGTGAGTTTTAGGTTGTATTTGCGAGTACCACTTAAAATGCACATCAATTTGGTATCAAATTTTCAAGGTTTTTTCGATCCAACATGGGAGATTCAACTTTGACACAACTTATGCAAGACATGATGGCAAAACTAGAAGCTATGGACGTGAGACAAAAGCAAGATACTATTCGAATTGATGTTTTGGCTCAACAATTCCAACGAAAACTTGATCCTCAATCCATACACTATTCTCGTGGTGCTGATGATGATGAAGCAGATTCACACTCGTCTTCTTCTTCTGACTCCCCTAGAAGACGTTCAAAAGGAAAGAAGAAGTTTGATGATCGTGGCATTAAACTTGATGAATTCACAGGCCAAGGTTCTCCAGATGACTATCTTGAATGGGAACGCCAAGTGGAAATGATTGCTGAATATAAAGGTTTTGATGATAGAAAGACCTTTAAGATTGCATATATCAGATTGACAAAAACTACTGGATTGTGGTATGAGGGCATCAAGGCTAAAAGAAAACGCCAAAACAAAGCCAAAATAGTTTCCTGGTCTCACCTGAAAGAAGTTGCGTGGCAAATATGTACCTTTTGTTTTTGATCAACAAAATTATGTCAAGTTGACTTCTCCATATCAGGGCACTATGATTGTGCGTGATTATATTGCAGAGTTTGAATGGTTATCTTTGCTTTGTGATCTTGAGGAAAGGGAACACATGAAAATGAAGAGATTTTTGAAGGGATTGAACAGAAAATATTGATAAGCAACTTGATCTGGCTCAATATCATACCTTTGATGATCTCTGCAAGTTGACTTTAAAAGTGGAAAAGCGTATCAAGAGAGACACCACACGATATTTCATGCCTACCACTGGTAAAGCACCCTACACTCCTCAGCATACTAATGCCAAAGCAAAACAACCACCACAAACATCACAAACATCTGCAACCCCGAGCCCTTCTGGAGAAAAGCCAAAGAAAGTGGTTTCTAAAGCCGAATATGAAGATCGCAGGAGATGTTTTAAATGTCAAGGCTTAGGCAACATTACTTCTGGTTGTACATCCAATCGTACGTTAACAATGGAACGAGCCAGATTATGGGTCACTAACGACGAAAACTATGACATTGTGGTTGTGGATGATGAGGACATCATTCAAAATCAAGGAGGGGAGAATTTTGATGATGACACACTCGAAACTGTGAATCAACCCCCATTGATTTAAGGTGGCGAAGCCTTTATGGTTAGGAGGGCATTACATACCACTGTGGAACCACATGCAACTTAGAGGGAGAGTCTATTTCATAGTGTCTGCAAAATTGGTCCCTACCTTTGCAATTTTATCATTGACAGTGGATCCTGCACAAATGTAGCTTCCAAAGATCTGGTGAAAAGATTAAAATTGACAAAGAGAGATCATACCAGTCCTTATAAGTTGAATTGGCTTGATGATACTAAAGGAATTGAAGTGAGGAAGCAAGCACTGATAAATTTTACCATCGGCCTGTACAATGATGAATTGTGGTGTGATGTTGTGCCAATGACTGCGTGCCAATTGCTTCTGGGAAGACTCTGGAAAAATGATAGGAAGGTGCAACATAATGGAGAATCAAATATATATATAGTTCTAAAGGATACGAAACGAATCAATCTCCTACCATTGACTTCATTTGCAGGAAAAGACCAGAAACAAACTAGCTTATTCCTTTCTGCTAAGGAATTTGAGGAAGAAGTGGAGCAAGGGCACCCTTCATTTATGCCCTTTGTAAAGGAAGCAACATCAAATAAAGTATCATCTGATTTGCGCCTCACACTTTACTAGAGGAATTTGCTGGCGTATTTCCCGATGAATTGCCTGATGAACTACCCCCAATCAGAGGAATTGAACATGCAGTTGACTTCATACCTGGCGCGCCAATTCCTAATAAACCTACATACAGATGTGATCCTGAGGCATCGAAAGAACTACAACGCCAGATTGATGAGTTAACGCAGAAAGGGTTAGTTCGAGAATCAATGAGTCCATGTGCAGTCCCGGCCTTGCTAGTGCCGAAAAAGGATGGCTCTAGGAGGATGTGTATTGACTCTAGAGCAGTGAATAACATAACCATCAAGTATAGATTTCCTATGCGTAGACTTGAGGATATGTTAAATGAATTGCATGGTGCAAGTGTGTTTTCGAAAATAGATCTAAGAAGCGGCTATCATCAGTTGATAATTCGAGAAGGGGATGAATGGAAGATTGCTTTTAAGACTAAACAAGGTCTTTATGAGTGGTTGGTAATGCCTTTCGGTGTATGCAATGCACCAAGTTCGTTTATGAGATTGATGAATGAGGTATTAAGATCGTTTATGAACAAATTCATTGTTGTCTATCTAGATGATATTCTTCTTTACAGTAAAGACATTCATGAACATCTAAACAATCTAAGGCAACTCTTTGAAAAGTTACGTGAGCAGAAACTTAATGGAAAACTCGAAAAGTGTGACTTCTTGCAGGAAAAGATTGTTTTCCTGGGGTACATTGTAAGTGGCGTAGGTATTATGGTAGATCCATCTAAAGTCGAAGCTGTTAAAACATGGAAGATACCTACCAATGTTCATGAAGTCAGGAGTTTTCATGGTCTAGCATCATTCTACAAGAGATTCATTCAACATTTCTCTACTATCATGGCTCCAGTTACTGAATTGATGAAAAAGGGAGAATTCATTTGGAATCAACGAGCACAGGAAGCGTTCAATGAGGTGAAATAGAGACTTTGCAAAGCACCAATCCTAGTGTTACCTGATTTTGATAAACTATTTGAGGTTGAATGTGATACAAGTGGTGTAGGCATTGGGGCGGTATTAATTCAGGAAAGAAAGCCTGTTTCATGCTTCAGTGAGAAGTTGAGTGGCGCCAAACTGAACTACTCTAATTATGATCATGAATTTTATGCCATTCTTCAAGCACTTGATCATTGGTCTCATTATTTGCGCCCAAAACCATTTATTTTGCATTCCGATCATGAAGCTTTGAAGTATATCAATGGACAACTGAAACTCAACCACAGACATGCGAAGTGGGTGGAATTCCTCCAATCTTTCACTTTTTCATCCAGGTACAAAGAAGGCAAGAATAATGTGGTAGCTGATGCATTGTCAAGGAGAGCGTATCTACTTGCTGTGGTTGATACTAGAGTCCTGGAATTTGAGCATTTGAAGGAATTATATGTTAGTGATTCGGATTTTGCTGCAGATTATCAACATCCGTCTAGGAACTACACAATTAAGGATGGTTTCTTATTGAGGAACAACAAACTTTGCATCCCTAAGAGTGTAGTTCGTGAATTACTGATTCGGGAAGCTCATAGTGGTGCACTTGCTGGACATTTTGGTTCACAGGATTTATGATATGGTGAGTGAATATTTTTATTTGCCTAAAATGTTGAGTGATATTCAATTAGTGGTTTCCAGGTGTGCTACATGTCAAAGGGCCAAGTCAACTTTTGTTAAAGGGCTCTACACTCCATTACCAATTTCTGATACACCCTGGGATAGTGTGAGTATGTATTTTATAATTGGTGTACCTAGGACACAGCGGGGACGTGATTCGATAATGGTAGTAGTTGACAGATTCTCAAAGATGGCGCATTTTGTGGCCATGAATAAAACTGATGATGCTCAACATGTTGTTGATCTATACTTTAAGGAGATTGTGAAGCTGTATGGAATTCCAAGAAGTGTTGTGAGTGACAAGGATTCAAAATTTTTGATTCACTTTTGGAAGTGTTTGTGGAAGATGGTGGGTACAAAGCTGCTTTTTAGTACTTCTCATCACCCTCAAACAGATGGGCTGACTGAGGTTACAAACAGAACATTGGGCACCTTGCTTCGTGCGCTTGTGAGTAAGACACAAAAGGATTAGGATGTGCGCCTATGCCATGCTGAATTTGCTTATAACAAGGGTGTTTCATCCACCACAGGACATTCCCCATTCGAAATAGTGTATGGGATTAATCCATATATGCCCATTGATCTTATTCATGTGGCTAGAGATGAGATACATGTAGATGCACAAAAGAGGGTGGAAATTTTCAACAAAACGTGTGAAGCAGTTAAGAAGAAGATTTCTAAGATAAATGAAATCTACAGGAGGCGGTCTAACAAGAAAAGATCTCAGCATGTTTTCAAACCTGGTGATTTGGTATGGATACATCTCAGAAAGGAACGATTTCCTCATAAAAGGAAGAATAAATTGATGCCTAGAGCTGATAGTCCTTTTGAGGTGTTTGAGGTATATGGAGATAATGCATATAAAATTGAATTGCCTGATGAGTATGGTAATGTGAGTGCTACATTCAACATTGGGGATCTCTCACCATACTATGATGATGTGACTTTGAGGGCAAATTCTTTTCAACCAGGGGAGAATGATGTGAATTTGAATATCTGTGATGATCATTAATATTGTTGTCACTGGTGGAGTGAGCCATTAGTTAAGTTAGGTGATAATTACTATATAACTATAGCTAGTGAAATCACAGGATTGAAGCACATGGTGGTTACAGGGAACAAGTTTGTTTGGTCCATGAGTTTTTCCCATTTCATTTGATAGGGTTTTCTCATTTTGGACATTATTATTAATTCTTGTGGAGTCTTGACCATCATAAATATGCTAAAAGACATGAAGAATGGTTTCTTGAAGGTTTCTATATTAAAAGATTGAATCTTGAAGCATTTCTTGAAGTTCTTCAAAGTTGCGCAAAATTGGACGAAGCACTATGGCGTGATTTTGGACGATTTTTGTGGTTCTTTGCCATCTTCAAGATTTTGTAATTTTTGGTGTAATTTCTGATGATTATCTTGTTTATTAATTATTTGGTCAAGTTGTTAGGATAATTTCTGGATTAGTTAGTTAGTTAGAGTTTGTTAGGAAACATAAGATCAAAGTGCAAGTTGCATGATGATGTGGCAATCTTATCTTTAGTTTAGTTGCACAAGCAGGATTTATTTTCCTAGTGTATGCATGATTCTTTTTTAGATTCTAGTTAGGATTTTGTTGTTGATTATACCTATAAATAATCTCAATAATAGGATGTAATTAATTAAGTTTTACACATTGAAAATTCAATACATTGAATTCCGAAATTTGCGCAAGTTTGTGAGTAAACTTTGTTCAAATTTTTCTTCATAAATTTGTGTGTCAGGAGTGATAAACAAATTTAGATCCTAGTTAATTAATTACAGGAGTTTATTAATTAATTAGCCTTCAATTAAATAATTTAGGAGTGGAGAGTTTAATTGATAAACAACACGTGAGTTTTAGGTTGTATTTGCGAGTACCACTTAAAATCCACATAAGGTGAAACATTTGCTTATGGAAATGTCAACCATATTGGAGCATCAAGGGTAGGGATTTGCGTGTGCATGGTCACATGTCAATAATATGGCACGCCAATCAAGGCAAGAATGGTGGATTTAAGGAACAAGATGGTTTTTGCCTATGAGTTTTTTTCCCACTGGGTTTTTCACATTTTTGGAATTAAGTCTTTTATTTCTTGGAGAGTCTTTAACTTCATTTAAAACCTTAAAGAAATGAGAAATGACTTCTTGAAGGTTTCTTGAATAAAAGATTGGCTTTGAAAGGTTTTTTGAAGATTTGACACAAAATCTTGAAAATTGCGCAAATCCTTGGCGGTAATTTGGGACGATTTTTGTTGATTTTGGGTTCTTTGATTTTTATGTCATTCTGGTTGTAATTTGTTAATTATCTTATTTTTTAGGTTTTTAGGAAGTTTGTTAGGATATTTACTTGATTTTTTAGTTAGTTAGAGTTTGTTAGACAAGATAAGATCAAGTGCAAGTTGGATGATTAGGTGGCATGCTTATCTTTATCATTTGTGATTTAATTAGTATCTTTGAGGGTGCTTAGGCTTTAATCAAAGGAGTAATTAATCAACCAAAATTTGAGAATGTTGGTGACTTGGTCTTTATAGGTTCAAAAATTTAGTCTATTCCCTTGTGAGTTTTTGTTTACACGAAGATTCACATCAAATTTGGTGCTTTCGTTTAGAGGTCTTTTATGCTCAAGTGTTCATCAGTTAATCAAAACACTTGAAATAACATTTCTATGGAAAGTGATGGTGACGATGTTCCTGCAAATTTTGAAAGAGGATTGTCCTTAGAACATGCCAGAGAAATCAGATGGGACAATAATATTAGAGAATTGCGCACCATGCTAGAAGAAGTGTTGAATTTTGTGTCAAGAAGTTCAAAAAACGAGAAGAAAAATCATGTAATTGATGAAATTGGATCAAGTTCTAGTGATGAAAATACAAGTACAAGTGCATGCAAACCTTGGCATGACTATGACACATGTTCCAATGAAGAAGATGACCGAAACAGGCATAAGAGGCGTGACAAACAGAAGGATGATGATCGTAGTTTAAAGTTGGACGTTCTTGAGTTCAACGGTAGTTTAGATCCAGAAATTTTCCTTGATTGGCTAAGGAGAACCGAAAGGATCTTCAATTACAAGGAGAATGATGATCATAAGGCCTCGAGTGGCAGAATTAAAACTAACATCTTATGCTAGGTTGTTGTATGAAGGATTAAAAAGAGAACGCAAAAAGGAAGGAAGATCAAAAATTTGTTCATATATGGCGTAAATTGAAGAGAGAATTGAGAAAAAAATTTGTACCACATGAGTATGAACTGAACAATTTCCTAAAGATGCATACCCTGAAACAAGGACAGAAAAGTGTTGAGGAGTATATCTATGCTTTCGAAAAGTTGATGATATTGTGTGACCTACAAGAGAAGGAAGATCACAAAGTTGTTCGGTTTGTGGCAGGACTGGATGAATCCATTAGGGAAAAAGTAGAATTGCAACCGTACTTGACGTATGATGAGATCTGCAAAGTGACACTCAGGGTGAAAAAACTTTGGAATTCAAAGAAGCCAAAGGCATTCTTTAAATCCTATGAATCCAAGAAGGAAGTGGTGTATTCCCAACCAGCTAGTGCTAAACCTAAATTCGGCAATGATAAAAGGGTAGCCACTCCAATCAAACCACTAACAATCCCTGAAGACAAAAGGAAGCATTTTAAGTGTCAAGGAGTAGGACACATACAAAGAAATTACCCAAACTCTAGAGTAATCACTGTCAGGGAAGTAAAGGAAATCGAATATGCCTATTTAGATGTTCTTCTTGAAGAAGGGGAGGACGAAGATATCGATTCCAAGGAAAAACAAAGCAGCAATGATATGGAAGAAGTAGAGGCAGAAACACATGGTCAAGCATTGGTCCTCAAGAGGGTTCTTCAGCCTAAACCTGCGCCAATTGAAGAGAACTAGAGGGACAAAATTTTCGTGACCAGGTTTAATGTACAAGACATGTTGTGTGATGTGATAATTGACAGTGGCAGTTGTACTAATGTGGTCTCTACCCTATTGATTTAGAAATTGAATCACCCCACAAACGATCATCCTCAACCTTACAAGTTACATTGGCTAAGCAATACCAGTGATGACAAAGTGACCAAGTAAGCCTTATCAGGTTCCAAATTGGTCAATTTGAGGATTCGGTGATATGTGATGTCTGTCCAGTGGATGCTTGTCATATATTACTTGGTAGACCCTAGCAATATGATCGATTTGTAAAGTATGATGGAAGAACCAATGTCTACATCATCAGAAAACAGGAAACTGACAAGCCAATTGCTTTGAAACCTCTAAAGGTGGCGCCAAACAAGAAGCAATTGAATGTGGAGAATAAAAAGGGAGTGTTTTTTACTAATCCTAAGGAATTGGAGAAATAATTAACTGATTGCCAGCAAGTATTCCTATTGATGGCCAAAGATGTGAGAGTAGAAACATCTGCAATCCCTAAAATTCTTCAACCACTATTGAAGGAATTTGAAGATGTATTTCTAGATGACATACCACCAGGTTTGCCTCCCAATAGGGGCATTGAACACCAGATTGACTTAATCCCAGCTGCTCTGATTCCTAATAAACCAGCAAATAGATGCAATCCTAAGGAGACTAAGGAAATACAAACGAGGATTGAGGAATTAATGCAGACAGGATACGTGAGGGAGAGCATGAGTCCTTGTGCTGTACCAACACTGATTGTTCCAAAAAAAGACGGATCTTGGCGCATGTGCATTGATTCTAGGGCTGTAAACAACATCACAATCAAGTACAAGTTCCCGATTCCTAGACTGGATGATCTTTTGGACGAGTTATATGGCTCCTAGGTGTTTTCAAAGATTGATTTGAGAAGTGGGTACCATCAGATTCATATGAGGGAAGGGGATGAAAGGAAAACAACTTTCAAAACTAAATTAGGTCTCTATGAGTGGTTAGTCATGCCTTTTGGACTCACCAACTCCTCTATCACGTTTATGAGACTTATGAATGAAGTTTTGAAGCCATATTTGGGTAAGTTTGATTTTGTATACTTAGATAATATATTGGTTTATAGTAGAAATAATGGAGATCATCTACAACATCTAAGACAAGTTTTTGAGATTTTGAGGCAACAAAAACTGTACAGAAAATTGGAGAAGTGTTATTTTATGGTGCAAAGTGTGACATTTTTTGGTTATGTGGTGTCAAAAGATGGGGTTTCAATTGATCAATCAAAATTTGACGCAATTAAGTCATGGCCAACACCCACAAACGTGACTGAAGTACGATCTTTCCATGGTTTGGCTTCTATCTAAAGAAGGTTTGTCAAAACATTTTCATCTATTGTTGCTCCTATGACTGAATGCATTAAAAAGGATAATATATTTGAATGGACAAAGGAGGCGCAAATTGCATTCGAAAAAATCAAGGATATGTTATGCCACACACCTATTCATGCATTGCCTGATTTCACAAAGCCTTTTGAAGTTGAAACAGATGCAAGCAATGTAAGGATTGGAGTAGTTTTGGTGCAGGGTAAAAGACCAATTGCTTATTTTAGCGAAAAATTGAATGCGGCCAGATTAAATTATTCCACCTATGATAAAGAGTTTTATGCCATTATGAGAGCTCTGGATCATCGGAGTCATTTTTTTGAGGCCTAATCACTTCATCTTGCATCCTGATCATGAAGCATTGAAGCATATTAATGGTCAGCAGAAACTGAATCCTAGGCATGCCAAGTGGGTTGAGTTCCTTCAATCTTTTCATTTTCCTTCTGGATATAAGGATGGCAAGTCTAATGTGGTAGCAGATGCACTTTCTAGAAGGTATGTGTTGATTAGTGTTCTGAATTGCAAGCTGTTGGGTTTTGACCTTATGAAGACATATTATGAGGGTGGCATTGATTTCGGTCCTATGATGCAACAATTGAGAAGTGGAGTAGTTGGATCATATATCTTACATGATGGATTCCTTTTTAAAGGGAATCAATTGTGCGTGCCTAATTTTTCAATCAGGGAATTATTGGTCAGAGAGGCGCATGGAGGGGGTCTTGCAGGGCATTTTGGAATTGCTAAATCATTGAGTATGCTACAAGAACATTTTTATTGGCCCAAGATGATTAGATATGTGGAAGCTGTGATTTCTCAATGTGCTATATGTCAAAAGGCTAAGGCAACCTTTCATCAAGGGTTATACATACCATTGCCTGTTTCAGATGGTCCCTGGGAAGATGTATCAATGGATTTCTTTGTTGGTCTACCTAGAACAGCTCGCCATAGGAATTCTATTATGGTGGTGGTGGACAGGTTTTCAAAGATGGCACATTTCACTCCTTGCCTTAAAACTGATGATGCTGTTAATGTTGCAGAGCTGTATTTTAGGGATATAATTCAATTGCATGGTATTCCTAAAACAATTGACAGTGACAGGGATTCGAAATTCATGAGCTACATTTGGAAATCATTGTGGCAACTGGTTGGAACCAAGTTACTTTTTAGTACTTCCTATCACTCACAAACTGATGGGCAGACTGAAGTGACGAATAGGACATTAGGGGTATTGTTACGTGGATTAGTAAGCATGACTCAGAAAGATTGGGATTTAAAACTGGCGCATGCTGATTTTGCCTACAACAGATCACCTACTTATGCAACCAAACATTCACCTTTTGAAGTGGTTTATGGCATCAACCCTAATGTGCCAATTGATTTCATCTGAGTTCTTAACGGTGAGTTGGTTCATAAAACTGCTTTGGAAAAAATTGAATATATGCAGAAATTACATGCACAGATCAGATTAAGGATTGAAAGGGTGAATGATCAATATAAGAAGCAAGCCAATAAAGCATAGAAACCCACGTAAAATTCAAGACGGAGATTTGGTTTGGTTACATCTCAAGAAGGAAAGGTTTCCTAATCACAGGAAAAATAAATTGATGCCTAGATGTGATGCACCATTCAAGATTTTGAAAAAAGTTTCTGATAATGCTTATCAACTTGAGTTACCCGGTGAATATGGGATCCATGCTACTTTTAATATTGGTGATTTATCTCCATATGTGGCTGATGTACAACTTCGAAGTTTGAGGTCAAACTCTTTTGAAGAAGGGGAGGATGATGCAAGCACCAGTGACAATGACAAAAGTGATCAACTATTAAATATAAGTGACAAGGTTGTTAATGGTGCAATCAACTTCGAAGGAGAGGATGCCAATGGCAGGGATGCAACCATAGGTGAAATAGTTACTTACGGAAGTATCAACCATATGGGTGCATCAAGGGTAGGGATTTGCGTGTGCATGGTCACATGTCAATAATATGGCACGCAAATCAAGACAAGAATGGTGGATTTGGGGAACAAGATGGTTTTTGCCTAGAAGTTTTTTTCCCACAGGGTTTTTCTCATATTTGACATTGAGTCTTTTATTTCTTGGAGAGTGTTGAACTTTATTTACAGCCTTAAAGACATGAGAAATTACTTCTTGAAGTTTTCTTGATTAAAAGATTGGATCTTGAAAGGTTTCTCAAAGATTTGACACAAAATCTTGAAAATTGCGCAAATCCTTGGCGGTAATTTGGGACGATTTTTGTTGATTTTGGGTTCTTTGATTTTTTATGTAATTCTGGTTGTAATTTGTTTATTATCTTGTTTTTTAGGGTTGTTAGGAAGTTTGTTAGGATATTTTCATGATTTGTAGTTAGTTAGATAAGATAAGATCAAGTGCAAGTTGCATGATGAGGTGACATGCTTATCTTTATCTTGTGTGTTTGTAAGGGACGAATTCCCCTAGTTTAGGCGTATATTTTTTGTTGAATTTAGATAGGATTTTGTTTTTGATTATACCTATAAATAATCTCAAAATTGTGATGTAAATAAAAAAAGTTGGAGCTGAATAAAAAAATTTTTTGTTTACTTCAAAACAAAATCCGAAAATTTAAGAGTTGGTGATTAAGTTCTTTATACTCTCGTGATTTAATTAGTAGCTATGAGGGTTCTTAGGCTTTAATCAAAGCACTAATTAATCAACCTAAATTTGATAATCATGGTTACTTGGTCTTTATAGATTCGAAAAGTATATTCCCTTGTGAGTTTTTTGTTTACATGAAGATTCACATCACTACTGATACAAGTGTTAATAGCAATACATGTATGGATTATGTGAATATAAGTTATACTTGGTCTACATTAATGGAGGATGACGTTCTTGAAAGTTTCTTGATTAAAAGATTCAATCTAGGGCGTATCTTGAAGCTTCTAAAGATAAAATTTCAGTTTCGGAGCAATGTAGTAAGTCCGACTTTAAAGATTTTTCGTTGACAATTGGCTTTGAGTTAGAAGGCGTGTGAATATGCGTTGGAAAGCTTACTGAATATACTTTCAGGGAACAATATTTCCAAAATTCATAAAAATACGCAAGATAATGTTTTATTCATTTTTCTGCTCTCCTGACAAACCGGAAATCAGTTTTTAGTTAGATTTCTTTTATCTGGAGTCCTAGTATATATAGGATTTGTTTTAGGATGTGTTTAGTATTTTGTTTTGTGATTTTTATTTTCATAATTTTTTTAAAAAAAATTTGTTAGGCAAGTTGTTAGAATAAAATCTTGTTAGTTAAAATTAGTTAGAGTTTGTTAGCAAGATAAGATCAAGATGTAGTGATGATGTGGCAATCTTATCTTGTGAGTCATGTGTGCGTCATTAGGGATGATTTTTAGATTGTTTTGTGCGTATGTTTTATTGTTTTTAGTTAGGATTTTGTTGATGATTATTCTAATATATAGTCTCAATATTGGATTGTAAATGAAATTTGAATTGAATAAAAAGTTTGTTTGTTTTGTTGAAAACAAAAGTCTGAAATTTTAAGGGTTGGTGGAATTTTCCATTATACTCTTGTGAAGGTTATTTAGTTGCTTTAATGGTACTTAGGCTTTATTCAAAGACTAATTAATCAAAACTAAAATTGAGAATTTTGGTGGCTTGGCCTTTTGATGTGAATTTTCATGTAAACAAAAACTCACAAAGGGATATACTAAAAATTTGAATCTATAAAAACCCAGTCACCAAGATTATTAACTTTAGGTTGATCAATTAGTCCTATGATTAAATCCTAAGCACACTAAAAGCTACTAATTAAATCACAAGAGTATAAAGAATTTAATCAACAACTCTCAAATTTCGGAATTTTGTTTTCAAGTAACCAAAGAACTTTTTCTTATTCAACTCAAACTTAATTAATTACATCGTAATGTTGAGACTATTTATAGGTATAATCTACAACAAAATCCTAATAAAAATATACTAAAAATCACGCCTAAGACTAGGAAAATTCGCCCCCCAACAACATACACACAACAAGATAAGTATGCCACCTCATCATGCAACTTGCACTTGATCTTATCTTGTCTAACAAACTCTTACTAACTAACAAATCAAGAAAATATCCTAGCAACTTATCTAAATAACTAATTAATAAGATAATCATCAGATTTTAAGCTAAAAATTACAAGAACACTTGCTGCCCAAGAACCAAGAAATTCCGCCAAAAACACGCCTCAAGAAATGCTTCGTTATTTGCGCAATTTCCAAGATTTCTTCAAGAACTTCAAGAAATTCTCAAGATCCAATCTTTTAATCAAGAAACCTTCAAGAATCTGTCTTCCATGCATTTTTGCATAATTATGATGATCAAGACTCACGAAGAACTAAAAGACTCAATGCCAAAAATGAGAAAAACCCTATGGCAAAAAAACTCTTAGGCAAAAACCATCTTGTTCCCCAAATCCACCATTCTTGCCTTGATTAGCGTGCCATATTATTGATATGTGACCATGCACACTCAAATCCCTACCGTTGATGCACCCATATGGTTGATATTTCCATAAGCAATTATTTCACCTATGGTTGCATCCTTAGAATTGTGTTTCTTGATATCACCATTGATATCACCACCTTCGAAGGCCATCACTTATTTCATTAATATAATTAATATCACTGATACTCGCACTTGTATCATCCTCCCCTTCATCAAAAGTGTTTGACCTCAAACTTCGAAGTTGTTCATCAGGTATATATATGGAGATAAATCACCATTATTAAAAGTAGCATAAACCCAATATTCACCTGGTAGTTCAAGTTGATAAGCGTTATCACCAACTTTCTTCCGGAGATGTAGCCAAACCAAATCACCTGTCTGAAATGTGCGTGGGTTTCTGTGCTTATTGGCTCACAATTTATACTGATCATTCACCTTTTCAATCCTTGCAAGGATCTGTGCATGTAACTTCTGCATATATTCAATTTTATCCGAAAAAGTTTTATGAACCAACTCACCTTTAGGAACACAAATGAAATCAATGGGCAATTTAGGGTTAATGCCATAAACCACTTCAAAAGGTGAATGTTTGGTTGCATAAGTAGGTGATCAGTTGTAGGCAAACTCAGCATGCATCAGTTTCAAATCTCAATCCTTTTGATTTTTGCTTACCAATCCATGCAATAATACACCCAAGGTCCTGTTCATCACTTCAGTTTGCCCATCAGTTTGTGGATGATAGGAATTACTAAAGAGTAACTTGGTACCGACCAGCTTCCACAGTGATTTCCAAAAATATCTCATCAATTTGGAATCCCTATCACTAACAATTGTTTTAGGAATCCCATGTAATCGAATGATATCCCTAAAGTACAGCTCTGCAACATTAACAGCATCGTCAGTCTTATGACAAGGAGTAAAGTGTGCCATCTTCAAAAATCTTTCCACCACCACCATGATTGAATCGTTATTTCGCACAATCCTAGGTAGCCCAACAATGAAATCCATTGAGAAATCTTCTCAGGGACTATCAAGAACCGGTAATGGTGTGTATAACCCTTGATGAAAAGTTGCTTTAGCCTTCTGACATATAGCACATTGAGAAATTACAGCTTCTACATCTCTAATCATTTTAGGCCAATAAAAATGTTCTTGCAGTATGCTCAGTGTTTTAGCAATTCAAAAATGCCCTGGAAGACCTCCTCCATGCTCCTCACTAACAAATAATTCCCTTATTGAACAATTAGGCACGCATAAATGATTCCCTTTAAATAGGAACCCATCATGTAAAACATAGGATCCCACTACTCCACTTCCTAGTTGCTTCATTATAGGACCCAATTCTACATCAGATTCATAATATGTCTTGATATGTTCTAATCCCAACAGCTTGCAATTTAGGACACTAGTCAACAGTTATCTTCTTGAAAGTGCATCTGGCACCACATTAGACTTGCCATCCTTATATTTAGATGAAAAATTAAAAGATCGAAGGAACTCAACCCATTTGGCATGTCTAAAATTCAGGTTCTGCTGACTATTGTTATATTTCAGTGCTTCATGATCAGAATGCAAGATGAAATGGTCAGGTCTCAAATATTGACTCCAATGATCAGAGCCCTAACAATTGCATAAAATTCCTTATCATAAGTTGAATAATTCAACCTGGCTCCAGTCAATTTTTCATTGAAATAAGCAATTGGCCTTTTGCCCTGCACCAAAACTGCTCCAATTCCCACATTGCTTGCATCTGTTTCTACTTCAAAAGGTTTGGAGAAATCAGGCAATGCAGAATAGGTGTGTGGCATAACATATTCTTGATCTTTTCGAATCCAATCTGCGCCTCTTTTGTCCATTCAAATTTCTTATCCTTTTTAATGCATTCAGTCATAGGAGCAACAATGGCTGAGAATTTTTTGACAAACCTTTTGAAGAAGGAAGCCAAACCATGGAAAGACCGTACCTCAGTCACGTTGGTGCGTGTTGGCCATGATTTAATTGCGTCAACCTTGGATTGCTCAACTGAAACCCCATCTTTTGACACCACTGCACATAACCCAAAAACGTCACACTTTGCACCATAAATTAACACTTCTCTAATTTTTCGTACAATTTTTTTTGCCTCAAAATCTCAAAAACTTGTCTTAGATGCTGCGGATGATCTCCATTATTTCTGCTATAAACCAATATATCATCTAAGTATACAACAACAAACTTACCCAGATATGGCTTCAAAACTTCGTTCATAAGTCTCATAAACATGCTAGGGGTGTTGGTGAGTCTAAAAGGCATGACTAACCACTCATAAAGGCCTGGTTTTGAAAGTTGTTTTCCAGTCATCCCCTTCTCTCATCCGTATCTGATGATACCCACTTCTTAAATTAATCTTAGAAAACACCTGTGAACCATATAACTCGTCTCGCAGATCGTCCAGCCTAGGAATTGCGAACCTGTACTTGATTGTGATGTTGTTTACAGCTCTAGAATCAATGCACATGTACCAAGATCCGTCTTTTTTTGGAACAATCAGTGTTGGTACAGCACAAGGACTCATGCTCTCCCTCACGTATCCTCTTTGCATTAATTCCTCAATTTGCCTTTGTATTTCCTTAGTCTCCTCAGGATTCCATCTATATGCAGGTTTATTAGGAATCTGAGCACCTGGCATTAAGTCAATATGGTGTTCACTGCCCCTATTAGGTGGTAAACCTGGAGGTAAGTCATCTGGAAATACATCTTCAAATTCCTTCAATAGTGGTTGAAGAATTTTAGGGATTGCAGATGTTTCAACTCTCACATCCTTTGCCATCAATAGAAATACTTGCTGGCAATCAGTCAATTCCCTCTCCAATTCCTTAGGATTAGTCAAAAACACTCCCTTTTTATTCTCCACATTCAATTGCTTCTTGTTTTGCGCCATTTTTAGAGGTTTCAAAGTAATTGGCTTGTCAGTTTCCTGTTTTCTGATGATGTAGACATTGGTTCTTCTATCATACTTCACATATCGATCATATTGGCACGACCTATCAAGCAATATGTGATAAGCATCCATTGGACATACATGACATATCACAGAATCCTCAAATTTACCAATCTTGAAATTTATTAGGGCCTGCTTAGTTACATTGACATCACTGGTGTTTCTTAGCCAATGTAACTTGAAAGGTTGAGGATGATTGTAGCTGGGGTAATTCAATTTCTGATTCAAATAGGTAGAGAGCACATTAGTACAGCTGCCACTATCTAGTATCACATCACACAGCCTGCGCTGTACATTACACCTGGTCACGAAAAATTTGCCCCTCTGATTCTCTTCAATTGGCGCATGTTTAGACTGAAGAACCCTCATGAGGACCAATGCTTGACCTTGTGATTCAGCCTCCACTTCTTCCATATCATCGCTGCTTTGGGTATCAATATCTTCGTCCTCCCCTGCTTTAAGAAGAACTTCTAAGTAGGCATCTTCGCTTTCCTTTGCTTCCCTAGCAATGATTACCTTGGAGTTTGGGTAATTGCTTTGTATGTGTCCTACTCCTTGACACTCAAAACACTTCCCGTTGTCCGTAGGAATTGTTAGTGGTTTGATTGGAGTGGCGGCCCTTTTATCATTGTTGAACTTAGGTTTAGCACTAGTTGGTTGGGAATACACCACTTCACTCTTGGACTCATAGGATTTAAAGAATGCTTTTGGCTTCTTTGAATTCCCATGTTTTTCTACCCTGAGTGCCACTTTACAGATCTCATCATAGGTCCAATAGGGTTTTAATTCTACGTTTTCCCTAATGGATCCATCCAGCCCTGCTACAAACCGTGCAACTTTGTGATCTTCCTTTTCTTCCAGATCACACAATATCAGAAATTTTTCGAAAGCATTGATGTACTCCTCAACGCTTTTCTGTCCCTGTTTCAGGGTATGCATCTTTAGGAAATTGCTTTGTTCATACTCATGTGGTACAATTTTTTTTTCTCAATTCTCTCTTCAATTTGTGGCATGAAAAGATTTTCCCCCTTCCTTCCTTTTTGCGTTTTCTTTGTAATCCCTCATACCACAGGCTAGCATAAGATGTTAGTTTTAATTCTGCCACGCTGAAGGCTTTATGATCATCATACTCCTTTTAATTAAAAATCCTTCCGATTCTCCTCAACCAATCAATGAAAATTTCTGGATCTAAACTGCCGTTGAACTCAGGAACGTCCAACTTTAAGCTACGATCATCATCCTTCTGTTTGTCACGCCTCCTATGCCTGTTTCGGTCATCTTCTTCACTAGAACTAGTGTCTTATTCATGCCTAGGCTTGCGTGCACTCCTGATTGTATTTTCATCGCTTGAACTTGCGTCACTTTCATCAATTGTGTGACCCTTTTTCTTGTTTTTCGAACTGCTTGATACAAGATTCATTACTTCTTCCAATATGGTTCGCAGTTCTCTAATTTTATTGTCCCTTTGGTTTTCATTGGCTTGTTCTAAGGACAATCCTTTTTCAAAAGTTGCAGGAACTTCGTCACCACCACTTGTCATAGCAATGTTGCTTTAAGTGTTTTAATTAATTTATTTGATGAGCACTTGAGTATAAAAGACCTCTCAACGAGAGCACCAAATCTGATGTGAATATTCGTGTGAACAAAAACTCACAAAGGGATATACTAAAATTTCGAATCTATAAAGACCCAGTCACCAAGATTCTTAATTTTAGGTTGATCAATTAGTCCTTTGATTAAAGCCTAAGCACCCTCAAAGCTACTAATTAAATCACAAGAGTATAAAGCATTTAATCACCAACTCTCAAATTTCGGAATTTTGTTGTAAACAAACAACTTTTTTTTATTCAACTCAAACTTAATTAATTACATCCTAATGTTGAGACTATTTATAGGTATAATCTACAACAAAATCCTAATAAAAATAGACTATAAATCACGCCTAAGACTAGGAAAATTCGGCCCCCTACAACATACACACAACAAGAGAAGTATGCCACCTCATCATGCAACTTGCACTTGATCTTATCTTGTCTAACACACTCTAACTAACTAACAAATGAAGAAAATATCCTAACAACTTATCCAAATAACTAATTAACAAGATAATCATCAGATTTTAAGCTAAAAATTACAAGAACACTTGCTGCCCAAGAACCAAGAATATCCACCAAAAGCACGCCTCAAGAAATGCTTCGTTATTTGCGCAATTATTAAGAATTCTTCAAGAACTTCAAGAAATGCTTCAATATCCTATCTTTTAATCAAGAAACCTTCAAGAATCTGTCTGCCATGCAATTTAGCATAATTATGATGATCAAGACTCACCAAGAACTAAAAGACTTAATGCCAAAAATGAGAAAAACCCTGTGTGAAAAAAAACTCATAGGCAAAAAGCCATCTTGTTCCCCAAATCTACCATTCTTCCCTTGATTTGCGTGCCATATTATTGATATGTGACAATGCACATGCAAATCCCTACCCTTGATGCACCCATATTGTTGATATTTCCATAAGCAATTATTTCACTTATGGTTGCATCCTTACCATTGCCATTCTTAATATCACCATTGATATCACCACCTTCGAAGTTGCCATCACTTATTTCATTAATATAATACTACCATGCTTCAGGCGGGGTGTTGAATCACTAGCAAATTGATGCTGTCCTTCTGGGGCAGGAATTATAATAGGAACATTAACATCTGGTACATGTAACTTAGTCATTCTTTTTGCGGTTATGAGGTTTTGAGTTGGGGCAAGGGTTAGGGTTCTGATGTTTAAGTTATGGGGTCTGGGTTCTTGTGAGTGATAGTATTGTTATTGTTGCTACCATTTTATTGTTGTTGTGTTGATATTTGATGTAGAAAGAGTTCCTAGTGGGGTCACCTCAACTGAATACGTGGAGAGGGAACTAGAGAGCTACACTTCAGACGAACAGGTGTTGGCTTGTTCACTTCCTGATGGCTCAAACCTCAATTCCTGCAAAACAAGGGAACAAAATCCTTGTTGGATTTTTTCCCCCTCCGATGCTTAGCTAAGTATTTGTGGGAGGATTAAGGTTAAATAACAATAATTAACAATACTAATCTGGAGAGAAATTTTAGAGAGAGAGACTCTAGTATTATGAAAGAATTGTAGGAGAGTGAATGTGATTGAATGAACGCCTCATGGGGTATTTATAGGCAAGATCAACAAGGGTGCCCTATGTTTTTGGGGACACTTGTCCCTTGGAGATTAGCTTGTGCCTTTATGAGCCCTTGTTGGGCCTCCTTAACCTTTGGCCTTTGGCCCATAACATGGAGTAGTCTCTTCTCCTTAAACCAAACATGTGGCACGATCGCAAGGGCGAAACGTAGTCATCCATGTACTCCGTAGACTGGATATGATTTGGCAATTTGCATGATAAATGGGACACGTGGCCCAGTATTATTCTTACACGTGGCATGATATGGTGTGCCACATCATTTTCCCCTCAGTTAGGTGTTTGGATCCATAATCCATGCCCCAACTGACGTCTCTTTCCCTTCCGGAAGTTATTTTTTAACCTCCCTCAGCAATTATTAATGCCTCAACCACCCTCGTAGGTTTTTTAGGGGGGGAATTTCAAATTTGAAGGTAGAATTTACTTTGCTACCCCTTCAAATTTTTCTATATATATATAGGGATTGAAAATGATTGTTTCATAATCATTTTGAATCATTTTCCTTTTCACTTTCTCTGTCTAAAAGTTCAAAAGAATCCTCTTCAGCTCTCAAGAAACTTTAAAGGCGATTTCCGACGACCTGTGGTGCGATTTCCGGTGACTTGGTGCGGTGGTTTCCGGTGTGAACAGTAGATCCTAGTTTTCTTCTTCTTTTTCAGGTATTTACCTGAATTCTTTTCTTCCTTTTTCTTCAATTTATTTCTTATTTTTCTTTTATTTCTTTGTCTATATTTTCCTTTAAAATCTGTCAATGGCTTCTTCATCCTCTTCTTCCCCAAATAATAATGAGAACTCTATTAAATTGCTTCCTTCTCCTCGTACTACTTCTTCTGTTGGGACTGAATCTTATGTCACTCCTGATCATTAATTGTCTAGGTCTTTCCTACTTCCTTCTCTACCTGTGCAGGAAGTTGCAATGGCAATAACCAAACAAACTGCCTATGAAGAAACATCTTCTTTGAGAGTTCCAGCATCTGAAGTTTCAGATATGAATCCTCTTGATCACTTCTTCCCAGGTTGAGGGAAGAGAGGATGCTAGTGCTGCACATGACGCTCCTAAAGCGGAAGTAAGGGAGATTCCTACTAGGAAGAGAGGGCTTCTAAGACTAATACTTCCAAGCCTAAGAAGAAGAGAGGTGCCTATCCGGGTGCTGATGACGTAGTCATCTCTAATGAATATGTAGATGGTGTAAATAAAGATTGGCTGAGCAGTGACTTGATCTTTAATAGTGAATAGTTTGAACTTATCATCCCTAACAAGGGGGATACTATTTTGGATGCCCTTGAAGATTGCTTCCTTGTATATACTGAAGTTATTGGCTTAGGGCTTAGGTTCCCCACTTTCTTATTCATCTTCAATCTTTTCAAGAAATATGACATTGGCCTATTTCAACTTACTCCCAACTCTTGGGTTCACATAATGTCCTATGTGACTTCTTGTGGCCTTAAAGGAGTGAAAGCTTCTTCTGAGGTCTTCCTTCCTCTTCATCATCTCTCAAAAGCTTCCCACTGCAAACGTGGGTGGTTCTACCTAAAAAGCAGTGAGGGGCTCCTCACTTGTGTGGAGAAGGCCAACAAAGTTCCCAACTAGAGAAACCATTTTGTATTTGTGAAGTCTCATGACAAAACACTTGTAGAAGTGTTGGAGAAATGGAATCCTTTTCCAAAGTGTCTAGGAAGATCTTTTCAGCTTCCTACAATGAGTGATTCTGAGCAACAAAGCTTAGAATCTTTCACATCTACCACATTGGACTTCCCTCCTTTGTTTCCACAAGTTTGACTTTGACACTCTGGAGCTGGAGGCAGCATTATTCAGCATCCCTTTAAGCTCCACATAAAAAGCACTTTTCACAGTAAAAGAGCCATCCCTTGTGAAATGCCATGCCATGTCCACCACTCATCCTTTTGCGGAAATAAAGGTAAATGCATTTTTGGGATTTCATGAGCTTCCCACTGAGCGAAGTTTATGATATCCTTATTCCACTTATGGTTATCTATCAAAGCATGAACCATATATGGCTTCTAGAATAAATTCGGAATTTTGGTAGATTTAGATTAGGGACCCGATTTCCCATCACCGACAATTTTCCTCGCTCCCTTCTCTATTCAATCTCTTGCTGACATTATTGATCTCCAAGTGAAGCTTGGCTTGATTTTGGCCTCCAAGAAAGATGCATTAGGGACTTCCGTTCCTCTTAGCACTCTTGTCATGAGGGAAGACTCATTTGTTAATATTCTCCATGCTTGCTTTGCAAGTAGAGCTTTGTTAAAAGCTCGGAAATTTATCATCCCCCGGAATTGCAATTTATAAACTTCAAAACCAACTTAAGGAGCATCGACGGGGGCTAAGATCAGAGTAACCCTAAACTACAGTACAGAAGGCACGGAACAATAGATAGGGCACAGAAAACGGGGAAAGCAACTACGCCACATCAAACTTTCTTTCCTCTACAACACGGAGGATAGGCAAGAAAAGAAAGTGCCCACCATCGGTTCGATGACTCACTCATCTCGACTTCGCCGCTAACGAGGCATAAAGAAAGGGAGAAAAGACCTCACTAGGGGCGTCGTTAAAAGGATTCATTTTTCCGTTTTGAGGATAGTGGCGCAAATTGATCTGAGTAAGTACACTTCTTTTCTGCTTCTCCCCCTTTTGAATCTGGAATAGAGGATTGGTGGCCTCACTGAAGTCTCTACTTTCGTCAATTTCATCCATCAAAACCATGAAGGTGATTTCAAAGCTGCATCGTTTAAACTATTTAATTTACACCGTACATGAGAATTTCATTAGTAAGACCTACTATTGCCCCCGCTTACCGATAATGTACCAGGATGTATTTCAAAACCTGGGTCCACCCCGTCGTCTATACTAGACTTGACTCTATCGACCCGGCGTCTCTACGAGACTTGACGAAGACTGAGTCGANGTAATACCCCGTAATTTTATACACGTTATAAAATTAAAATAGTATTTATATGTACATTTTACGTATTTTAAAGGAATAAAAGTATTTGAAAATAATTAATTAAAGGAATTTAATTAATTACGGAGTTTTATTTACTTTATTTTAAAGAAATAAATTTTTATAAGGTCATAAAATAATTTTTATGAAGGTCTTAAAATGTGTGAAAATATTTTGTAAGGCTTTTAAAAGTGTTTTTAATGGGTTGCCATGATTAGTTTAATTATGGGCCCAAAACTAATCCCACTTCAATTAGACCTTTTGGGCTTTTCCTAAACCAACTCTAAATCCTTTTGGGGCTTTAAATACCCCCTTTCTAACATCACCACCTCTCATAAAATTAAGCACATTATGTGAAGTCACCACACACACCCAAGGGCCAACAACTCCCTGACTGAGACCATCCACAAAGGAAGGGAACCCTGTCACCAGGGTAAATAAGGTAAAGCCATAACAATAGTCCAATCAAAGCAACACCCACTACTTCTATGCTTGACTTGGGATGAACAAAGTTCTTTTCCCAACTTGAACATCATAAGTATTAGGATTCCATAAACACCATATCCTACCACCTGTATGACAGAGTAATTAGTAACCACACTCCAATTCACACCAACTTGCAAAAATGACAAGGCTTATTATATAAAGAAATAGAACATTTCAGGAGACCAAATAAACCAATCTTCTGCTAGAGAGAAACCATTTAACATCAGCCTGCTTCCCTGCTTTATTTAGCCCCCTCACATCCGAGGGCTAACCTATCCATGAGGAAGGAGGCCCACCAGCACCCTTCTCCCTTCCTTGCTCACTACCCAACACATACTCCCTAACGGCTCAATACAATAGGGTCAGACACACATTGAGCTCCCCCCTCATTAGGTGTTGGAATTTGACCATCCACCACTGCACCCTCACTTCCGCAGTAGCAGCCTGAGACACAATAGGCTGCTTAGGAACCCATTGCTGAGCTTGAGCCGCCTTTTCTTTCTCCATCCTGGTCCTACAACCATCACTCATATGGCCCATGCCCCCAAGAATCTGACCCGCCTTTGATCTTATGATCGACTAAATTACTATAGCGTCTAGTATAGACTAAGGGAACGAGAAAGTTGATAGACTAAGTTCGAAGAGCGACCTGCGGCGGAAAAAGAAATGTAGTCAAAATGTTTGAAAAGGACCCGTTCTTGGGCTTAAGACTATGCGCGTCGCGTGCTCGATCTAGCAATCTTGGACAATTGTTTTGATGAACTGTCATTAAACTAAAAAAAAGAAGAGAAAAACTGGGAGTTGGCGCCTGGTTGCTTGCTTACCAAGCCATCCCGGCAAGCTCCTCCAGTTCGATTATTATTCTTGACTTGACTTATTATTATAAAAACACACTCACTATCCAAATGAAAGACGATCGATTATCTACCCAGAAGATAGAAAGTCCCACATACGAAAAAGGTCAAATAGAGTTGAACCAAGTAACATTGCAAAGGCATAATGATAGTAGGGTCGGGATATCCCCGCCCTCCGAACCGGACGTGAAGGTCTCCCCTCATCCGGCTCTCTCAGGAGAATCTCCACTCACTGCTTCCCCTATATCCTCCCTTTACCACATCATGGGGGTTTACGGAGATCCCAGAGGCTCGCTCGGAAAGGCTGCTATACTATACCTTTTGACTGAACTCTACTCTAGTAGTCACTAGACTCACTATAGTAGTCCGTCCGGCTGCTCTTGCTGAATCATTACTCTATTCTCACCGTGCTCTAGCAATTGCGCTCTCTAGACCACTACCATGTAGTTAGGTAGGGAAAATCAATCCGTAGTGACGGGAATGAATCAATAGAAAAGAAAGAATATAAATTAGTTACACTACCTTTCTCTCCACTCAATAGATCTATCTGGTCTGATACGGTACAGTAACATACGAGCCGATAGAATGCAATGGGATGGATGGTAGAAGGCTGCCTGCGCTCAAAAGCGAGAATTCACTTGTCCCCTTGTCCATAGGGACCCTCGTGGCATACAACCGAAACGACTCCCGCCAGATAGCCGCCCCTTTCTGTCTTTCAGACCTCGTGGACGGAAGAAAAAGGGATTTAGAAAAAAACAGGGTCGATAGACACAAGTCGTAAGACGCAGGGGCGCCAAGCTGAGCCCGTAGGTACGTAGTCGCTAAAGCGAAGCTTTAGGGCTCAGTTTCGAAGAGCAAGCATCTTAGATGCGCAGGGGCTTTAGAGCTGAGTACTGAGTCGTCATACGACTCAGTCTTCGAACGTCATACGACTCAGTCTTCGAACGTCATACGACTCAGTCTTCGAACGTCATACGACTCAGTGCGCCAGAGCTGAGCCCTAAAGCTTCGCTTTAGCGACTACGTAACTGAGTCGTCTTACGACTCAGCTCTTCGATCCTACGGGCGAAGACTGAGTCGTCATACGACTCAGTTCAGTTTCGAAAGGTGGGCCTTTAGGCACAGTGTCTGACGACACAAATAGCGCAGAGGAGATGCGCAGGGCACAGAAGGCTCGCGAAGTAGACAGCCCCCTAACCTTGATATTCTATTAGTAAAGGGACTCTATCATGATCTTACGAATTGAACTAAAATGGAAAGAAGAGCGACGTATAGACTATGCGGCTGTTCGAAGAACGACGTTGACAGAAGGGTAATATCGGTAAATACTAAGTTAATTGCCGACTAAAACCGTATATAATTTAGGTGAGTTAGATGTATCAACACGGCGAGAGTTAGACACAGTGTCTGACGACCTGAATAACGCCGGTAGGCTCAGTATCGGAGACGACGTCGTAAGACTAAGTGGCGAAGAGCTGAATAGGGTCGCTAGACCCAGTGGAGCACTAAGTAAGACGACTCAGTATCGAAGACTGGAGCCGTTAGGCACACAAATGTAAGCAGTTAACTAAGTTAGACACACTTAGAACTTAAGGTGTGTAATATTGGGAGACACTTAAGGTAATTGCTGCTGAATAGCGTTGATAAGAACCCTTATAAATCTGGGTCTTTCGAACCAAGTCTAGATAGACGCCGGAAAGAAGAGCGACTGCGGCGGGAAGAACAGTTCTTTTGCTGGCCCCTCTCTCTAAGAGGGCTAAGCACTTCACTCGCTAGGGAATGAAATTGATTCACTTGCATTCTTGCTAGCACTACAAAAAGCTCCGGTCTTAACGCCCCTACTACTGCTTTGCACCTTTTCCTCGGGTTCGTAGAGTCGGGTTTCCCGTTTACCACACAACGGAGGACCCCACCGAGGAGCGGCCAGGGTCATAACGCACTCTTCGCACAACAAATCCACTTTGAATTGACTTATTCGCTCGGCCAACGTCGGAATGTGTACGAGATACCATAGGGGCCCAATATCTCAATAGCACCTTTGTCTAAAGCTTCGAATGAGACTTCATACCCAAACGCAAAGAACGTCTGACTAGAAAGTCATTAAAAACTTGATCGAAGAACCAGCGTTTATTGAAGAAGCTATAGATGATTACAAAAGTACTAGTTTGAAAGGCTCGTTGGAATTGACCGCTACGGGATTGACATTATACCACAGAAGCACCTGAAGTACTAAACAGAATAGGTATTAGTTTGTAATGGTTGGAGCAGCAAACTCGGATTCGGCAAGAATCTCATTTTTTGGTAGTACGAAGAGGGAATTGGCCCAAAATGGGATAGGGGTCAAGACGCAGTCGGCGCCGGCGGCTGACTCAAGTGCCCCCCGAACCGCGCGAAATGGTCGCCTATTACACGGCTCACTAACTCTGCCTGGGGTGAGGGTACCTATTCTTCGTCGCGGCGTCCGGCGCACCCCTACTATACAAACAAAGCCGCCCCCCAACTCACTGAAAGGATGCTGCTGAATTCAAAAGGAATTCTTAATCTAGGGATTTCCCTTTCATTAAGCGCATCGAGCCAGTTCGGAGATCTGAGTCTAGTATAGACGACGGGACTGACGGGCTGGAGTCAGACAGACGAAGAATCGGAGAGCTGAGTCTAGTTTATGCGTCAGGCTAAGTTAGACAGAGCTGAATCACTGGCGTAAGACGACGTCGTAAGGGTGGGTAGTAAGGGGCGAAGACCGAGTTATTGTGTAACGGCGGTAAGAGAAAGACAAATTTAGAAGACTATGTCTCCGAGTGCCCTAGAAAGTCAGAAAGAAGTCTAATTTGACCATTAATGAAAATGTGCTCGTCAGCCTTATAGCCTACGGGTCTGTGCACATCAAGGTGACAGGATTCGAACCTATGGCCCTCTGTACCCAAACAGATGCGCTGACCAGACTGCGCTACACCTCGTTTCACCTCACCCTCGAAATAGCCCGATCGAGCTCATCCTTTTTCCTTCGCTTAGAATGGATTCGAACCACTGACACAAGGATTTTCAGTCCTTTGCTCTAACCAGCTGAGCTACCTGAACCACTTTCCTAAATTTCATCGACCTACACTTTCTTCAACAGTAAGAAGAAAGAGAAAATTTCAGTTTCGTCAAGCTTTCGACTCTTTCAACTGCCGCCTAATCTCCAACATCCGCAAGAACCGAGAGCCGTCCAGGTACCTACCGAGGGAGCTTGCTTATAGAGAAGGTCAAAAAAACAAGGCGCAACGGGCTCTCTGCTCCTAGTCACTAAGTAGTGCTATTCAGTCCTCCGGGGGACTGGACTCCACCAAGGGGTTCGGTTCTTTCTCTCACGTATTTCGCTCGTGCGCCGGAGGAAATGGGATTCGAACCCATGATACAAGAAGATTGTATGTCGATTTAGCAAACCAATGCCTTAAGCCACTCAGCCATACCTCCAAGTTGTTGATCGGATTTGATGTGCGGTAGCCCAGGCTATCTGATCCGATCAACTGCCGTAGCGCGCTAGGCTAGCACCTCCGTGAGCGAGATTCCTCCAGAAACCAGAAAAAAGGAGAATTAAGAGCTGGGTATATTTGGGAGACACTTAAGGTAATTGCAGCTGGATAATGGCGTTAGACACAGTTAGAACGGGTCGGTAGACCCAGTGGCTTTAGGGCTGAATAATGCCTAACGGCGAAGACCCCTATACTTAGACTGTCGAGGCGAAGAAAACGCTGGATTGAAGAGCGACGTATAGTATACGCGCGGAACTGCCTTAGTTAGCATCCACCACCAAAATCTGCCACTCGTTGGGCGACGCCTTTTTTTCTATGAACACTCTCCACCGAATTCTTCACTTTGAGGTATCCGCCCCCGACCTTCTTAGGAGAGAACACAGGGTTAAGCCAAGCCCTTACCCGCTTTCATTCATATCTCTTATTCTTACTAGTCAGAAAAAAGAGATAGCCGGGGGAACTGGACTGTGACTCTTCTATTACATTACGGAAATCGTCATAATCGATCCACGTCCTAGTCCTACCGTAGTGCCCCCCGACCGGGCTTGCTTAGGCCAGCTTACGAAGGTTGCTTGAATGAAATGGATCTCGTTTGATTTGAACAAGCTCATTCCGTGCCGTAAGTGTCCTTCCTTTCATAGATTCTTCTTCATCTTTCTAATGCACAAGCTCTACTAAAGAAAAATACGCAAGTTTCCACACATCTTTTGTCAACCAGGCCTGTCGCTAAGAGTGAGGAGGGTACAGCCAATTCAACCTATCAATCTCTACTATTACTAGACTATACGGTGTAGGAGATAGTTGATTGCTACGTATTTTTTTATAGCAGGTAAGCGTTGTAATATTGACTCGGCAGCAAAGTTGCAGGTGACAAAGAGATGATCTCTTGTATCAGCTGCAGCAAACATAGACTACACACAGGAGCCATACAAATGCCTCTTCTTCTTATATTAACCATAGAGGGTAATCTGTCATGAAACGCAAACAGCAGTGAGAGCAAGGATCCATTCCAGCATAAGTGAAACCAATGAACTTTGTTACCATAGCTCGGCATTCCAAGCTTTCTTAAAAGAAAACTAGTTGAATCCCAAAGATCTTATCAGGGCCATCATGAATTGGGACTGATAAAATGAAATTCTGTAACTGCATCAGAATAGAAGAGTGAAGACTAGGGTCAACAATTAAAGAACCAGTTTGCAGCTCAATCGTCTATAAGAAAATTTATGAATTAGAGATCTGGCACCAAGGATCATCAAATAGACTGAGGAGGTTCCTGAACCAACTCTGTAGCTAAGCATAAACTGTCTCACTGCACCATTCTATTCCAAATACAGGAGCTAGGACAGAATTCCAGTAAGAGGCATTAGTGTTGACTTATAGTTAACCAAGCCACCCACAAGCAGTCGGAGGCTTCTCTTACCAAACAATCAAATAATAACAAAAGGTAATATCTTACCTTAGCACACAGCAGTTTAATTGCAGCTAACTAAACCTAAGTAAAGCACAGCAAATGTAGCAGCTGAGTAACTAATTTATACACAGTAGCGATATAAGTTTGGGGCGAAGCTCCGAGTATAGTAGACGATGAAGCTGCAAGTCGTAAGACGTCTGGAAGAAGAACCAAGTTGATAGACTAAGCGGCGAAGAAGCTCAGTAGCGTTGATAGACGATTTGTTACTTCTTATGCCATTTTCTCGGTAGGCTAAGTAGTATGACAGCTTAGCTTTTCTTTCTGCCTTCTTCCCGGACTAGTCAAACAAATCCCTAAGTCGAAGAGCTGAGTTGCAAGACTCGATTCGAAGAGCCGCCATATATACAAAGATGCAGGGTCCTCCAACACAGCCACAGAAGCAAGAAACTCCATTCAAGGGAGTCATATTCCCAAATCCACCTTGATCATACATCTTGGAGAATAGACTTTTGAGTAGAACCCTTCTCTGTAGCCAATAAGATTGTTATCTGCAATGAACTGCCAGAATAAATCCAGCCTGAGCTTCATGACAACCTCCCCAACCCAATGACACTAGCAACCAGCTGTAATAACTTTAGAAATAAGCTTGTACACCATTGTGCAACAAGCGGCCTAAACTCCTGGCATAACTAGGGTTCTGGACCTTTGGAACCAAGGTGATGGTGGTAAGATTCCATTGCTGAAACATATCACCATGATTGAAAAACCCCAGGACAGCCTTATAGACATCAGATTTCACAATGTGCCAACCAAGTTTTCTTGAAGAACAGGGCATTAAACCCTTCCATCCCGGGTGCTTAGAATCATCAATAGAGTGAAGGGCAATGTCAGCACAAAGATGTTGGGCTGCATGACTAAGAGAAGGCCCTCCCTCACAGTGGAGCTGGTAGACAAGAAGAACTAGTTCCCATTAGAGAGATAAACCCTGAGTTCAGTAGCAATTATACAGGGACACTACACCAGCTTCAGTGTACAGGTCAATCCCTTCCTATATGTTCTGTGCTTCAAAGCAGCAAAGAAAAAGTGTGAGTTAGAATCACCTTGCTGAAGCCAGTCAACTCTATCTTTCTGTGATAACACC
>PYUH01000112.1:287923-439117 GCA_016808085.1 Suaeda aralocaspica | reverse complement strand
TAAAACCAAAAATTCAGAATTTCCCAAGCATTCAAGTTAGATTTCCAAAACAAAAGAGAGAAGAGAGAAAAAAAAAAAAAAAACGAAGGGAGAAGCGACGAAGAGGACACGAAGGTCGCCGGCCACCTCTCCGCCGCTGCTGCCCCTCGCCGGCCGGCCGTCGCCGCCACCTCCTCCCCCTTTGCTCTCTCGATTTTCGTAGGTACAAAAAAAAAAAAACTTTTTTCTAATTAATTAATCTTAAGCATGTTTTATAAATTAGTTTATGATCATGTTTAGTAATGTTTATGATTATAATCATGTTTTTATGATTTGTAATTATAGATTTAAAAGTTGATCATGAAATTTTAATTAGGGGTTTGAGAAAGTATGAAGTTTTATTGTTTTAATTATTTTGCATAGATTGAAGTGGTATGATCCTAGTTTAATTATATGATTGCATGATAAATTATGATGTTAGAGTGTTTTAAACAAATTAAAGTATTAAAACACACATTGAATTGAAAATTAGTAAATACATGTTAAAAACAAGTTTTAGGTGTTCATATTATGCTAGTATGATCATATTGAATCTATGATCACTACATATATTTTTAGTATGTTTATGAAGTTTAAAGATGATTTTAAGTATGATTATAAGCTGTACAGTTTTGTAAAATTCATAATTAATGTTTTAACGTATTGTAATTAGCAGAATTAATCATATAAGGTAAGTATACCTTATATGATCAATCCATGTTGTTTTTTAGGGCTTTTCATGAAGTTTAGAGAGGTCTAAAGGATTTTAATTAAATAAATAATGCTGTAATTTTTATTAAGGCATGTTTATAAGAAGTAAATTAAGTGTTATTACTTAAAGTTTCCAAATAAATTCTAATGCATAGAATCGAACCATAAACCTATAAGGATATTAATATGGTGTTTTTATGCAAAAATAGTGTTTAAAGAGGTTTTAAGAGGCTTGAAATAATTAAAGTAAAGCTGCCATTTTTGGAAAGTAATGAAAAATAAAGAAGTTTTCGAAAAGAAAAAATAAAGAAAAAAAGTTATGGAATTGAATAGAGACTAGTAAGGAAGGTTATGGATGTTTATCCACTAGTAAAAAGTAGTTTAGAGTTTGCTGTAAAGTTTAGTCAAAGAGGTTTTTCTTATATAGTTTTCCTTTATGTTTTATAGGAGGATTCGAATCAAGTGAGTTCTGAAGTAGTGGCGAATCACGCCTATTATACAAGGTACGTAAGTACTAAAGATTCATGAGTAGAATATCATGCTAGGATCATGCTAGTAGTAGATTGAATATATAAGTTTCATGTTAGAAACTATTATGATATGAAGAGGTTATGTGACTCTTGTTGACTTTTGTTGTCTCTTGAGCAGACAACCGTTACTACTATTCTGAGCTTCTTCCTGCTGCAAAGCCACATTTGTAAAATCTTGATCCACCTGAGTATCAGCCAAAGCTTGCCTAGCTTGTGCAACAGAAGCATCAGTGTGTGCAAAGTGGTTCACATGCAATAGTTTAAGCTTAGTCTTCACCATCTTCAGAGTGGTCCAAAAATGCTGCAAATTCCAGGAAGGACCAGAATTCCAGACATCTCTAACAGTCTCCAAAAAGTCCTCCTGAGAAGCTAAAACGAAGTATAGGCCGCCTTATCTTTGGACTTCTTTGTCACTACCTTCCACCCACCATCATCATCAGAATGGACCTGGTGAGTAGTAGGCATTGGGGTAGCAGCAACAGCAGGGACAGGATCAGTCCCAGAACCCTCGGGGCCCTTGCTGGCCTCGGCCTGTGGTTCTTTGGTCTTCTTTGGTACCCACTGCTTAGTTCATTTCTTCTTGGCCACAGGGGCTTTCTTGTCACAATCATGCCCCACCTTATTGCATGCATTTCTTACAAAAAGGTGGAGTCCATTCATAAGCCACCTCTTGCGTAAAGACTTTGCCATTAGGGTAAGCAACAAGAATGGTAGTAGGTAAATTAGTCACATCCACCTCAATAAGAACCCTAGCAAAGGTGACTCTCAATTGCCTAGAGGTACATTCAGAAGCACAAATAGGAACCCCTAGTGTACTAGCCATCCTACTGAGAGAATCAGCACTCCAGCAGTTCAGAGCCAGATTTGGAAATTTCACCCACCTTAACACCTCAGAGTGAAAATCAAAGTAAGGATACCAGGGTTTCCCATCACAGCAGGAAGACTAATGTTTTGGGAAAGCTTATTCCTATGTGCTTCACAGAGACCATCTATGGCATTTGGCTGCAAAGAAATGCTCAAGTTTTTGAAGGAAAATGTATGACTACTCCGCAGCTTTTTAGGTCTATTGTTTTTAGGGTGTCTTGTAGATGTCCTAATAATATGAAGGACTTTTTGATGTATCAGTGACAGTTGGTGTATGTATATTTGTTTGGGTCAGTTTGCCGCAAATGGTATGGGTTGCCTTTTGCACCCTTCCGTTAAGGTGGCAATAGGTTGACTTGTGATGCCTTTGCTTTCTGTTGGGTTTGTAATGACTCCTGCTCTCATAGAGGTCGGTTGGTTGGCAACCTGATAAGGGTACCTTAGATGTCTTACAAATTCATGAAAAATGTCTTCATTGTTCAGTGTGTTCTAAGGACATGCAGCATTTGGTATATTGTTCTGTGGTTTATGGTCTGCATAGAGTTGAGGACAGGATTCCTATGTGGAGAGACCTCAGACTAGTCCCCTTCCTTCCCTATCGGCTTGACTCTAAAGAGTCTGCGTCTATACTAACTTTCAGATTCTCCTCTTCGCCTAACGGCTCAATCTACGAGACTGCGCAGATATTCTGCTTGTCTCTTTTTTCCCGTCTTTGTCAGACAAAACAAGACAAAGAAAGTTAGTACGAGAAATCCGTTAACGAAAAGTCGTAAGAGAAATCGCAGAAGCGCTTCGCTTGCTTTTTCTGCTTGAAAAAATCCTAAGATAAATAGCAATCAAAAACGAAACGCTTGCGCGCTTTCTTTTGCTTGTTTTTCTTTGCTTTCGTTTGAGTCTATCGACCCTGATTGACGCGTTGTAACATCCACTGACTAAAAGAACGACATAGATCAAAGGGGCGTTCATTAGCCTGACTAGTCTAGTAAGGCAAGGAATAGGGGGGAATGAATGCAGTCGTTAAGCGGACAATGCCAGGAAGATTGACAGAAAAGGCTTCTTCTTCCTCAAATATATTGAGGCATACCTCTATAGCATCTGATTTTCATCTCCTTGGTCCCCTCGCGCTGACCTTACATATAATTGCCCTGGGGAAATGCCCCCAAGCTACTATTTTCTTAGTTAGCCCTCCCTCTTTCTTTCCTTGACTCTTGGTACCTAGACACTTTGAATCAAGGCTAGGTTCCCGCCACCCGTATATATATATGGCGATCTTCGAACAGCCGCATATTGAAACCCTTCAAACCTTCATTTGCTGTGTAATGAAAGTCCCTTCAGGGGGTTTTCCCTTTAACTAAGAAACAACCTTACTTGTGGAAAAAAGTAAGTGAATTGCATTACCATTTCAAGTATTCAAATAGGAATGACCGAGTACTGCGTATTTCTTAAAGTACTCACCAGTTGTTCAGCCGCATACCACAGATCTACCCAATGTGATAAAGAGAAGAGAGGCCATGACGAATAGTATCCAAGTGGTTGACCTGCCACAAACGATACCTGATAATTCCTCCGTTTGACAAAAGGAACCTCAAATATGTTGCAAGCTAAGGCTGAATTGACTACAGCCGAGGCAAACGACCTGAAAAACAAATGAGCAATAGACTCATCTTCCTGTTTACAAAGGGCACAGGTAGAGGAAGAGACCACCTGCCAAGCCAAGATTCTGTCAGCATTCTGCAAAGCTAGCCAAGTGATAAACAACAGGACTAGCTTGGTTATTACAAATCACCCTTCTCCAATCAGTTTGATCATAATGCCCTTGCAACAGTTTATACATCAGACTGATAGAGAATGAATCTCTTTGAATCACTGTGGACCAGCCACCAACTTGATGAATAAGCTGCCTGCAGTCAAAAACCTTCTTAAGAGGCCAGGACATATTAGCAGGAGGCACAAAATTGTCCATGTTCCCGCGCAGATACTCTGCTTGTCTCTTCTCGCCTTGACTCATACTTCTGACCTTTCTTCTCTTCCTTAACGAACTAAACTTGAAGAACCTTTCGTACTACCTAAGACTAAGAATTAGCTAACAGGCTTTATTAGCTAAGAACTCTGATAACATTACTTGCTTACTAACGGAAGCCTAACGGGGGCTCCCCTCGCTGGCAAAGCAGGAGAGAAATAAGAAAAGCTAACTCTTACGACTTGTGTCTATCGACCCTGGCTAAATCTTTCAATCCTTCTTCTAAGACGGATACTGGACTTCCTTACTTTACGATGACACCCTTGCTAGATTCAAGTTCTCCTCCTTTAGCTCTGATTCCGCTAACACAGTACTCCTCTAATAGCTTCTTCAATGGCATCATAGCATTCGATTCCATTCAAGGTAGGTCAAAGAAAGGATGGACTACAATACAAGGGTCCTAACCACTCGTTGAGTGGGGGAAGTTGAAAAGCATATCAGACTGAAAACCTTCTTCCTTCTATGATCGAAGTGAGTCTATCAGATGGGTAAGAGAAGCCTCCCTTTGGTTCTGCTTTCGCTGTGATGCTTCTTTTTCTTTCTTTCTCATCCGTCTACTCGACATGACTATATGACAATCTCGACTCTTAGGCAGAGGAGAGAAAGCCGCTTCTTTACATGGGCGAGTCAGTCACAGACCGAGGATCGGAGTTGTCCCGTTCGATTGATCGATTCAGAGTCCCGACAAAGAAAGAGGATAAGCAGCCAACAACTCTGACCGGCTTGACCCTAAGGTGGAAATTTGGGCGCTGGTTTTTCGAAACCGATATCTCGCTTTCAGAATTCGCGACTAGCATTCAAAAGTGTAAACTATAAAAGACGAAATTTCTTGAGTTTCGAATGAAAAAAAGCTTTCGATCAAAGGGGGTTTACCCTCACATCTGCGCAGGGGCGGAATCCGCCCCTTCGTAGAGACTCTACTTGTCTCTAAAGAGTATATGCCAAGGACTAGTCCAATCCCATTAAGGAAGGACATGAATCAAATTGGACAATTCGTCTCGGGGATGATTAAGTACTTGTTCGACAACCACACTTTTTTGCCGCTCCGTAACCAGTCTTCCAGAATAGCACCAACAACCCCGGTCAAAGTTTGTTTGACAGCGCTTAGTGCTTCTGTCTTCACAGCGCCAAATTAGGAGCGGTGTCAATGCTATGCGCCAGACTCCTACCCACAGCTGAAAATGGGCTCGGGGCATTCCTCTCTTTATATACGAAATTCTCTCTTTATTTATGAAATTCTCTCTTTATTTATGAGAATTTGGGTGACGCTACGAAAGCAAGGCTTTCTTTCCTTCGCCTAACGGCTTGTGTCTTCGACCCTTAAGCTTCGCTTTAGCTATTACATATCCTTTGATTGAAAAGGCTAGAAAAGAGAGCAGCAGTTAAGGCGAGGGATAGCAGAATTAGATTAGCTTTGATTGATACTTGAAGAAAGACAGCTTTCTGTAAACCTTCACCTTATCTTATCTATGATTTCCGACGTTAGTCTATTTGGTATATATTACTTCTCACTTTCTTTGTTTTCCCTTAGGTTAGGTTGATCCCCTTTCGATAAGTTCTACCAAACTGGACAAAATCGGATGAGACTCTGACCAAAACCTTCTTCGAGAGTTCGTATCTCCAAAACTAGCTTCACCTTGATTCTCTGACGATCTTTGCTTCGAAGAGCTAAATATAGTCAATGCTATGCGTCGGTCTTCGAGTTTCGTAGACAAGTCTAGTATAGACGCCGGGTCATTAAACCCTCTTACATTCCAAGAGCAAAGCTGCATCATTTAGGTGTGTTATCCAGAGCAGATTGACTAGTCTGCTCCCTCCAAGCCCTACTTCTTCATCCAAAACAAAAAAAGGTCTTGCTTCTGCAGATTGGGCAACATTGGTACTACGTCGCTAAAGCTTATTAGAAGCTTTTGGTTATGTAATAGCTAAAGCTTATTAGAAGCTTTTGGTTATGTAATAGCTAAAGCTTATTAGAAGCTTTTGGATGAAAGAGAGACATATTTAATATGATAATATGATTCCGGTTATATGATTAGTTAGAACATAGATAATCTAAGGCTAAGGCTCTTTCCATAGGGCTCAGTATCTTTAGAGACAAATAGAATAGCGCAGAGTATCTGCGCCGGGGGTTTACCATACCATATAGTTGAGACGCAGGGGAATTGACCAATTTACGCCCCTTTTACTGGGAAACGGAATTTATCCGAATTCGAGAGAACCCATCTACGAGCGAAAGCAGTCTTCCTACGCTTTCTTTTCATCTTCCTCTACGTGTAAAAGTAAGGATTCCGCTCCTTTCAATCCTAATCCGACTAACGAAATCGGCTTGTTCTTTTATTATGAAATTTCTTAGCTTGCGGACACCCTTCTTGCTTCCTGTTTCCTGCAGTCTAACAGTCTTCTACCTAATGGTTTCTTTTTTACCTTTCCTTATACGGGAAGCATAGGATTCTGTCCCCTTAGTACCAATCCCGCGCCCATCAGCTTGTCTCTTCGAGCCTAATAATAACAAGTCTTGAGAAAGGCTGGAACTCCCGTTGTCGAACTTCATTAATCACTTTTTCACGACTCAAGGTTAGAGTATTTGGAGGACTGCCACCAGGCGCCTTCTTCTGCATAAACTGATTCCGAACGATGTATTTGATGACTTTCAGCCTTAGGACCATTTCAAGACTTTCGAATCGATATATAGTAGTCTAAGGTAAGGGACGAAGCTCCAACTGATAGAATTTTAGCCATTTCATTGAAGCCGGAAAAGGGTATACGGCCAGAGGAAGATCAAGATAAAACGACATTCATTAGTCCTTGCCTTTGCTATGTGGTCATGCCCTTCGGCCTCAAAAATGCCGGAGCTACATATCAATCAAAGAACGGCCGCAACTCTACTTCACGACATGATACATAAAGAGGTAGAGGTTTAGTTTATGTCGACGACATGATAGTTCAGTCCAAGGATCGGTCAGGGTCGTGGCACTTCGAAAGTTCTTTGAACGACTCCGCAAGTACAATATGAGATTGAATCCACAAAAGTGCGTGTTCGGGTTCGGGAAAGCTTCTTGGGTACGTCATCAGTTCTCGAGGGATTGAGATTGACCCAACGAAGAGAAAGGCCATCATGTCAATGCCACCCCCAAAGAACGAGAAAGAAATCCGAGGCTTCTTGGGGAAAATCCAGTACATTAGTAGGTTCATATCAAAGCTCACCATGGTATGTGAACCTATCTTCAAAAAGCTGAAAATCCTACATGGGACGACGACTGTCAGAAAGCCTTTGATAAAATCAAGCAATACTTAGCTAACCCACCAGTGTTAACTCCAGCTCATCCAGATTTACCCTTGAAACTCTACCTCACAGTCACAGACCAAGAAAACTAGAAAGCAAGAAAAAAGGCCACTGAACAGGCTGAGCTTTTAAGAATCTCACAGCAAAGCGAAAAAAAAAGACCCTTCAAAAAAGGGGAGGGGGAGGGAGTTAAAAAGACAAGGGTTATCGTCCATTCTAAGGGCTTTTCTTTCATTCCTAGTTTCGGCTGTAGCATCCACTTTAATTTCAAATGAATTTATCGACTTAAACCGGTTCATCAGCCTAACGATCTGGCTTCTGTTCATTTTGTACATACATAAAGATGTACAAGGATGCCTCGAGCCTTACGCCGGAGATTTTATGGAAATTGACTCTTAAAGAGATTTTTCGCTGGCTCCTCGACTGGGCCCGGAGTGGAGCGAGGTGAAAGAACCCTCAAAGACAGAGCAACTCGCCCAATTCATAAAAGGTCTATCCTGCTTCGTTTCTTGGGTAAGCTCATTCATCTCGAGCATAACCCAATTGACTTATCAACTATGCCGTTTCTACTCATGGATACAATACTTATTCCGCTAAAACCCTAACTAAAATAGCTTAGCGCACAGAAATTAGTTGCAGTTAACTAAGCTAGAAACCATATATAAAAACATAGGTAATATATCGGGAGACACAGCAGGTAATTGCTGCTTCATAGCGTTGATAGAAGCCCTTAGAAGTTTCGGGGAGAATGTTTTGAAAAAAGCACGCTGCCTTTCCGAACAGATTTTTCCGGTGGTGGGGGAATCCTTAGTGATTGGAGGGGTACCCTCTTTGGCGCTTAGCCTTAGCCCGGTCCCTCTCATACTGCTTCCAGGCCTCCCGGGGAAATCGGTTTTTTAAAGCGTCACGGGTGGCGGTCCTGTAACCGGTTCAAAAGCGGATCGGTCCTCAGACGGGCTGCGTGGACACACTCGAGACCAAGTTCGGTCTTTTTGAATAATAGCTCCACCCGGGCTTTTTCCTCCTGCCAGGCTGCGAGGTCCTCTTTCGATTTCACTGAGGATGCTCGCGCGATGAGTTCGTCCACCCGCCTATTGATGGACGCGAGGTCGCCGAGTAGCTCCTCCGCGACCCGCCCTTTGTTCGAGGTTCAGGCCCGGATTTTGCGGCCGAGAAGAAGGAGAAAGTCTTTTAACGCTGATTCTGAAATAGAATAAGTGGCGAAGAGCTGAATAACGTCGATAGGCGATGGGGGGAAGAGAAAGTAGCGTAGAGTATCGTAGCCTAGCCGGGGAGAAGAGTCGTCTTTTTCCCGCTCCCTTCGCAACCGAAGGGATGAGATTTGAGGCCGGTTTTCAATTCGCTTCTCTCTCTCCGGCGAGGTTTAAACTCCGCGTGGTGGGAAGGCTTTCACAATTCGCATCTTCCCTTCCAGCAAAGAGGGTGAAGGGGAGCGGACAACAAGTTGGAGGACACTGCAGAACCGCGTGATTGATCCATCTGCGCTATTCCCTAATTGAAGAAAGTTGGAAAGCCTTCAAATTTTAAGAAAATGAAACTAGCGAGTTTTTCTTATTAGCATGGGATTGGGTGTTCATTTAATAATGAAAGACATAACATCTATTAGAAGGCCCGGTCCTATCGATTTTCGATGGAAAACAATCCATCTTTCTCGCTTCTCCTAATCAATCGCGAGGGTTTCTTCGGGCATGAGAACGCACGAAATCCAACAAAATGTCCGAACGTCCGAGGACGAAAGAGAAAATGTTCCGCGGGGAACTCGTTTCATGTCGGCCTATTCGTGCCGCTTAGACGTCGGCCATGAAATCCATCACTATACTGAGCAGATCACGGGCATGAACATCTCGGTCAAACAGAACTGTGCGCGATTCTCTCGTGAATCGCCTTCCGCAAGGTATGGCATTCAGGGTTTGAACCCGGAGAGAAATCTTTCTTAATAGATACAAGACATTCGTTGCTGATCTAAAAAAGATCTTATCCCGTTAGCGGGCGTTCACCCGGTCAGCGCTTACGGTTAGTTTACTTTGGTTTGGAAACGTGCTAAAACTGAGGTTACTTCTGGCCGGTAATCCATCTTTGCAACCCCGCCAACCGAAATTCCTTCTTTTTGTAGGGACATTTGCACTCCGAATTTGACTCCACAAGTTTGACTTTGACACTCTGGAGCTGGAGGCAGCATTATTCAGCATCCCTTTAAGCTCCACATAAGAAGCACTTTTCACAGTAAAAGAGCCATCCCTTGTGAAATGCCATGCCATGTCCACTCATCCTTTTGCGGAAATAAAGGTAAATGCATTTTTAGGATTTCATGAGCTTCCCACTGAGCGAAGTTTATGATATCCTTATTCCACTTATGGTTATCTATCAAAGCATGAACCATATATGGCTTCTAGAATAAATTCGGAATTTTGGTAGATTTAGATTAGGGACCCGATTTCCCATCACCGACAATTTTCCTCGCTCCCTTCTCTATTCAATCTCTTGCTGACATTATTGATCTCCAAGTGAAGCTTGGCTTGATTTTGGCCTCCAAGAAAGATGCATTAGGGACTTCCGTTCCTCTTAGCACTCTTGTCATGAGGGAAGACTCATTTGTTAATATTCTCCATGCTTGCTTTGCAAGTAGAGCTTTGTTAAAAGCTCGGAAATTTATCATCCCCCGGAATTGCAATTTATAAACTTCAAAACCAACTTAAGGAGCATCGACGGGGGCTAAGATCAGAGTAACCCTAAACTACAGTACAGAAGGCACGGAACAATAGATAGGGCACAGAAAACGGGGAAAGCAACTACGCCACATCAAACTTTCTTTCCTCTACAACGCGGAGGATAGGCAAGAAAAGAAAGTGCCCACCATCGGTTCGATGACTCACTCAACTCGACTTCGCCGCTAACGAGGCATAAAGAAAGGGAGAAAAGACCTCACTAGGGGCGTCGTTAAAAGGATTCATTTTTCCGTTTTGAGGATAGTGGCGCAAATTGATCTGAGTAAGTACACTTCTTTTCTGCTTCTCCCCCTTTTGAATCTGGAATAGAGGATTGGTGGCCTCACTGAAGTCTCTACTTTCGTCAATTTCATCCATCAAAACCATGAAGGTGATTTCAAAGCTGCATCGTTTAAACTATTTCATTTACACCGTACATGAGAATTTCATTAGTAAGACCTACTATTGCCCCCGCTTACCGATAATGTACCAGGATGTATTTCAAAACCTGGGTCCACCCCGTCGTCTATACTAGACTTGACTCTATCGACCCGGCGTCTCTACGAGACTTGACGAAGACTGAGTCGATAGACTCAGTAGCGACAGAGCTTCATATCGCCCTACGGGCTCAGTTTCGAAAGACTGAGCAGCAGTACTGAGTACTGAGTCATCATACGACTCAGTCTTCGAACGTCATACGACTCAGTCTTCGAACGTCATACGACTCAGTGGCGTTAGAGCTTCATATCGCCCTACGGGCTCAGCTCTAACGCCCCTCAAGCTGATAGGCGAAGGCTAGAACTACTAATAAGGTCGGCGCCGTTATATAAAGAATACGGACTCCTAATCAGCGATGAGTTGGATAAAGAAAGGGGAACCCTATAATCCGAATAAGTCTCAAGCCTGGATGTGGTATACTAAGAATGAGTATCGACGAGTCCGGGTGGAACTCCCAATAGGTAGGGAAGAAAGGATGTAGAATCCTAATCAGTGTCGAGCCGGGGTGTGGATTAAGAACGGGTATCGAGCCGAGGTATGGATTAAGAATGGATATTGAGTCAGGGTGTAGATTAAGAATCGGCGCCAAGTACTCCGCTCCGGGTATGGACTCTGAATCGGTATCAAGAAGGGATGGAACTCTTAATAAGTCTGGTCAGTCAGTGCCGTTAGAGAAAGGAGACTTCTAATCCCAATAAGTTTCAAGGAAGGATGGAAACTTCTAATAAGTCCGGAGGGTCAGCAGCCTCTTTAGATAAAGAAGGAGGACAGATCCCAACAGTTAAAGCGAGTTAGAGAGACTCGACTAGTCCATAGGAAAGAAGGGGAGCAGAGATCCTAGCAAGCAAGTTAGGTAAAGAATGGCACAGAGACCCAGACGGGCAATAGATGAAGCCGCCGAGTTCGTTTAGCTGCTGTTGGTTTCTGAGTNTTGTTGGTTTCTGAGTCAGCAAGTTGTTCCAACCGGTACTGTAGAAGAAAAAACTGCTAAATCCGATCCAATTTCTCGTAATCGATTAGTTAATTGGTTAACCGTATTCTGAAACACGGAATCAAGCTTATCAAATTCTCTATCGAGCCGTGAAAAAGATTCAACAAAAGACAGAAACAAATCCCCTATCTGTTTTACGTCAAGCAATACGTGGAGTAACTCCCGATATAGCAGTAAAAGCAAGACGTGTAGGCGGATCGACTCATCAAGTTTCCATTGAAATAGGATCCACACAAGGAAAGCACTTGCCATTCGTTGGTTATTAGGGGTAGCCCGGCCCGGGTCGAAATATGGCTTTCAAATTAAGTTCCGAATTAGTGGATGCTGCCAAAGGGAGTGGCGATGCCATACGCAAAAAGGAAGAGACTCATAGAATGGCAGAGGCAAATAGAGCTTTTGCACATTTTCGTTAATCCATGAACAGTATCTATATAGAAACCTAGATCCATGGATCCATACATCTCGATCGGAAAAGAATCAATAGAAAAAGAATCGGAATGGATCGATCTATTTCTTTCTTTTCTCGAAACAAATGAAAGAGAAATCATGGATCAACTAAGCCCTCTCGGGAACTCGCTTAAGAATAAGAAAGAGGAATCTCATGGAGATTCCGTAAATATTCCATTTCANTAAATACCATGCTATTCGCTATTCATGGAGGTTCCGTAAATATTCCATTTCAAAAATAGAAACAAACAATTGGGATTTTTTTGGAGATTGAAGAAGACCTTATAATTCATGATCTGGCATGTACAGAATGAAANTTAATGAAATTCTCGGTCGTCCGAAACATTGATTTTGATTCTTCAATCCCAAACGTTAGAGCCTTTTTCACGGCCAAACAGGTTCGATGACCACGTACAACTAATTGGATTTGACTCCGCAACTACAGTTGGTTCCCTGACCTCGGCAGGTTGACCAGGAGCCTCCTCTCCTTGCGGCAGGTGACCCGTCGTCTATCGAATTACTCTACTAAACTGTGTCTGGCGATGTTACGTAAGTCTTCGAATCTGAGTCTGTTGAACATTTGTTCTTTAAATGTTCCTATTCTAGAGGTGTCTGGGAGAATTTGTTGATGATGTTGAGGTTTGGTGGGCTTTTCTACTGTTCTGCGCTGGGTGGCCCAACATGCCAGGAAACTACATCCTCAGAGCAGATTGCTGGTGCTTTGCTTTTCTTCAGCTATTTATGGCATATGGCTGCAAAGGAACTAACAGGTGTTCAACAGCAGTTGTAAGGAGGTGGATGTCCTGTTTAGAGATGTTTTATTTTGTGTAGAAGTACAGTTCAAATGAAGGACTGGCTTTTTAGTGGAATGTAATGGTGTATATGCCCTGGTTTGCTTCAAGTGAAGGCTTACTTGGTGGAACCCTTCTTCTTGACATGCTAAAATCTTCCTAAACATCCAAGAGAGATGCTGTACAGCATGAGTTCTATCAGGTCAGGTCTCCCTCTTAAAGAGTCAGTATCAAGCCATTTGATCCACAACTTATCTTTCTTAGTTTCAATGGCCTAAAGAAGCTTAGAGATAGCAGCCTTGTTCCAAACATAAATTTGATATTAAAACCTCCAGCCACCTTAGGGAAACACAACTTAGCCCAAGCTACAAGAGCTTTTTTAGAAACAGTTGAAGAAACTGAGTCGTAAAACGACGTTATTCAGCGCTTCTTTCCGGCCGGCGTTGTCTCTTTGAGCCCTCGTCTATCAACGAACGCTATTTCAGCTCTTCCCTCAGAACTTGCATTCGGGGTTCCATTTCTACTAACTACTATATTTAATCCATTCCTTTCCGGCTACGATACTCTACTTGTCTCTCCGAGCCTTTGCCCCGCTAACTCTTTGAAGCTTCATTAGCTACATTAACGAGTTATCCGTGCCTTCTTTCCCAAGGAAAGGCTAGGTACAACAGGAGCTACAATTAATTAAGTAAGAGGATAAGCGTAAGAGGAAAGAAAAGCTAAGACATAACAAGAAAGTAGAAAAGGTTCATGTTCCTTATACTGCAGGCGTTATGATAGTTCATCCTACTATAGAGCTCAATATAAATTAAATTCATACCTTCTTCACTTCAGTGAGGATTACAAATTTATGTATAATAGCTTTGAAGAAAGGAGCACTCAGATGTTAAAAGACTTTATCGTTAGGATCATGAGAATTACTCAGGATAATCCGGAAATGAAAACAGTCTACTTCCATAACTTCGCACGGTTCAATGTTATTATCTTACTGAAACACCCAGCCTTATATCATCCGAATTTGATTCTAAAACCACTTATGAGGAATAACACGCTTTATGAATTAAAGGTATATGAAGAGAAAAAGANGTGAAGATTAAAAGATGGTATTTCGCTTCCGTGACTTGTTGCATCTACTTCCCGGTTCGCTACTTAGCCTGGGTAAGATTCTTTTCTTTGTCCTGAGTTGGGGAGTAAAGGGACATTAGAGCATCAAAGCTTAGATCAATTAAATTTAGCTAAGAATAAAGAGGAAGTTATAGAATATATGAGGCAGGCGACTCCTAGGTGGTATCATGCAAAAAGCTCAAAAGCTTTGTTGGGAACATTATAGTGTTGACACAGTGAGCACGATAACTTGCTCCTCGTTGGCGTTAACCATCTTTCTTACTAAATATTATAATATAATGAAGAGGATTTCGCAATACACCTTCCTAGTCAAAATGAGGATAAATTAATCCGTAGGGGGTAGTACGGGGGGCATACTGATGTCTACAAGCATCGACTAACCTCTACTACTACGACTCTATCCATTTGTAATGTACGTAGTCGCTAAAGCGAAGCTTTTGGAAAGAATATCCTATGCCCGGGGCCACGGTGGGTAAATAATATGATCTTAAAAGATTTAGATGAACTCTTTTCTTTGGCTTTATTGATGCATATGTGGAATGCCCCGCTAGTATTGATAAGCCCTTTCTACCGCGTAGGGATGAAGAGAATATTCTGACTTTCAAAGGAGGGGCGTGGAGAGGTGTCTACTATAGCGAGGAGTTAAAGCATGCTGTAAAGTTAGGGTACACAGTTATTCCTATCTGTGGGTACATCTTCGAGAAGAAGGAGAGCCCTTGAAAGTCTTATGTTAGCTCGCTCTTTGAGAGTCGATTACAGGCAAAGAGAGATGGTAACGAGGCTTTGTCTTTTGTTTATAAAATCCTTATGAACTCACTCTATGGAAGATTTGGGAGAAATCCCCATAGCACTATTACAGAAATCTGTGATGAAAGGCGCTACAACGAGTTGTTAAAGGATGATTCCTTCATCTCTAATCATATGCTTAGAAAAGACCTATACATGGTTAGCTATCGTGGAAATATGGAAAAAGAAAGACGATATCAGTCGTTGGGAGCCGCCAAAGAACTCAGCACCTATATGCGGCAATCACTGCCTGCTCAAGAATTTATATGGATCCATACTGTTCCAGGGAGGACTGTTACTACACGGACACAAATTATGTTTTTCTTGCTAATCCTCTCCCCGATTCAGTAATATCATCCACTGAATTAGGAAAATTTTCGTTAGAAGACGAGATTGAAGTTGGTATCTTTTTAGCACCAACAGCCTATACATACAAAACAAAAGATGGAAAAGAGATTAATAAGTTCAAAGGTCCGGCCAAAGCCCATGCTGATGCTGATTGGTTTGAAAAGCAGTTTGCCGACCCTACTAGGACGACTAATGTTCAAGTTGAAAACCCTTTCCGCATTAATTTACATGAATTGGATGTGTATAAGAAAACGACCGATTTCACTCTAGGACTCAAATTGAACACAAAAAGAATTACGCTGGAAGATGGTATTAATACCAAACCTATGCAAGTAAAAGATATCTCTGGTATGTCATACTTAAGTGCTAATAGAACTCAAACTCTAATAAAGAATATTTCTGTACTAGTCAAAGAAAAGACTCTTCTATATCAGAAATCTAACAAATTAAAATAAGAAAGAGAGAAAGATGGAGATAAAGAAAACAGTAAGAAAGATAATGATGGCGAATGATGATGTTAATAAGCATGCTTGGGAAAGAGAGTCATACCAGTGTAGATGGAGTCCAGTACGCTACTATCCTGACAGGGAAAGAAAGAGTCATACCTGACTTCGAGATAGAAAGAAGAGATAGCAATCCGGAAAGAGGATGGAAAAGCAGGTCTTAGAAAGAGGAGTCAGCTCCACTAACTCTAGAAAGAGGTAACTGAAGGGGAGTCATTCTCCTATATAAGAGAGTGGTAGAACACTACCGAGAACACGACATAGCTACACCACTTAACAATAACAAAAAAGGCCATTGGTTGGCTGTTTCTTAAGTGAATAGGCTCACAATAGCTGGTGTGAAGCGAGAAGGCCGAGATATGGACAAGACTCCGTTCTAACATCGGACATTCCTTTATGCTTTTATGCTGGCCTCGGCCATTGCGTCGTATCATATACGATTCTGTCATGACTTCGATCGTTCTTATGCCATCGCTTCTAGGCTTCTATCAATCTGCCATGAGGATGTGATCTCGCACGATTCTTGTATAGAACATAGATAGGCCCATCTGACGAAATCCTAGGCCGGCTGTTTACCTCCTGCCCCAAGATCTGAAGATGCGAACCCAAGCAAATATGCCCTATTCCCGCGGGCCCTAGAGCCCAACCGAAGTAATAGAAAATGCGAGAAAACATCAAGTTCGAAGAGCTTAATATAGTATATAGTGGTGATTCGAAGACCTGAATAACGTCGATAGGCGAAGTGAAGTGGCGAAGCGTCTAGTCGAAAAGCTGCACCTTATGGTTATGGACTCCCCTCCCTAACCCTATTCCCTTGATCAGGAAATAGGAGAGACAACTAGAACTAGCTGCTTAGTCGCCTAGCCGAGAGTCTTTACACCGATAGTCTTTCACTTTTTTAGGGCTATGGATCGCAGGGGTACCTCTGGCCGAGGATGAGGACATATTTTTCGTAACAGAAAAAGATTCAGGGTTAGTAGCCTTATCGCTACGAATACGCCGGGTTAACTAATGCCTCCGTATAATAGGAGAAGGGAGTTCTTATGAAAGGAGTGCCGTCTTAATTAAGTTACCGACTGCAGACTTTTCAAGTACTTATGGATATGCTGATGGCGAATCTGTGGGCCTTTGTTGCATCGTCACTTTCGGATCAAAGAGGCTTTTGCACCCGCCTCCTTCTCTTAAGAGATATGGAACTCCAAGCCATCAACATTTTGGAAAACAACATACCTTGATGCAAACCTATATTCCCCTTCAACCTCCCACCACCCATGAAAAGAAAGACTACATAAGGCCTTATCAGCCTGCCCTGGTTCAAATACCTTTCTTTTTCACTTTATCCTACCCAATTCATCCATTGTGTCATTTTCATAGTGATGTTCAAAGGGAGCAGTAGCTTCTAGCCTTGGACTTTCTGGATCAACAGATTTAGGTGCGGACGTTGACAACGATTCTCTCTTTATTTAGCGAGTGACTCCGCCTCGAATGAGTCCGCGGACGGGGGATTTTGGCAAAGCTCTTTTCTCTTTCCCCTTATCCTGTTCAAAGGCGCAGAGCCTCTATCAGATGACGATTGAATGGCTTTTACCAAACTACTCCTTTCCTTATTTACGAATAAAAAGTACTCTTTTTGTTGAACCAACGAGTGAAGTTCTGCCGCTAAGACTAAGAGTTATTATGAAAGCTTTCCCCTGACTGAACCCAACGACTCTCGAGTCTTTCAATAGAAAGAGTCAAGGGGCAAACAAAAAAACAATGCCCCCCTAGTTAAAGTGATTTCGGTCCAGCTAACCGCCTAATTCCCAGCTAAAAGCTTACGCTATTATCGGTACAGAGAGAATGGACTTTATCCCTGATTAGGCCTTAGAGCAGTCCGGCGTGGACGAGACTTCGTTCTTCGAACCCTCTATTCAACGAGCGTACGCTCGATTCAAAGCACTGACTTTTGACACTATTTAGGAAAGCCAAGCAAGGACTAGATTCCTCGAATACCTGAAATAAAGATGATCATAGAAAATGTAAATTACCAAGCAAGACTCTTAATTTGCAATCGCCACTTCAAATCATATACCAACCCCCCTACTCTCACTTACGATTTTTTGGTTGCTTATGTTATCCTCTATTTCCATCTACTACTTGAGTCAAAAGCTACTCGAGTACGAGACACGGTATACTACACTTGAAAAGCTTTGTCTCGCACTCGTATGGGCCACAAAGAAGCTTCGCCACTATATGCTTACTCACACAGTGTATGTGGTATCAAAGATGGATCCACTCAAATTCCTCTTTGACAAGCCAGCCCTCAATGGAAGGATTTCAAGATGGATGGTCATGCTCGCCGAATTCGACTTTAAGTTCATCCCTCAAAAGTCGATCAAGGGAGCGGTTGTATCAGACTTTCTAACAGACTTTCCAGGCGAGAGTGGGGAAGTTAACTATAAATTCTCGGATGAGCATTTGTGCACGACCAATACCGATTCGTGGGAGCTTTACTTCGATGGTGCTTCAAATCAAAACGGGTGTGGCGCAGGAGTCATCCTAATTTCTCCTAACAAAGAACACATCCCCATATCAGTACGACTGGATTTTGAAGCAACCAACAATGCTGCAGAGTATGAGGCATGTATCATTGGGCTCAAGGCCGCGATCGCCTTAAACATCAAAAAGCTCCAAGTGCACGGAGACTCATTACTCATCATCAATCCAATTTCCAAGAAGTGGAAAATGCAGAGTGAAGGCCTAACACCCTATCAGATATATCTGGAGACTATAGATGAGCAATTCGATGAGTTAGAGTACAAATATTTGCCCCGGAAAGACAACCAATTCGCGGATGCTCTCGCGAAATTGGCCTCAATGGTGAACATTCCCAAAGAGTTGAAAGAAATGCCTCTTGTGATTGAGAAAAGGCACGAGCCAGCCTATGTCAATGCTCTAGATGACAACAACGAGAACGAAGAATAAACTCCATGGTACACGGACATCTTCAACTACATAGATCAAGGGGAATATCCACCCAACACCACAAGTCCTCCCCATACAGGCCACAAATGAATGGGGCGGTGGAGGCGGCAAATAAGAACATCAAGACAATTGTCAGAAAGATGAGCAAGCATTACAGAGATTGGCCTAACAAGTTGCACTTTGCTCTATGGGGATACCGTACCGTACCTCTGTCCGAACTTCAACAGGTGCAACCCCTATTCCTTGGTTTATGGCACCGAAGCAGTTCACCCAATTGAACTGGAACTACCTTCCTTGCGAATTGTACTAGAGAGCGAAATTCCCGAAGCAGAATGGGTCAGAGCTCGTTATGAACAATTGGCTCTACTTGAGGAGAAGAGATTGGCGGCCTTACATCACGTGCAAGTCTACCAAAAGAAGATCGCAAGGCACTTCAACAAGAAAGTGAGGCCCAACAAGCAACGGGTGACGCGAAAGCTTTAGTTTTGTTCACAGGTAAAAGTGATTGATGTCATACCGGCACGGAGAATGCCCGTTTAGTGTTCAGTGAAAACATTAAGGTTACACAACCTCGATCATCCTCTGATGAAAAACGAATGGGCTTCCACGCCCGCAGCTTCTGAACATTAAGGNCACATTAAGGATGTAGCATTCCTTATATGTATTAGGTAGAAAAAGCAAGATGAGATCGATCCAAAGATCTTCTTTCTAAAGAGATTCGATTCGGAACTATTATATGTCCAAGGTCCAATATTGATTATTTGAGTCACCTTAAAGAGTGATTCAGTCGAAAGGACGAGCTCTTTTTCGAGTAGTTCAGGCTCTCCTCTCAGGTGGGTCAGACCAAACAAAAGTCAGAGTAGAAAGAATAGCCCGAACTGACTGTAAGGAAAGAATCCCAGGCTGATAGACAGGCTTTCATTGACCTTAAAGTCAGAGATCAGGGTTTTTCTTTCCTGCAAGAAAGAGAAAATGGGCCAAATTGCCTTCTAGAGAAGAAAGGCATACTTGACTATTTCATTAATAATGGGTGCATACTATTAGACCTTATTCTTAAACCATTACCCTGGATTGCTAGCAGTGAGAAATGAATATCTGATGAAAAAAGCAAGAACAGCTTCGCCACGCTCCTTTGACCCTTGGGATCTGAGGCAAGGTATTCTGTAGGAGCAAAAGCATCTTCTGCTGCTTCTGCCCCCCGGGAGAGAGAACTCCTAAACTCAACCTAAGGCAGCCTTTCTTTCTATTTCAAAGCGAGACCACCTAATTCAAGAAAGGCCAACAGCAGTTGATGAAAGATAGGTTTGAGTGCCCGTTCTTCTCGAAGCCGGAAATAGGGCTTTCGGAGACCTTCTTCCGTCTACCCTTCGCCTAGCGGCTAAGCTCGGAGACCCAAAGTCTTTCGACTAAGCGCTTTGAGACGACCTAAGAGAATGAGTGGCTTAACGCTCTAACGGCCGGGACAAAGCCATATCTTTCAATCTCGTATCTGACGGAAGTGCCTGAACTCCTTCTTTGGTTTGGAGCGAAATTCCCTCAAAGGGGATGGATAGGTTTCATTGAGTGCCTTACCGGAAAGCGACGATCTAAAGGAAGGGCTCTTTAGCTTGCTCCGAAAGAGGTCCCCTTCTCCCTTAGCTGCGAGACCTGCTCAATCATAACATTGGGTATGTAGGTCCAGCCGAGACTATGTTCTACTGACTAAGTGCAGTTGCCTCAATAGAAATGTTTTCCCGGGGATCAAAGACGGAATCTTTCTCATTCGACCGGCGAGGATGCCTGACCAGGGTTAGATCTTAGGTCAATCCATCATTGGCTAAGCCATTTCTTTCGGACTTGGCCGATGAACAGCTAACGTTGCCTCGATTCTTCCCTTAGCATATACTATACGTCGCTCTTCGAACCTTTTTGCGCCTAATCATGGTAATTCCAATTCACTGACTCTTTAGAGTAAGGTAATTGGAATTTGCTTACTTGTTCCAAGTAAGGAATGGAAGCACATCTTGGGCCTTCTATGATCCATTCAACCTGCCTGAAAGATGAGAGATAGGCCTGACGCAAGGAGATTTCGCACGGAAAGGTGGATTAGGTCTGATAAGAAAGACTTCTTTGACAATCCTTAGTCAACCCCTCTCTTCGGCTCTGAGAGAACATTACCTATAGCTAACCTAGGGAGCTTGACTTTCGCTCGGGCAGGCACTCCTCCAATCTAGAGGTTGGTATACCATAGGTAGGTTGAGCTTGATCGGTAGCGGTAGGGAGATATCCGCATCTGATAACTCGAAACTCTCAGCCATTAGAGTAGTATATCGCAATGCATTGGGGCGTTACCATCATGCAATGGTGCATGATAATGGAGAGGTGATACTTGCAGCTGGTGCAATAGGAAACCCTCAGCTTCTGCTGTTGAGTGGTATTGGTCCTAGGCCATACCTTTCATCATGGGGCATTCCCCTTACCCTGCACTTGCCATATGTGGGTCAATTCCTTTATCAAACTAGAGTAAGGTAGCGAAGTCAAATATGTATGTATTAGAGAATCGAATATCCAAGAAAGCCAGAAAGGCGCTATTGAATGCTATTTCGAAATGGGAAGGAAAAGGGGGCGGGGAATTTGAGCATGCGCGGTAGTGGCTAAATCTTTCTAAGTGGTCTTTTCCTGAATTCGTAGGTGCGTTCGTTCTTCTTTGTACCTATTTTCTTTTTCGAAGAACCTAATGGAACTGAGTAAGAAAAGTGACTCCTCTTAACAGAAGAGGCGGAAGAAAGGAGAATTCCGATCCAGATCAGCTCTTTCTCTGACTTCCTTACTCGAAACCTTTGAATTTAGTCAGTCAAAGAGTTTTCAACTCCGATCCTTTTAGCCCTAGTTGAGCTCTAAGCCAAGCCCTTTAGTGGATCTGGTTCTTAGTATCATTCCTCTTTAGTCTAGCTGACAGCTTTTCCCTTGACTCGCATTTATGCGCCTGCTTTTGGAAGTCAATATTCTCTCTTTCCTCTAAGTCGAAAGCGAGTTCCGTTCCCTCGTTTACTGCTTTCCGAGCTTTCCTTATTTCTACCCCGGTATTTTATTTATTAAAGAGAAAAGGTGAACATCCTTCCATGGCAAGTTTAGGCGCTGCAAGCGTTTATCTTTATTTCATCTAGTGAAGTAGATTCCAATTCCGGTGAAGAAAAGAGTGAAACTCCGATAGCTACTGGTCTTAGCCCCAAACTCAGAAGATATCCAAAACTTCTCTCTCCCTACCGCTACCGGTCAAGCTTCTTTTGATATGGAGCTTTCCCCGGATTTGAAGGAGGGAGGGCTTGAAGAATCTGGGTTGGGTTAAGCCTTTAGATACGGCTCGGCTGTTGGGTGCAAGTAAGTCTGACGCAGCCTAAACTCAAACTGAACAAACCTTACTGCCTTCAGGAAGGAGTCTTCCCCATCGAAATAGTTATTATCGGAAGGAGGGGAAGGGTGGGGGACATCAACTAGATTAAAGTTCTCACAGAACTGGAAGAGTTCTGATTCCATTTTTACGAATTGCAGTAGATCTTGTCGATTCATTCGGTTCAGTCCAGTAGCACCACCTTGAGTTGACTAAGCGGATATTTTAACAGTAGAAAAAAAAAAGAATAATAAATAGCCCAAAGCACACGGGGTAGACGAACATTTTCATTGTTGTTGAAAGCATTCCACGAGCAAAAAATGAGGGTTTTTATTCAACAAATGCACTTTTGAGATGAGATGGCACTCCGCCCTAAAAAGGAGTGAGCTTTCAAAGGTCTTTTATCAATTCGATTTTTGAAAATTGGATGTCCTACTCGGTAGAAAATGCCCCATCTGGATTCTTTCTTTTTGAATCTAAAGGTCGAGCTCTCTCAATCGCTTGAGCTGGTCGCTTCTTTAAGCCCTTGCCGCTCGAATTTATCCCTNTGCTCGAATTTATCCCTTCTAGTTTCTCATCTGTCGATAGGGGAGAACAAATGAAGTGTATAAGACGCAAATACTCTTTAGTTATAGTATCCTATTTTTAAGGAAAGCATTCGTTACTTTCTCGTAGCTAAGAGCTCTCTTCTATTACTAGAATAAATGAATTGCTAGAGTTGCTTGATTAGTACGCCAGATGGGACTTTTAAGTGAAAGGCTTAAGTAAGGCTTGGGAAGATTTTATACATTTGAACTCGATCCATGTAAGGAAGCTCCCGGCCCAGGCAAGTAGGTGAATCCACAAAAGCACTAGCACAGTGCCAGTAGTTGGTACGTGGATATCATCAGGATGCAGCTTGACTAGCTCTTCATCCATGATCTTCACTGCCATCTTTCTAGCACCATCACCTTTCTGGCTGGAAGCATCAGCTGTACCTATATCATGATGGGGCACGCAAGGCTCTTCTTTCATATCGGTATTTACAGATTCACTCCTAGGCCTGCATCCATGCATAAAGAATTAGTAAGTAGGCGAAGCCCGCCCGCCAAAGGGCTAAGTCGGGTGATTCCTCTCGGGATCGTAGCTAGCTATAGCACGATTCTTTCATCTTATTTTCACATTCAATCTCCAAGTTTGCCTAGAGCTGCTAAGGCCTTGTTTTGGGAGTAGCCCTTACTCACATCTCCGAATCTCCCTATTTATAAGCCACAGCCCACTTCGACGTTTCCAATTTCCCATAGAATATCCTGCTTTTACCTAAGCATCCGCCACCGAAGAGTTTCATTTAAAAATAAAAGAAAAGTAGTTGACTTACTTAGTTCAAGCATTAAGGAAAGCACAGCACAAAGGCTTATTTTATTGGCTCGACCGAACCGATCACAAATCCAAACTTTCTGGGCGTATTGAACAAGAAGATAGATAGAGCCTTCTCTTAGATGAAAGCCGGTCCCCTTACTTAATTAAATAAACCCTCATAAACGAGTCGAGCTCCATTTTATGGAAATCTCTCCCAACTTTTGGAACCTCGCAACTGGAACTTCCACTTTTCAAATCTCATTCGTCTTGACTAGACCGTCCTTAAGCTTCGCTTTAGCGACTACGTACCTTTTCATACTACGACTTAAAAGCATCCCCCCTAGAGTAGAGGAAGGGTTTCAGGTAGGCATGACATAGATCAAAAAGACTGGCTCGCAAGAATAGAGATTGTTTCCTACTGCTGGAAGAAAAGCTGCCTTTCACTTAAGAGCGATACTCTTCTCCTGTCACTAAGACTCCTGTAACGCACTAGCGCATGCAGCGGAGAAGAAAAAGAGGAAACCTCTAGTTGAGAAGTGAACTGCTTTCCTGAACTATTCCTGCAATGTTTTCTTTCAGCTTGATAGAGCAAGGATTGGAGAAGTATACTTGAGTACCTCCTCCTCCAAAAAAGAAGGTTGTAATAACAAAACGGACATGTGAGAAAAACGAATAAGGAGAGAATTTCCTTTTCCATCTCTTTCAATTGAGTATTGAGTAGAATCGCTTGATTCTCTCAAAGTGGAATGGTATGTCCGGCAGACATCAGACTTACAGAATGCTTCTGCGCATTGCTGTATAGGATATAAGCTAGAACCCTTTCCTTTGGCAATATATCGTAATTCAAGAGCAAGGTTGAAGTTCAATATGTCAGTAAGCAGTCCCAAGCACACAAGCAACGAAGACTACTATAAAGGTTGAACAAGAAAAAGAAAAGAAAGCGAAGCGCTTGAAAGACTAAGTCATAGGCATAACCAGGAGAATTGTGCCGATTGTGAGGTTTAGATCCCATGAGCAAGTCGTCTCCGGTTGGAAAGAGACTTAGATAGTCAACCTCTTATCAAAAGATAGGAGAGCACCCCTTCTCCCGAAGTTACGGGGTCATTTTTTTCTCTTGAAGGAGAAGAACCCATCTAATCTAAGGCACACACGTTTTCACTCTATAGTAGAACGGAATCTGTCTCCTTCCAATAGAAAAGAAAGAATAGAATATAGAATTAGTCTGATATAGAAGAGTCTTTTCCATTTTAGGCGGGATTCCACGCGCAACTCGCATTGAAGACTACCCGGATCGACTCGACTGATATGCAAGGAAAGGCGAAAGGCAAAGGCCTTCTACTAACTCCAAGAATTCCTGATAAAGCGTCGTATCCGTTGAATCTGCAGTTTATCTGGAAAGAGAGAAATGGTAGGAAGTTTCAGAATCTCTGCCGTACTCCTTCATTGTTTATAAGAAAGACTTCTTTGACAGGCCTTAGTCTGCCCTTCGGAACTTGACCTATAGCTGCTAACCTAGNAGAACTTGACCTATTGCTGCTAACCTAGTGAGCTTGACTTTCGCTTAGGCTGGCACTCCTACCAGTTTAGAGCTTACACTCAGCAAAAGAAAGGAAAGAAGAGATGGGACATACCGTCTCCAAACTGTTGATGGTACACCAGTACGCTCTCAAAAAAAATAATGATATAGGACAGGGCTTCTTTCCGCGCAGCGTATCTGTGAAAAGAATCGAAGAAAGGACATATTTCTAAAGGTTATTTCCGAAATGAGACAGCGGCTAACACGCTAAGATCAGCCGCTTAAAGAATATGAGAAACATGCGCTCAAGCACCCAACCTATACTATATATACAGTNAACTATATATACTGTATCGAAAGACTGAGCAGCCGTACTGAGTCGTCATACGACTCAGTCTTCGAACATCATACGGCTCAGTGGCGTTAGAGCTTCATATCGCCCGTAGGGCTCAGCTCTGGCGCCCCAGCGCAAATACTTTGCTTGAGGGTAAACCCTCTGTGCCCTACGGGCCCAACTTGAGGGTCAACCCCCTGCGCAGATGCTGCTTGAGGCTACATCCGCCCCTGCGCATCGTAGATGCTTGAGGGTAAGCCCCCTACGCCTATCGTCTTGAGCGTTCGGCCCTTTCTTTTCGATGTTGATTATGAGGGACAAACAAAGCAAAGAGAAGTTGGCTCGCTTGTTATTCAACTAACTATAGAATAGATACGAACGAGTATAGGGTTTTACATTTCACCCGACATTATGCGGAGGACAAAAACAAAGCAAAGAAAAGCCGGCAAGCTAAGACCCAAAGTTCAAAGACCGTTTGCAGTCGGGAAGTGTGGTGGGGTAAGAGCATCTCACGTTTGACATACATGGGTTTCCCGTCTCTCGTCAGTCATAGGAGCATAGGAGAAAGACCCATTTGCATCCAACAATCCGTATTTAACAATAGTAACAAGCCGGGTTTGAAGCCCTTAGTTAGGAGTCGACCGGTCAAAGAAGGTTGTTTCTTTGTTGCTTTGCGAGGGACGAAGTAGCGAGACTGTCCAAGGTTATAGAAGTAAGTAGCGAGGCTGTCTGATAAAGGTAAGACGGAACAAGAAGTCAGATTTGTTTAGATGGATGTCCCTAGGCCTTCAAAGTACCAAGGGAGCTCGTGAGATCGACAACTTCCTTGTCTTGTTTTTCATCGAACCGAGCGTTCCTTGTTGTCTTTACTTTCTCATGTAAAGCAGGTCGAAATTCATACTACTAGTCCGCCCTGCGCAGGAAGCGAAACCGAGATAGGGAGGGCAATTGTCATTGTCACTGCTTATGGACTGGGTGTGATCTATCCATGACCAGGATGAAGCTCGGGTTAAACGCAGGTTAAGTGGAGGTCCGAACGAACCGACTTATGTTTAAGAAGAAGCGGACTCCCACATAAGCACGCGAACAAGGGGAAACAACCGAAGTCAAAACAAAGTCTAAGAATTTGAAAGCACATGCTCTTATTATACGTTAGACGATACCACCCCCTAACTCTTCTTTCCCCCGCAGGCGCTGCAGCTAAAGCAGGTTAGGCAGATGCCGACAACGTTGGAAAGCATGTTTCAAGTAAGTCCTAACATCGACTCTTTCCTTCTCGGTACGTTACGGGTTTTACAGATCTAACGCATCCAGGCTTGCCTTCACTAGCAGATGTGCTCTTGTTACGCTTAAACAAGTGAAACTGCCAAGTTATAAGTCTTACGACACAGGAGCGGAGTAGGTAACGAGTAGCAGTTCTTTCAAGCACCAGCCCTTCTTTCTAGCCGTTCAAGCAAGGGAATTGGTAGGTGATATAGTGATAGGTTTCAAGATGAATAAGCAGGTGGGGACGACCAATGATCCCTCCCTAAGGATACTTTACTTTAGCTCGGCTACTTAACTACGCTATTCCGTTCGCGTTGAGAAAGAAATGGTTGAATGCATCTATCAAGTAACGACCTAATAATGGAATCATTCAAACAAAGTATATTGAAGGCGTTGACTTTTATCTCTAGCTATGGCGATTCTCATGTGAGCCTGGTTCTTCTCAGCTCGTCGTGATTCACCATGGCAAAGAAAAAGAAGACCTCAACTCCTCTCCCTACGGTCGAGTTGCATTCGCTCCTCTCCTTAACAGCCGAGCGTATTCTATAACCTCTTCCTCGTTTGAATTCATGTGCTAGGCCAAATGGCTTTGTTGAATAAATCTGCTCTCAATCTGTTTCTCGAAGGATTGATGAAGGTGATGAAATGGTGACTCCTGACCCCCCCATTGTTCACCCCTCGGTTGGACCTATCTCCAGGAAGGATATGGAGACTATTCGTGAATCGAATCGATTCATGACATCTCTGCGAAAACCAATGGAACAGTCACTTCAAAGGATCACCCTCAAACCCTAAGTCCTGGATCTGTTGGGAGTCTCACTAGTGAGCCTGTGTCTGAGGATGGAGAAGATGGTGAGTGGTCAGGACTTTTCAAAGGTAGTCTGGCTGCGAAAGGGATGTCACTGGGTTTTGTTGCTCCTAAGATCTGTGAGGGCAAACCTGTTGTCCAATTGCAGCAAGCCAAAGGTACTGAAACTTGGTCTGCTGCTCTCATTTTCTATGTAATGGGATATTAGTTGCTTCTAAAGCTGATATGCATTCTATCTTGTATGCTGGTCCCTATATGTTTTATGGTAAGGCCACTGTTGTGCCTGATTTTCACTTTCACAATGAGGTTCTGAGAACTGTGCCATTATGGGTTAGGTTGCCTAACCTTCCTTTGCATTGTTGGAGTTCTTCTTCTCTTAGTATACTTGGGAGTGGGCTTGGTGTTCCCATTTGTGCTGATTCATGCACTTCTAGGCAACTTAGAGTCTCCTTTGCCAGGATGCTTTGTTGAAGTTGATGTGACCAACCTAAGGTGATTGCTGTTGAGGATCCTAATGGGGAGGTATTGGAGATAGCTGTGATGTATGAGTGGACTCCACCCTTTTGTCAGAAATGTCAAGTTGTTGGCCATGATTGTGCTAAAAAGCAGCCTGCTCCTAAACCAAAGACTAAGAAGCAATGGATTCCTAAGTCAAAGCCAGCTTAACAGCTGACCCTCCTGTTGCTCCTGAGGTGAATGGTTCGAAGATAGCTATTGTTTCTTTATCGCACTTCCTGCTTCCACAGCTTACTCTTCTATAAGGGAGGCGCGGAAAAGATCAGCCTAGAGCAGTCTTTCTTCCATGTAGTTTCAGGCTCAGGCATGGATTTCGTCTCTTCTTTTGCCTGATCGAAGCCTAGGAGGATGACTCTGTAGAGGGCTAAGAGGACTAAAGCATGGCGTAGGCAGCGGAATACCCGACAAAGAAAACCCCTGTTCAAGCTATCTCACCCGGTACGAGACCAGAGGAAACTGAAACGACAATTAGTAGCCCAAAGATCAGCCTTAGAATTGTTTTTGGGGGGATTTTAGATAAGGATCGGCGCTAACTCTGAANAAGATTCGTAAGAATCGTGAATATGTACTCATAATTTAAGAGTCGTATAATCTGAAAATATCATACTGATGTTTATATTCTTAAGATTATTTTAATGCCTTCTTATCATGAATTTCTAAGATTTGTAAGAATCAAGGTTGTGTAATCTGAAAGATCAGGGTAAACATTCCAAGCAGAAGAGACTGAGAACACAGCTCCAATCCCAAAAACCAAACTGAGTCAGGGTTCGAAATAGAGCAACGATGAGGGCAAGTTTTTTGCCAGCTCATTAAGCTGGACCCACCTGTTTGATGAAAGAATTGTGTTGACTTTCAAGAGCTAAAAGGCATTCTTTAGTCTTTTTCTTGGTTTTTAGTCAAGGGCTAGAGCTGCTATAGCTATAGTGATGGTTCCTATTCTACTCAACTGCATAGGGCGGTTGATCACTAGAAAGATTATGTATAATGACACGATGTCGAAAGGATTTTTCGGCTTGGTAGAGTACAAAGAGGCGACAAAACCCTTGACCTCTGGTTTCGAAATAAGCGATCTTCTTCTTCTATAATTCACTGACACTTTCCTAGCCGATGAGTCCTCGACAGACTCAGGATGGTTAGGTTCAAACTCGAGACTTTTTTTCGAACTATGGGGAAAGTTTCTATTCTTTCTTCGAACAGAATACGATGGAGAGATGCCGTCCCGACTTAGATGACTAATTACTTCTCCGACGCGAGCTCCTACTTTTCTTAGAAATGTCAATTGGTTACGAAATACGAAAGCGCCCCCCAGAAGCCGCTCTTACCCTATGCTGGAAAGGAAGATGTTAATTCTTTATGAAGAAGAAAATCGAATTTCTTTCCCCCAGCGTCTATCAACTCGGGTCTTCGAGGTACACAGAAGTCATGGGTGGTATGTATCTGCGGAATCTTACAGAACGAAAGCGAAGCTTTTGGTTATGTAATAGCTAAAAAAGATATAGTAGTAAATAAAGATTGGGCCTAATAGTAAAGATTTGCTAGGACGATCCCGTACTAGAGCAAACAAAAGAGGAAAGAGGTAAAGGGAAGAGCTTATGACTGTTGTTCCTTCCAAAATCTTTCATGGATGCTCAGGAAGGTTTTGGACAGTCTAAGTGTGATTGATCAGTTCAATGGTTGGGAGTCTCACTAATGGCATTTTCACCATAAAGATGTATAAAGCCGGGTACTTTTGAGAAGGTTCCTTGGAAGAAACTGATTTGCAATAGTAAGGCTTCTCCTAGGAGCTGCTTTATTCTATTCTATGTCATAAGACTCACTACTGATATTTTGATTAGTTGGGGCCTTGATTGTGATCCTATCTGCCTCTAATGTGATAGAGCTGTGGAGACTACTGAGCACCTTTTCTTTCAATGTTCTTCTAGTATGGTCTGCTGTCCTCTCAAACCTGCATATTTACAGAACCATTTGTCCCCTGACTGAGGAGTTGTAGTTTGCTGTTCAGGCTAGTGGTAGGCGTAACCATATCAGCCAGCTTTATGGTATATGCTTCACTGAATGTGTGTATGCTCTGTGGATTGAAAGAAAGAAGAGTAGATATTCTGCCAAATCAATGGATTGTAATCAGCTTTCTAGGCTTATTATGTTTCGAACTGCTGTTAGATGTACTGAGTCTCAAAAAGAGTTTTTGCTTCACTAGGAGCCTAGCCTGTTCCTAGGTTGCTTGTTCTGTTTGCTTTTCTCTTGCACATGATAAGCTGCTTGTTACAACCCTTCTGTTAAGGTGGGTACCTTGTGGCACTGATGCAGTTTTCAGAGTGGGTTCTTTTGTTAGGTTCTTTCTACTTCCTAGGCTAATCGAATTGAGTCCTTGCATTCATACATAGAATTGTTTGAGTTGATCCAACAATGAACGATCCATCCATGTCTGTTAATTCAACTGCTCCACCAGATAGGATTTTCTTGACGATAGGTCTGAATTTTGGGTCCATGACTGTTTTTCTAAGTGCCTTTAGAACCAGATCTCCTTATTTGTCGTGACTTAACCTTTTTGTTGAAGTGCCTGGCCACCCGCCGCTGGTATACTTGTACGTGGTGAGCAGCCTGAAGTCGTTTCTCATCTAACAAGATTAGCTGATCATGTCTGGCTTTCACCCATTAAGTTTCGGGAAGCTGGCTTTCTAGAACTATAAGGAAGGAAGCTCTAGTTCAACTGGCTGCACGGCTTCTGCCCCATAGACCGGAGAGTATGGTGGAAGTACGAATCGAAGTACGGTACCCCCATAGTGCGAAGTGCAATTTCTTGTTCTATAGTTCTCAGTCATTTTCTGGATTATGACCTTGATGTTCTTATTTGCTGCTTCAACGGCCCCATTAGTTTGAGGGCGGTAAGGTGAAGATCGATGATGCTTGATGTGAGATTTTTTCAACATTCTCCTTGAAAATCCTTGGTCACTGATGAATTCATGAGGCATACCATACCTACAAATGATGTCTTCTTCGATGAATTAAGCCACTTGCTTTGAGCCCAAGACCTTTGCCTCAACCCACTTGGTGAAATAGTCGATTGCTACCAGGATATATTCATGCCCCCCAGTCCTAGGAGGAGTGATCCTGCCGATCACGTCGCCCCAGGCGGAGAACGGCGAAGGTGAGCTATGTGAATATAGCAATGAAGGTGGCACATATTGCAGGTTTGCAGATTTTTGACAAAATAGTGGCAATCTCTTCCCATGGTTGTCCAATAGTATCCCAACCTTGCTATTTGACCCAGAAACGACGAACTTATATTAATTCACACATATGGCCCATAGGCCTACAACACTGAAAGAGTTAAGGGCTAAAGCCCACCAAAGAAGTGAAAATAGACCACAAACAAGAAAGAAAGGCAGANCCAAACATGAAAGCAAGGCAGAGGACATGGCATTATACGGCTTCGCAGCGCAATCAGGCACCATGTCATAGCATAGATGCAGCGAGGTTCGGCCATAATCAGTCCATACTTAGCAAGGCAGTGCGCCACTCCATTTGCTTCCCGGTGTGCGTGAAGGATTTTGACGGTCCAGGTGTCTTTGATCAAGGCTGTCACATCATGGAGAAGTGCACCAAGTGAGGGTACATCTCGGCCAACTCGAGCATTTTTTTTCAGACCTTCAGCATCAGTTTCCAATTCAAGTTTGAGAATTCCTTTGTGTTTGGCGATGAGCAATCCCTCGCGGATGGCTAGAAGTTCCGCCGCTTCCGGGTTCTTCGCTTGATCGTGAAACCCCATATCATATCCAGATACCATTTTCATTGCGAAGCACACCTCACCTCCCCCAGATGCAAGATTCATATTCTTCCAGCAACCATTTGTGTTGAGTTTAACATATCCACTTCTTGGCTTGGCAGTAATCTGCAGGATGATCTTACTTTTGTTTTGCTGCAGCGGAAGAAAACTCCCAAACCAAAGCTGTATGGTATTATGTTTGCTGAGATCATATATTCCATTTGGATCCAGAGAAATAGCAGGCGATTTTTGGGCAAGAGACAAGACTGGCAAGCTGTGTTTAGGTGTTTTTAGAACTGCTGCTTCTTTATCCTGGATGCTCAGGCTTGATGAGTACTGATATTGTTCAACAAGTGGGGGGTTGGCGGATGATTCCGGCTCAAGGTAGTTTCAAGTGGGTCAGTTTCCTCTTGGAGGAGGTTAACTTGCAATAAGAAAGCCTCACCTAAGAGTGTTTTCATTGTCTGGTTGATAACAACAGATGTCTTGATTCACTGGGGGATGGCTTGTTACCCTACTTGTTGCCTTTGTAATACAGCTACTGAACAGCACTTGTTCTTTCAGTGTCAGTATTGCTATTTGGACTGCTGTTCTAGCNAATTTGGAATGCTGTTCTAGCTACTCTACATATTTACAGATTGGTACATTGGAAGAGGTTCGAAGACTGCTACTGCTTGTGGAAGGAAAGGAGCCAAATCTAGGCTGTATGGAGCTTGTTTCACTGAGTGTATTTATTTGGATGCTTAGGAATAGAAAGAAGTTGACTGCTTGTAATATTGATTTCAAGCTGTTAGAGATCTTATCTTTAGAGTAAGTAGCAGGTGCTCTGAGCAGCAAAGGTTGATGTTGCTGCCTTAGCTTCCTCCTGACTTGCACATGATGATTCTCCTTACGCAACCCTACCTAGGAGGCGGGTCTATGGAGATGCAGATGCTTGATGTTGGTTGTTCCATTTCTCTGTAAGTAGAGCGGAACACTGTTGGCTGAACAAAAGACGTATGACTTGAGAAAGTAAGATCTCCGATTTGTTGTCGGGAAAAGGCAATGGTACTTTCTAATAATAATAATAGGGACTAATAGTAGAATGCAAATATTGGGTTTGAGCAAGGTTTGAACTTACTCTATCAAGTCCACCACCTTCGGGATATAGCAAATGTTGTCCAAAACTACAACATAGGTAGAATACTACTTAGCTTTTCTTCTTTACCGTCGTCCCCGATCCTTCGTATAGTATATACGCTATTTGGATCTTTCAAACAGATTTTTCTTACTCCAAGGGCGAAAAGAACATCATATCATCGGTTATGCTATCCGAAAACATAGGAGTAGTAGTACTAAAGTAAATCTCGACTCGTGAAAGCTAAAAACAGTCTACTAGATAAGCCAAGCCAGATACAGATGAAATAGTTGTCTCTCCCCCGCCACTTTTTCTTCATTGCATATCTCCCCTAAGTCGTTTTTCTCCCCCATCTATCTCCATATCGTCATCTCCCTTGCGTTTCTTATCACCTTCATTGTACTTCTTCTCAGTCTCCTGTATAGGTCGAATAGGATGCGACTTTTATGTGCTAGGGTTTCGTTACTTGTAGTATTGAAAGGGATGGTTGTACTAGTTGTGCCTTAGTTTTTTGCACAAAATGAATGAATGAAAAAGATCTTTGCTTGGAGCATGAAAATACTTATCTGCTGCGCATGAGCATACAAGGCTGAGAAAGTCTTCAGTTCTCTATGTATGCACTTTTTTTTGCATGGATCCGCTGGTCCTGTACCTTGGAAAAGGTGAGTCTGTAATAACAAGAGCAATTCAACACGACTTGGGAGCCGGGTCTATTGCTTTTCGTCTGGTATGAATTCCTAAGGTGCTAATGTAGTCGATTTCTTCACATTCTTAATAGCTAATGGTTCCGGGGATCCTCGGCCTTGGATCATAGCTAAAAAAAGCCAGTCGCTATCTGAATGACTAAACATTCTCGTTGGGAAGGTAACCGCACAGAGGAGGGGGATTTCGAAGAATGAAATGAAAGGGATAAATCTAAATTGTCAAATTGTAAGCCGAGCTCTATCCATCAACCAATCTATAGCTTATCGCCTATTCCGAAGATCTACTAGGGCCAAAATTTGTCATCATAATCGGTCTTTCGCCCATTGTTCCACTAACCGATCTTAATCATGATAGATGGTTAGCCCCGGAGCAAGCACCAATAGTAGTTCTAGAACCATGGTTGTTCCAAGGATAGGGTGAAGTACTGTCCCCCGCTTCGAATCTCTTCCAGCTGAGCTTCACTAATAAGAGGCTCTTACGTAAAAGAAATAGAAAGAGAATTTTGACTGACTACACGCATCTTCGAACCTTCTTACTTTCCTTCAACTAATTCAAGCAATAAAGTCAGTAGAAAAAGTCAATATACCTTTTTGCTACCCAACTGCCCCTTCCCGAAGGTGGGGGAGGACGCACCCTTATCAGGAGCTAAGAGCGTCTCACTCTCTAGTACCTACTAGAGTAGAATTATCCCTAAGATAGGGTATAAACCCACGTAATACCCAGTGAAGCCTGACTCCGGTAGTACGAATCTGTAGGCCAGAAGGCCGAGTTCCTCTCATGACCAGGGTTCTAACCCAANTAGGGTTCTAACCCAAGCAGACATCTATTTTTAGGGATTTCTACCGTTAACAAACGGTAGTTTGCTTCTTTCTATTCAAAATAGAGTCGGTATCCTACGGCTATATGAGAATACAAGTTGGGTAGAGACACCCGTACAATCGGGGAAAATCCCNATACAATCCTACCCACCTCAAGTGTTCGCCACCATCACCGCAAAATCTCCGTCACAACCCATTTTAAAGCTTCTTCTTTCTAGTCTCAATATATCTTTAAGGCAAAATAAGAAACCATGTACTTCTTGTTTTATTAATATAAAGCCATAAACTCCCTTTTGGAGCATCTTCTCTTACTACGTCTTTTCCCCTTGAAGTTGTTTTTAGTGACTTGTGGTCTTCTCCTGTTTACTCCTTTGATGACTATAAATACTATGTAGTCTTTGTTTCTCACTTTACTTCCCCTCCTCACACCCCTTAACATAATGGGTATGCTGAACGCCGTCATCGACATATTGTCGAAACCGGTCTAGCTCTTCTCCATCATGCCTCTCTCCCTCTTACATATTGGTCTCATGCCTTTCTTACTGCTGCTTATCTCATAAATCGCTTACCAACCTCTAGCTTAAACAATCTTTCCCCTGATCAAAAGTTGTTTGGCAAACCACCCAACTACATTCACCTTCATAATTTTCATTTTGGGTGTCTTTGTTTTCAAAACCTTGGCTAAAACCATATACAAGTCATAAACAAAACCCAAAATCTATACAGTGCATATTGATAGGCTATTCATCTACTCAACATGCTTATCTATGTCTAGACCCCACCACTCAACGTATTGACTCCTCACGTCATGTTCGGTTTGTAGAGGATAACTACCCACTTGCTTCCTCCTCCATTGAAGCTAGTACTTCACCTCCCATTTCCATCAATGAGTAGTGCTCCTTCTCCATGCCCATCATTACAACAACTCCCAACACTTCTCTACCTCTCACAATACCACCGCCGCCACCCCCTCATAAATCTCCTAGCGCTACTATCGAAATGGGTGACCCTTCGTCCTCTCACTCAAACTCTACTCCCCTTGATACCGCTACTGTCTAACCACTTGCTACTACTCCTAGCCCACCACCCCCACTACCTATTCACTCACATAAACTCGTGCCTCCAATAATATTTGAAAACCCATCCAAAAACTAAACCTCTCAACTCTCCTCCCATGAACCTACTTCGGTCAAGCAAGCATTAGCTAGCTCGGTTTGGCGCCAAGCAATACCAAGCACTCCAAAGTAATGGAACTTGGGATCTTGTTCCTCCCTCACCTTCACAAAATATTGTTGGATGCAAATGGGTGTTTCTTACCAAATGGCACCATCCTCACTCATAAAGCTCGACTTGTTGCCAAGGGCTTTCATCAACGTCCGGGGATTGACTATACTGAGACCTTTAGTCCGGTCATTAAACCGGCGACGGTGCGTCTTATTCTTAGTCTTGCGGTCACTCAAAATTGGACTCTTCGCCAATTGGATATTAATGATGCCTTCCTCCAAGGCACCCTCACCGAAGATGTCTACATGGCTCAACCACCGGGATTCAAAGACCCCACTCACCCGGATTATGTATGCCGTCTCCGAAAAGCCATCTATGATCTTAAACAAGCGCCAAGGGCGTGGTACAAAGAGCTCCGCACCTACCTTCTTAGTGTTGGTTTCACTAATGCCGTCTCGGGCACGTCACTCTTTTTTCTCAAAGGTGCACCTAAGCCTATATATGTCCTTGTGTATGTGGACGATATCACTGTCACTGGGCCGTGCTCATCTTCAGTGTTACTCTTTATTCAAGCACTTGCTCAACGATTCTCACTCTTGGTCCCCTATCATATCATACATATTTTCTAGGCGTTGAAGTTCAATCATGCTCACATGGTCTATTCTTGAGTCAACGTAAATACATTGCTGACCTTCTTGCTCGTGCCTCAATGACCGATGCTAAATCAGTATCTACTCCCATGGAAACCAACATTCCACTCACACTAGGTGCTGGTACACCTCTTGAGTCACCCACTGAATTTATCACTCTTGTTGGTAGCCTACAATACCTCGCCTTAACTCGTCCGGACATTGCATTCTCCGTCAACAAACTCTCACAATTTATGCATCGTCCAACAACGGTTCATTGGCGAGCCCTCAAAAGATTACTTCGATATCTCAATGGTACACTTGACGTTGGCTTGAATATCTATCGCGACTCTCCGCTCCGNACGACTCTTCGCTTCGACTACATGCATTCTCGGACGCTGACTGGGCTGGAGATCGTGATGACTTTGTCTCCACCGGTGCCTACATTGTTTACTTGGGGCGCAACCCCATATCATGGAGCTCTAAGAAACAAAGTTCAGTTGCACCGGAGCCGAGTATCGTTCGGTTGCTCAAACTGCTTCTTCACTCTCATGGCTTGGCAATGTTCTTCATGAACTTGGTATTATCATTACTACTACACCAGTTATATACCGTGACAACATTGGTGCAACCAAACTAAGTGCTAATCCTTTTTTTCAATCACGCATGAAGCATCTCGCTGTTGACTACCACTTTATACGTGAGAAAGTTCAAACCGGAAAGCTTCGAGTAAGTAGGGTGGTCAATGATGATCAACTTGCGGATGCACTCACTAAACCTCTAGCTCGACCCCGCCTTCAAATGCTACTATCCAAGATCGCGGGGTAGCGGTCAAAGTAAAACGACCCTCAAAAACAGAAAAGCTCATTCAATTCATTAAGGAGCTCTCCTGCTTCATTTCCTGGATCTCCTCCTTTTTCTCCAACCTTAGCATTTCCGTGACTGGCACTTATATACTGAAATTAGCTTCTCTTAGCTTAGCATCTACTACTCACCCAGAGGGAAGAGAAAACTAGGCTCTTACGCAATTAGTATGGAACAGAGCAGCAACCTACTCTTACCTTTAGGACCGTCTTTCCTGTTTATCTAATCTAGCCCACCCCTTCTGGTATCTTTCCATTCTTTAGGACTTAGCCTTTAATCAGCTCTGCGCCCCAGATTCGATTCTCTTACGAGATTTTCTTGCTACTTTCTTCTCTTCTTTTTCTGCTTTCTAGCAAAAGAAGTCTTACCGGAACTTCTCTTTTGGAAAGAAGACTCTCCAAGCTGGATTAGCTATGGCCCTGTCAAGGTGTATTAGCAATTCCTCAGTTAGACTGACTTTTCCTCTAAGCGTTGAAGGGTACCCTTCTTTTGTAGGCTGTTAATTAACTCATCAGCTAAAGCGCCTATTTCTTTACCAGATTTACGAAATGAATGTAAGAATCCAATCTATATACTATGCGTCGGTTCGAAGAGCTTAGTCTAGTATATGCGTCGGTTGAAAAGCTTAATAGGCGTAGATGTATGTGTCGGGTTGAAGAACGACGTATANATTGAAGAACGAAGTATATGCTTAAGGGATCGAAGACCCGAGTTGATAGACGCCGGGAAGAGAAGAGAATAAAGCTAAAGGTGAGACTTGAATCATCTTCAATATCATAATAAAAGAAAGGTCACCCTTGATCTCTAAAGGTGAGAGTGAAATCCCATACCCGGAAAAGCTAACTAAAAGGCTGAATCTTCTAGTAGCATAAAGTCTTAGAGAAGAAAGAGAAGTAGGCACGAAGCGACAAGTCGTAAGACGTAGGGTCGATAGAGACAGTAGCGTAGAGTATCGTAGCCGGGTTCAACTGTTTTTAGGTTGTGAACAGCGTCTTAGCGCCTTTGTATGATAAGGTTTCATGCAAATAAGAAAGAAGATTGAACTCTGTCTTTCGGATCCAACTTCTAAAGTAAGTCAAGTTTTTGATAGAACGCTAGCGGAAATCCTACTTTAGACGAATCGATTGGGTCTACACGCCCCGCCTTAGAAAGAAAGTTGCAACCTAAAATACGGGGTATTGGCGATAGGCGGGCAGGTTACAGGCAGATGTATGCGGCCGAACATCAGATTTAGGGCCAGCACTCCAGCGATCAGTGAACGACACTCAACACTCAACCTGGGCTAAGAAGTAATGAATTCTGCACGCAGGGGCCTAAAGAACAAAACATTGATTTGGAATCAAAGAACTCGGATCTAAGAGATTCTTGGGCCATGGCGGCTTCGATCGTCTCTTATTTAGCAGCAGGAGATCAAAATGCTTTTTCTCGGATAAAATCGTATCTCCATCTTTGGTCTCCCTTCACGACTTTCGAGGACCTCGGCTGATTGAAAAGTTGTAGGTGGCATTCCTTTGTTTACGAAATCTCGTATGTGAGGCCAAGTNTAAGTCCTTCTGAACTCTCTTTCCTTTGAACTTATGGGATGGGCTACTAGCCCCGTTTTTGTCCACGCCTATTGGCAACAGGGGCATAAGTTCATATCCCGAAGCGAAGATAGTAAGAAGACTAGATTTATACGGGCTCTATATTACTAAATAACGCCTTTTATGAGAATTATCTAATTCCGCATATATGATATGAGAAGTAAAACGTCGCTTTATCAGCAATATGATCAAGGTACTGTACAAATGCCCTTCCTATAAGATAAGAAAGAGGCAAGAAGAAGTTAGACACAGTGTCTTTAGACCTGAGTCGATAGGCGAAGTTAGACAGAGCGGAATAACTATAACTAAGTCTTACGACCTTCTAGTATAGACGCCGGCTCGATAGAGCTTAATAGACTAGAGTAGATGCGTCGTAAGACGCAGGAAGTGAACGCTAAGTTGCCCTGACTCTAACGACCCTCCCTGTATTATATTAAGGGCTAAATTAGCGAAGGGAATGGGGCATAATTCTTATGGATCCTAATGATCTTTTCTCTATTTTTCCTGTAGTAATTTTAGGTACTATTGCGTGTAATGTAGGCTTAGCAGTTTTAGAACCATCAATGATTGGTGAGCCAGCGGACCCGTTTGCAACTCCGAATAGCCCGTAAGGCTGCATCCCTTCCGAGACCAGGACCCTTTATTATGACTTCTGCCCGTTGCATACCTTGTTCCATCCCCGTACGAATAGCATTTCCTACTGCGGTTTGAGCCGCAAATGGTGTACCTCTTTTTGTACCCCTGAATCCACAAGTACCGGCAGAAACCACTAGTGAAACTTTTACCCAGAGATTTTATTTCATTAATAATTGACATAAAACAAGTGTACATGTCTTTTATATTTTTTATTTTGATTCTTATCAAAAGTTTCATATTTAGACTTCAGCATATCAACCTTAGATCTCCTGACTTCACTAGTGCCTTCATAACCTAACTCTAGAGTTTCCCATATTTCATTAGCAGTATAGCAGTCTAAAATACGGCTTACCTCATTATGAGCAATGCCATGTTGAAGAAGTGACATAGCCTTGGCATTCTTCTCGAGTGTCTTCAGATCTGTGCTGTTGTATTCACTCTTCATCTTCTTCTATCTGCCATCAGTATTGTTAGCCACCTTCTTTGGACCATTCTGAATTATCCAGAACTCATAGTCAGTACCAATGATAAAGTTTTGCATGCAGTTCTTCCACCACGGATAATTTGTTCCATTGAATTTGGGCAGCCTTGATCCACCATTCATGTTCATCACCTCTTGAGTATTTATTTTTTCTTCCTTCTCTTGGTGTTACCCTTAAAAGAAGTTAGGCTCTGATACCAATTGAAAGTTCAAGTGACACTAAAGAGGGGGGGGGGGTGAATTGAATGTTGTGATATTGTTGTAAACAACAACAAGATTTAACGAGGTTTGATTTCTAATAAGTCTACGTCCTCCACTCACTCACTGTTTTTATTAATCAACTCAATATAATGAAAATAATTCCACTCAATCACTTATGCATCCATGCACAATATAATTCCCCAACTTCCAGCTATGGAAGTTTGATTCAACCTTCAACTATGAAGCACTAGTACAAAAAAACTCATTTGCTGCGTCACATTTACTGCGATTCTTTGTCATTTTTGAAGAACCGCAGCAAATAACTATTTATATCACTATTACATAAAAGTATTTGCTGCGGTTATATAAGTTATTTCACTGCAGCAAATAACCCAACCAAAATAATATTCAGCCCACGAGCCCAAATAGCCGTCCCATATATAAGCCCACACACTTTCTTTCTTCCATCTCTCCTCCTCTAACCCTAAAATTATCACACTCACTCTCCTCCACTCTCATTCTCACCCACTCTCACTCTCATTCTCTCCTTCGCACCCTCTCACCCACTATCACTATCATTCTCACCCACTATCACTCTATCTCGTTTGCTCCTCTTTCGTCCCTCTCTATTCGAAGGTAATCTTTCCATATTTTGTCTTTTTTTGTTGCATGATTTAATTTTGATTTCGATTAATATTTTTTTATTTTAATTTTAATTTGCATGTTTATTTTTCTTTGTTGTTGTTGTTGTTGTTGTTGTTTTGAATTTGATTTATTTAATTTTATTTGTTTCATGCGATTTTGAGGCGAATTTTTAGCGATTTTGGACAACTTTGAGGCAATTTTTGGCGATTTCGAGGCTTCGGCGATTTTGGATGACCCTTCGTACCCGTATTCAGAATTATACCTCCGCTTAAGACCTCCTTCTCCGAAAGCTTGACGAAGAAGACAGGGCAATTCCTTAACCTTTAGAATCTCTCTGCCTTATAATCTGGCGATCAAAGGCAGGTCACGTGGAAGGTTAACGGCATAAGATAAGGGAACGTGATGGTCAAAAGAACCGGCATAGTACCATAGACCGCACACGCTTTTAAGTCAAGTTCAGTGTGAAGCCAACCCCGTGATTGTCGAATTGACTTGATAAAGAGCTTTCTTCGATGCGAAGAATTGTAAAGAAAGTAGCCATATTCACAAGGAAGCCATAGACCGAAAAAATGAGTTGGATTTCCTATGCTAGCAAGAAGCAATTGGGAGGATTCGGGTAGCTCATTAGGATTCAACAAGCAGAGGTTATACACTCACTTAAAGCCAAAGAGGAGATAGTGCGCAATGAAGACCAATCCGAGTTCGTGCTATTTTATGAAACAACGTATTATAAGGATAAATGCTTGACCCTTACCTACCTACGAGACATTTCAATCGTGCCATTTTAGAGTAAAAGCTCCATCCAAGACTGAAAATTGACTATTTCAAGAAAGTCAAATAGATGCGAATCTTAGGTTGTAGATGTTATTTTCAACTAGTAAGCCTCTCCCAAGTGCTATGGCTTTTTCTAAAGTCTCTTCCAAAAGCTTCGCTTTAGCGACTACGTAACTGAGTCGTAAGATCTTCGATCCTTAAAGCTTCGCTTTAGCGACTTCTTCTCCTTAGTGCATGGGCTTTGGTCAAATCTTCTATGGCTATTTTCTAGTATGCGGTTAGGGCTTTCTTTTCCCATGGTTGCAGTAAGGATTTTTCTAGCACTTGAGAATGAGAATCCATTTTCGCTTTACCTCACCTCAAGCCTATAAGAAAGATACCTAGGAACGAATCTCCGTAGTGAAGGGTGAAGAGGAGTCATTTATCAATTCATTTTTTCTGCTTTGAATAGCGGAGATAAATGGTAACGAGCTAAGCAAGCAAGTCAACCACTTCTCTTCCTTGCGTAGGCGAAGTGAGTTGGCTGTTTCGAGCTAGTTACCGCTCCGTGGGATAGAGTCGGAGAATAGACTTCTTCAAGGTTGTTACAGAATCCATTTTTAGGAAGAATCCGCTGCTTTCAATATTCGCTCTTTGTACGTAGTCGCTAAAGCGCAGCTTTTGTTTACATTACTCGCTAATAACTTCTAATATAGATGTCGAATTCTATCTATTCGATATCTGTTCTCGAAGCCATCCTTTTGTTCTTGAAGAACCTTGCTACCGAGACCCTGTGAGACGGCTTCGTAACTATTAGTGTTGACNACGGCTTCGTAACTGTTAGTGTTGACTGCTGATATCCCAGTTCACATTGCGTGCAGGATGTGTCGACCGGGAATGCGAGGTCGTTTAGATCATCTCTCGTTCACAAGTTCTGGAGAACAGGGGGAGCTTCACATAAGGCAGGAACGAGCGTAGACAAAGAGGAGAGTGAAATAATATATCCAATATGACAGAAAAGTGCAACTGCTCATTTTCCCACCACTATCTATTTACACCAAATCAATCAGTCATATCCAACAAATGAAGAAAATCACTAGTTGAAGCAGAAGAAACAGGATTTCCATTGATTCTATCCATAGCATAAGGAACGGCATGAAAATCTCCTAATACTAGCCAAGGAGAGCTAGAAAGACTAGGAGCAAGCAAGACCTTGAAGAGCATGCCATAAAGGAAGTCTATCAGTAATAGTATGTAAACCATACACANATAGGCAAAAACGAATTTATGCGAGCGAGAGCCGGTAAAGGAGTTTTGAGGGAGCCTAAGTTCGAGAGAATTAGTGAGCCCTAGTTCAATGAATGCCAATGAATTGGTTAGTGAGCGTTAATTCAGTTTGTTGATTGATCATAGTGAACCGATAGCCCTAGGTTTCCATTAATAGAATTTAATCGTGATTTTCCCGTCATTTCCTTAATTTCAATTCTTAGTCTTCGTAGTGTTAGAAATCATTTACCGACATTTCCATCAAGGCCCATTACACGCTTTAGGCTTTTTAGAGCTAATAGAATTTAATAGCTTCCCTGAGGATTCGATCCCTACTTCCCTAGCTATATTAGTTAGAGTCGTTCGGTTATTTTTGAGAGGTGTGCGACAACCTGTTCAAATTTACTTAACATCTTGTAGCCTAGGTATAGTGTTTTTAGTAGGGTTGTGTGCAAGATTGCAAAGCAACCCTAAAGAATCTCACCTAAAGGTTGTTAAGAGAATTATGAGATATCTCAATGGTAATGATGATTTGTGTTTGTGGTATCAAAAAGGTAGCAGTATGAACCTTATAGGATATGTAGATGCTGACTTTGTTGGTCTTATTGTGGACTGCAAGAGCACTTGTGGAATAGCTCACTTCTTAAGTTCTTGTCTTATTTCATGGGGATCTAAAAAAACAAAATTCTATGGCCTTATATACAACCGAGTTTGATTACATTGCTGTTGCTTTATGTTGTGCTCGGCTCTTGTGGATAAAGTCACAACTAAAGGATTTCGGGATCTATTTCAAAAGTGTTCCCATTTTATGTGATAACGCAAGTGCAATCAATATTTCAAAAAATCCTGTTAAGCATTCTAAAACCAAGCATATTCAGATTAGGCATCATTTTATAAGGGACAATGTTGAAAAAGGTAATGTGGGGTTTGGTTTTTGCAGGACAGAAGATCATCTAGCTGACATTTTGAAAAAATCATCAAGTTTCGTACGTTGTTGGGTATAATTAAAATTAGAGAATGAGCTCTTAGGTCTTGACTTGTCCCTTTGGTTAGTTAGATGATGTCAATTTGTATATATTGTTTTTGCTTCTTTTATGCTTTTTAGGACTCACAAAGTTCTTATGCGATGTTGAGCTGATCAATTTAGTACTCAAGTACCTTAGCATAATCTTGTAAAGATTAAGTTGGCATAGACTAGTGGCAGGCCATTAGGGAACCAGATTCTACAGGCAGTTATTTTAATCAGTTAGTTTATTTTTAAAATTTCAAAATTTTGAAAATAATGTAGTGACGGTTATATTTAAGGCAACTGCCTGTTTGGTTCAACGGACAAATATCATTCAAATCTTTGAAGATAACCGTTTTGATTGTTCAATCTTTTATAAATACATTGCTCTTGATCTTACTTTCCGTTTAATTTAATATCATTGACCTCATATTTTTCTATATATTCTCTCTTGATCATATATTATCTCACGCACAAAACCTAAATTGTTTAAATTCTTCTTCTTTCTTTCATTACAATCATTCAAGTTTTTTCAAGTGCTCAAACCAGCGGAAAATTTTAGTCTCGTCATGTCAAAGAGAAGAAGCACAAGATTAGTTGAAAAAGAAGTCAGTGAATCTCCTGAAATTGAATCGAAGAAATCAAAGAAGATGTTAGACAAAATAATCGTTCTGTGGTAGAAGATGTGTTGGAATAGTAAATTGATAAAGACGAAGAAGCACCATTGATCCGGAAGAACGCCAAGTAGAAACATCAAAAGCTCTCGCCTCACAATCAACCACTCCAAAATCCACCACAAAATCAACCACCAAAAAAGCAGTTACTCCAAAATTAATCGCCAAAACCACCAAATCTTCCACTCGAACATCCACAAAATCAACTAATGCCAAAAAGCCACCCACACCAAAATCAAATGAATCCACACCAGTACCATTGGACACTTCTAAACTTACAGAGCCTAAAATTACTGAAGAGTATGAACCGGAGAAAGAATCTGAATCCAAACTAGAGTCGGTTAAAAAAGAAGTTGTGGAAGAAAAGGGTGAACCAAAGGAGGATGTAGTGACAACCATGCGAAAGGAATTGAGAGAAAAGAAAGTGAGTACCAAGAACCCATACTCAAAAATCGGTAAAGGAAGTTCAGAAGAAAGTTGATAAGGAGGTTACTAAACCAAAGACCACAAAATCCAAAACTCCCACACCTAAAACCACCCCCAAACCAATGGAGAAATCGAAGAAAAAGGAGGTTACGGAGGGTGAAAAAGAATTTGATACGACTACTGAGAAGGAGGGCACTAAGGTTGTGGCAAGCAAGGGTGCTCGAGTGAAAAATATTTCCAGGAAGGGTGCTGAGGCTTCGAAAGGCAAGGCAGTGATGCACGAAACACAACCCGACCACTCCACATCAGGGAAGAAGAGAAAGCGATCTGCTATTGTGGTTACTTCACTTAAGTTTGATTTTAATTAAAAGTCGAATCATTAATTAGTCAATATTGCATGAATTTGATTTTATGCACCTCAATTATCCAATAAAATTATTAAATCACATAAACCTGCAAAACTAACTCTTTGATGAACTGAAGATGAGATTCTTATGTTGTTAGCCTCATTTGAAGTACCTTTCGTGCAATCATCAACAACTTCCCATAACAAAAAGCTTGAAAAAATTAAATTAGTAATGATGATAATAATAGTAATAATAATACGTTTAATGTTTAATTTTGGTTTAAGGTTGGCTTAGAAGTAATTTGTGAGAGAAAGAAGAAGAAAGACACAATTTTCGATGTACGCGATAGCTTGTCGAAGTGGCCACCAAAGATAAACCATATAAGGCTAAATAGGCTACTAGTAAGGGCAAGTAAGGATCGAATCCCAGGAGATAAATGTTTTTACACTAAGGCGGTCTAAGGACTAAGCTTAAGTCGGTTTTACTTTAGAGGTAAAATTGTCACTAATGTTGATCTATTTTAACTTGAAATTAAGATTAAAGACGACTAAGGTAAGGAATACAACACTAAATTCCTAAATGAAGATTCGGATTCTTAGGTCAAACAGAAGATAGACGAAATGTCAAGGGGAAGTCGTTATAAGATTCATGCCTACTCTCTCGAGCTAGCATGACAAGCGAAACTACGAACACGACCTATTCTCATGGCGCATGCATAAAAAAGCTCCTAAGCACTTTTTCACGAAGACTAGTAATGTAACTTGAACGCCTAATCTCATGGTTTTCAAACTAATCAAACATGGGGAGTCTTCACTCAACTTTGTCTCCCGATCTTTCATTGAGGAACCTAAGACTACATCTATGGAAGCAAGTCATAGTCTACATGATTTATAGCCCCATGTAACGATTCTAGTCACACCCAAGCTCGGGTTTTACTAAGAACCTACTTATGTCATGAAGTTGGTGAGGGTTTCACCCACACCTTAGAACTATAAACTACTCACTACACATTTTACTAAACAAACATAGATTTTTATTCATGATTACAAATTATAACAAAGAAGTAAGTTATGACAATGGATTATAAACTAAACTAAACACATTATCAAAAAGGGAAAGCACTTTGTTTACTTATCAACATTTTTACAAAGAAGTAAGTTATGCGAGTGGTTTAATCAAACTACAAAGCCATAGAGAAAATGAAGACAAGGAGAACGTTTAATCTTGAGAAGAACTAAGACAAAAAGCAATAGAGCAAGGACAAGATTAACTTGAGAAGTATTTATGAAATTAAAACAATGTAAACTAACAGCAGGGAAAAGTTTAACTTGAGACGAAGGTAAGAAAAAAAAGCAAGGGAAATTAAGAGCAAGGACAAGTTAAACTTGAGAAGAGCTATGAAAAAAAACTACAAAGTAAAGAATGATAACTACAAAGTATGCAAGTTGAAATAGAAATTAAAGATGAGTTTAGAGTTATACTATGAAGCTTGAAACTTGAATGACAAAATCTTGAAGCTTATTCCAATGATGTCAAATTACAATGATGATCAACCAAGAAACTAAGAATTTTAAACCAAGAACTTCAAACTAAGTAACCTTGAATAGATAATCAAACCTAGTACAAGAACCCGCGAACCTTAAACAACAAACTTTGAATTAAAAGAGAATGAATTACAACTATTGAATTATTAAAGAATGATGTGACAAATCAAATTGAATAAAAATTTAATCTTGGGAGAAATTGAGAGTTCGAATTGTCTTCTACTAACTTATTACTATGTCTAACTATCTCATTCTCTCCAGTAGCTGCCTTTGGTTATATAGGCAAATTAAGCTCGAAGTTGGGGCACAAGTGGGATCCAGTTGCAAAGAAGAAAAATAGAACACGCTGCAAAACAGAGGGCTAGCGGCCGCTACTGCAGCCAGCAGGCACTAGGCCTACCTAGCGGGGGCTAATTGATGCCAGCAGTCGTTGCCCTTCAGGCATCATAAACTATTCCGTTTAAAAAGGGCATAACTCAGTCAATACTCATAGAAATTGGGCAAATGACCTGTCGCTTTAAAGCTCACAACATGTACTATAACTCCAATGTATAGGACATAAATATATGGAGTACGCTGAGAGATACGGGTGAAATAAAATGGTAGTTGCAATATTTACTTTTTCTTTTGCTCATTATGAAGGTTGGTGCTTGTTTGTCTGAGCTTAGTCGCTAAGCTATGGTTTACGATATCATGGACCATTGAGCATTCAATGGTAACATGTCATCTAGAACAAATGGCCTCAAAATAAATAATATCGGACCCGAACCAATGCTAAATACTACATACGCCAATGTCCATATGTTGTCTCGATTTTCAATCCATACTGAAAATCTTACAAAAATGAGACAACGAACAAAATAAATTAATACAAGGCATAATATGTCAAAAAAGCGGGGTATCGGGGCTAACTAAATTTTAAGGGAAAAGTATGGAAAAATTAGGAAAAAGAATGAAAAACTAACTAAACTAATGATGGAAAACTACGGAAAATATAGACAAATAAACACTACATCAAACTCCCCCAAGCTTGAACATTGCTTGTCCCCAAGAAAATTTAACTTTCAAGAACGGGAAGAGAAAGATGAATCCCTGAGGGAAATGATAAACAAAGATTTTAAACAATTTCTCATAAATGAACCAAATCTTTAACACTATGGAAAGTAAAATGCATAGTTATTAAGAAGGAATTCAAATAGAAACCTAAGTAGATTAAGGGGAACTTGTGAGTTTCAACCAATATTACATCATATACTCCTTATAATGCAATGATTGTACGGAAAACTGCTTGAGGAAGTTTTGCAAAGGAAACAAGAACATAGATAAGATAAGATGTGGTTAATCACTTGCATCTTGTGTAAAATACCCTGTTAGTATGATTGCCAAGTACTTTATTGATCAAGTACCTTTTGAACTTTGCATCTCGCTCTCATATGGACTTTGAGGGGTAATTGGGTGGAGGTAAGGTGAGAGTTGGAAAGTTTGGCTATTTTTAGGAGGTAAACCTAAGTGAAGCATTTACAACTCAATAATAAACTTTGGAAACTTTTGATAATGAATGAAGACCTCACCACAACAAAGCTCGATTTTCCACTATAATCCAATGAACATGAAGAATAGAAGTACAAAAATCGAATGAAAGACCCAGTTTTTGACTCAAAAAACCGTCCTAAGAGGAATAAGACAACATAGACATATGACTTTTCATCATTTAAAAGATAATCGTTGAAGAAATGATGATGGAAAGCCATTTACTCACTTTAAATGATTTGAACAAGAACCAACTTTTTATTACTAACTAAGCTTATTTACAAATACTTTGGAATTAAACTTTATTTTTTTATTCCAATCCACTTCACATCATTTTTTTTTTCTCTTTCTCTTTTTTTTCATTCTTTATTTTTTCTCCTTTTATTTACTAGAACGAATTATAAAAAAGGATCAGAATGACGACAAGCTTCACTAACTACATAAAGTTACAACAGTTGTAAGCCGAGGTTCATATGTGGGTTAGTGAACAAGGGTCAAAGCACATAGAGGAACAAAGAATATATATATATATATATATATGTTGCAAGAAAAGGAAAAATAAACCAAAGAAGAGTTAAATTCTAAAACAAAACATGCGAAATGAGGGCCATGATCATATTAACTGAGAGCAAAGTAGGCGCGCTTCCCGAAGTAACAAGGCAAATTCTCGATCTAGGTACCAACAAAAAGGAAAATATCAATCTCTTAAGGAAGAAAATGAGACCCAAGGAGGTGGTCTAACTATTTGCATGAAGGCTCCAAATCTCACCAAGGTTAAAAAATGATCATTCATGCGGTGTTTGACAAAGCCAAGGAGTCGAGACACCGATATTCACTACACAAGTTCGAACAATTATCTTACATGGTTTATTACTAAAGAATGCAAAGCTTGAGAACTACCTTTCTAAAGTGTTTTAAGATTGTAAGCTCATGAGAAAGGGAAAATCTAAGCTAATAGTTCTTTTTATAAGTTCAATTTTTTTTTTTTTTTATGCATGCATAAAATAACCTAAATTCTCTTAAAATAAAGTACGAAATAAAATAAAAAGAATATAAACTACGAAAATATAACTACATGCCCTACAAACTAAATGCATTTGGATTTTTGGGAACAGAAAGGGAGGAAAGAATTTGGATTTCCTGGAAAGAGGGGAAGCATCCTAAAAAATCCTCATGATAAAAAACATATCACAAAAAATATCACCAAAAGATTATATTCTGACAATTATGAAATAATAACCAAAACAACAATGAATTCACCATACACATTCTCAATTTACGACCAAAGCCTTCAAATATATCAAAATATAAATCAGTTCCTCCCCCAAGCTAGAACGAATTAACGTGCCAGTGCTTAGGAGGAGAAAGAAGAAGGCTAAAAGTTTCAACGAAACCACAATTTTAACAACTTGACTTCAATGAATAACAAAGGCAATCTAATAAGCAAGCTTAATGTTAATTAAGAAAGAGAAGAAGATTTTAAACTAGCCCATGGAGCTATGAAAAACGCAAACAATAAGAGAGAAGCTTTCAATGTCGTTTTGAATTTCGATTTGCGAAACACAGCAACCATATATATTGGAAGAAAGATAAAAGAGAAAAGGCAAACAGTAAGAAAATGATGACATATTATCGAACTCAGTGATCATCACATCTAAATTTGCCATAAAGTCAGACTCTGGAAGGGAGATAGACTCTTTGTCAGACTTGTTTGCTATGACACTAGACTCTGATTCAGACTCAGACTCGGAATCTGACTCATCAAACTTGGGGCCTTCTCTTGTGGTGAAATCTATGGTCTTTTATTCCGGTGTGGTGATCTTTACTGTCTTGCGTATCATTTAACGACTTGGCTTGCCGAAGCGATGAGCTCGGTGGGATCCAAAGATTTAGCGTTCACTTCCATACAAGCATCTTGTTCGTAATGTGGGTCATGCTCCATTCCAAAAAGTAACCGAAGCCCTAGTACGCTGTCGACATCCGGTTCGAGTTTTCCTTTTGTAGTCGGGGAAGCTTCTTTGTCCATCAAGTAACAATTAGAAAAGACTTCTGAACTGGGGTAACTCTTTCCATCATTTCCATAGAATGGTTCTGGAAACTCATAGTAGGGCAAGTTCTCTTCATTCAAGAATTTGCAAATTTAAAGTGAGGGTATAAGAGTAGATTTCATTGTCTCCATCCTTCCTTGCCATCTTCTGTATTTGGATTTATTTTTTAGTCCTCTTGTGTCGGGATGTATCCCAATCAAAAACTCTTGATCTTGGGTTGAAGATTGAAAAGAGTGTTGGCAACGACCCTTCTTGTCTCTATGCTGATGCCAGAAAAGTAGCATTAATCACGAAGAAGAGCATTGAATACTAAACTTAAATGAGGATCAAAGTCAAATGGAGCCTTATTTCCTTCTTCAGTGGTGGAAATGGAGAATCCCCACAAATCTTCATCTCAAGCGTCATGTTCGGTGTTGATAATAGGTTGGTCGGTGGCTTGAATGTTCATAGGAAAAGCATTAAGTGTAATCACAACCCCTTCTAGAAAGAATTTGATTTTTTAATCGAGAGTGGAAGGGACTGCCTCTAACTCATGTAGCCATGGTCTTCCTAAAAGCATATTGGAGCTCGTATTGATGTCCATTGCATGGAATTTGACCTTCTCCTCAATTGGTCTTTAATGCAAGTTAAGGCACATGATTCCAATAGTATCTCTCCTTGTGCTGTCATATGATCGGATGGCTTGATTGCTTGCACAAAATTCCTTCTGTAGCACCCCAAGATTTCGTGAAGCTCTTAAGGGAAACAATTTAATAGCTGAACCATTGTCGATCAAAGTGGTGTAGAGGGCTTTGTTGTGGTTAGACCATTCGGCTCAGAGATTTTTATTGGAGAAAGTTACAGACGACTTGTGTTGCCCATGTAAGACGAGGTTAACCAAATCATCAGGAGTGGTGTCGCTTGCTACATTCAAGTCGGTAAGAGCATTCAGCAGAGCTTGTTTATGCTTTTATGATAAAACAAGGAGTTTCCAAACATTAATGTCGACCTTAGTTCTTTTTAATTGTTTGATGACACTATCCTCCTCTGGAGGCGGAGGAGGTGGTGGAGTCGGTTGAATGGTAGTTTGGCCGTTGGCAGCATTCAAGCGTCTAGCACTAGTGAGAACTTGAATTTTATTGTCATTAAGAGGTGACAAGGGGCTAAGAACTTTGACGATGTTGTTGTCTTCTTTTACGAGAGTATGATAGTTGGGTTGATCCCCATATTCGGCATAGATGTCTTCATCATCGCTATCCCGTATTCCTATGAATTCCAAGAGATTAGAGGAGATGACTTTTTGTGAGGTCGCTCGCCCTATAGGAATAATCATATCAAGGGGGTTGAATAGTGGTTCATCTTCTTCAACCACATTGATTGAGAAGACCATGTTGTCCGAAAAATCATGGCATATCGTTTGTATTCTTCCCATTCTTTGTGGTAGAAATCCTCAGTTATCCAAGAGAATGGAAAGGGTCCTTTAATGAGTCAACGGTATTTAATGCTTCTTTCCTAAATAGAGGGGTTGTGCACCATTTCGTTAATGTCCGTGTTTCGATACCTATTGACCATTAAACTCATTTTGAGGATCCTAATATCACGTCTCTCCTAAATGTCTTCAATGAGCTCTATGGGAAGCTCGATGATGGGGCTAGGTAGCTCAGGAACCTCAGGTTCGTCAAAATGCAATTTGCTATGACGAAAGTAGATTTTCGGATTGTTGACAGGCTCATCCCATCATGTTTTCATCTTTTATATTTGCACCCTTTTCCAATAGTTGCATGTAAATACGTCTTTGGATGGAGGTAGATCATTGGAAGTCTTTTCACCTTTTTCAAATATCCTTTGGGTAGACCAATTTTTGGAGAGGGTATCGTAAGGGACATTTCATCCAGTAGATGTGCTTAAAGTAATTAGATCAAAGAAGGAGTTATCTTCTTCAATCATCAGTAAGGCGAGCAGATTTGATTGAATGTTAAGCTTCTTTCTTCTTGGTGGAATTGGAAGCCTTTCATCCTCAACCTGTCCTACAAGAAATTCTTGAGGGTCAAATATTCTGCGATGGTGTGACACTTACCTTGATGGTATTTGCAATATTTATTGGCATCCCATCTAAAAGATCACTTTTCAGCATCAGGATCTACAGTGGGTAATACAGGATTGATTTTGCCTTTGCAATGAAGCCTTTCAAATGCTTGAGTATAGGTCATACCCAAGGGAGTGTATTCGCGTCGACGGCGGAAATAAGCTCTTACTTCTTCCATAGCGTTTACATTGTTGGAGGTGGAACCCCCCCACTTTGTGTATGTTTTTTTTTTTTCTCATTCTTGTTCCATTTACCCTTTCCTCCTTGTTTGTGAAGGTCCTCTTCGATTTCAATCCCAATGTGATAGACCTTTTCAAAGCTTTTTAGGCATAATTATCTGAGATTATTCTTGTACTTAGGGAGCAAGTTAGCATTTATTAAACCCTGTGGTGTGAGATTATCTGAGATTTATTAAACCCTGTGGTTTTTAGGCATAATTATCTGAGATTTATTACATTGTTAGGCATAATTATCCCAATGAAGATCTTAACTTGCTCTTTTTCCTGTGGTGTAATTACCATTTATGTGGCAGTCTCCGTCCAGCGAGCGAGATAAGTAGTAAACCCTTCCTTTTCCCCTTGCTTGAGGATCTCAAGCTCCGTTTGAGAAGTGCTACCTGAGTATTGCCTTTTTAGCTTGTCATGAATGATTAGGCTATGTCTTCCCATGTTGCGGTATCCTTGTCCGGAAGTGAAAAGAACCGTTTTAGGAATACCGGCTCGAGAGTTATAGGGAAGATCCTTGGGTAGAGCTTCGGATTGATCATCGTCACATCCATGTAGAATTTAAAACCCCTTAAGGATTACTTATGTTTGTCGGTGGGCTTGAAATTTGGTAGTTCAACGGTGGAAAATTTTTCTAGTAAAGTGTCGATCAAGTTCTGATCAAGATTTGGGTAGTCAAAGTAAGCATCTTCATCATTGAACTTTTTATCCACCTTTTCCATGTCGTGGAGGGTGTACTTAATGTGCTCGAGATGTTGGTCACCAATGGTTTAATCGGATTGCACTATCTCTTGCAGATCGTAAACCGGAGAGTCACTCTGAAATAGCCTTATACCACATCCTCTAGTTCAACTAAGAGGGTTTGTTTGCCGGGATTGTGCACCACCTGTCCTGTGAGATTGAACTTTTAGTCTTTTTCACTTGCTTCAATGACTTAACCTTTAGGACATTCAAGACTTGTCATGGTTGCTTCTTAAATCCTTATGGATGCATGACGCATAGTATCTCACCATCTTTTTATTTTTCATCTCTTTTTTATTATTTCCGGATGAAGAGGATACTTTTTACAATATGGGAAACGTACGACGTTATATATGCAACAACAGTCACATAATAAAGCATCCATGATCTACATATGACTATCTAGGTGAAAACGGTCAAGCGAAAGCTAGATGCCCTTAAAGCAAACAAGCAAAACATGTGGCTTGTTGCACATAACACACCTAGGCATGAGGTCATGTCCAAAACTAGCCAAGGTTCTAAGCGGTGAAAATAATTAAGGCTTAAGTTGTCCAAAAGGGTACCATGACTAAGGCGTGTCTAACTATCCACACCAAAACTTAGTGGTGATCCAAGTGGGACATCCATTACGAATCACATACGTCATATGATTCACGCATCATGGTTTGGGATAGACTTCGATTAAGGATTGCCTTAGGTAGGTCACCTAACCATCTTTAACGTCGGTCCCCCGAGGGTGTCTCAAATATAGAACATAATTTAAGAGACGTGAATAATAAAGCAAAACCCTAACACGGGAATTGCATGCAGTATGCCTAACAAACAAATTTGATATTATAATTATGAAATTATGTGACTTTTTGATTTTCGTCCACTCTACCTAGTGAAGTCTCCAAACTCTGGGACCCGGGGGTTTCTCGTGACCGGCCCACGTGCCCTTTTACAGAAATTTAATGTATTTAGTTCGTTTCATAGTGTGAGTATGCTATGCTTAGGGAGTGAGTCTAGAAACTCAAATCCTAATTAACGAAGTCGCCACCATGCTCTTTTCGGGAGCTCACCGAACACCATTAGGTCTAGCGTAAAGGCAAATTAATGCCAAGGATAAGAAAGTCTCTTATCTCTTGATTCGGGAACGAGGGTAAGGATGAGAGTAGTTTAAAATCTCCACCCACGTATAGCGCCTTCTACTTTGTCACACATCTAATTTCACAATCATAACATTGAATTATATCATAGGTATTTCCGTATTAGCCTTAAGAGCAAATGGGAACGTCGCTAGGCGGGCTTTAATTAATGAACACATACATTCTAATAACATGTGAGAGTGATCGTTTTCGGATTAGTTAAGATTAAAGACCTTAAGCCATATGACATGGATTATCGTTGCGTTATCTCAATGCATGTTTTCCGGTCTTAAAGCTAAGCATTAATTCTAGGTGATGAATGCAGTAAACATGGAGCATTGATGAGCACCTAAACAACCTAGTTCACATTTCTACTTACGGTTGATTTTGATGAAAAACTGATTCATGATTCGCCAAGATTTCATGAATTCATTTAGGCATGTCAATTTTCTAAGAAAGCGATAAATCACATAAAACAAGGAGTTAGAGAGCTTAGGGGGATGTTATTGATGTTTTCGGCGGCATTTGAAGTACCTTTCATGCGGTCATTTAGACGATTTCCTTTTAATGTCTGAAGAATGATTCTCGAAATCTCGGGATTAAGATTTCTAAAGAGATGTTTAGGAACTTTTCGAGAAAGTACAGTGAAGTTAGATTGAAGATGAGTATGGGTGAAAGTTCGGTGTACGGTTTGGATTATAGAAAACTCCAAATCCAAACCTTATTATTTCGGTTTATGAATTTCCACTCCAATCAAAACCAATCTAAGTTTCAGTCCAAACCATACCAGACCAAAAAAATTCGGTGTTTGGGTTTTGGATCCAAACCAAACCGAATTTCTAGTCATACTTAATTGTTTACCAGAAATCTAGAAAATTCGATCTTGACACTTGGTATAATACCTTACCTTCAAACTAGTTCAAAATTTATGTTCCACAATAACAAATTATAAACAAAGAGAAGTTAAATATTAAGGCTACTTGTAGTAGTTTACATCATTCTTTAAAATAACACCAAGTTAGTTAGTCTAAAATTTCAATAATACTAGATAAGTGTTGAATCAATTGATTGAAGATTGATGTGTTAAGGAGTGAAAGAAATGACGCAAAAGAACAAGGACTGTAGAACAAATAATGAAAAAGAATACGGTTTGGTGTACGGTTTGGAGTTTGGTTTCTAGTTCTCCGCACCAACTCCAAACCGAACACCAAACCTTTAAAAAAATTCGCTCCAAACCGCACCAGAATTATAAAAAGACCGAACCATAATTTAAAAATGGTTTGGTGCGATGTGGTTTTCGGTTTTAGACCGAATTAGTTTCACCCCTAAAGATGGGTGAATGTTGTGCGTGTTGAGTGATTGTTGAACGAATGTTGAATGATGAGAAGAGTGCCTTTTGCAAAACCTCGGACCCCGCTCAAGCGCCCTTGCGCCCAACGAACGTCTAGGCGCTCATTAGGCGTCTTAGTACTCAGCGAGTGCTAGGGCGCTGAGCGAGAGTCTAGCTGGTCAATCTGGGCGCTTGAGGCTCAGTATTTGATATTTGCCATTTTTTCGATATTTGTGATATTCTTTCTTGACTTTGCTTCATTTGCTTAAAGTTGCTTTACGTCGTACAAAATCTTCTAGATTTCTTGGCGTACACTCGGCCATCGCAACTTATCATCGATAGTTTTCGACGATTAGTCATTCATTTTAATAGCATTCAATTTACCAAAATCGAACTTGTGGCGACTTGGTACATGTTAATCATCGTCTTTCGGGCGGGACCAATCGTAGGTCTCTAGATAGTTATCTATATCGTTCCAAAATTAACCCTATTATGGTCCCAGTAAGGTACTAATACAAGGAAAATTCCCCACTACCAACCTACATGTTTACACAAATGCTAGAAGGACAACCCCCGCAAGCTAGGACTAATCATCGTCCTGATGCTCAAGATGACGGATGGTCCTCCCTATTGTTATAGGTGGCATCCACCTCAAGGCAACTAGCATTCGTGTAGGGAGGCTAATCATAACGGAACAAGTTAGGGTAGTTACCATACTCAAGTGGACATGAAGCATAAGGGTGCCATCGACCCGTATACTCTTGTGGCTAATTTTTGTTGGGCACACTAGGGTGACCACGAGGGAAACATCCTCTGGACAATTGGAAGTTGTACGCCAGCTCAGAACGGGTGTGAAAATAAGCCCATGTAGGTTGCTTATTATCCCAATCAGGAACTGGGGTTTCTTGCACCGGGCGGTAAAGGTAGTTCTGTTCATGTATGGGACAAAATGGCCTTGGGGGACATGGTAATTGTAAATTGAATTATTTTTCACCCTAGACAAGTCACAATCATTTTCTACTTGTTGTTGTTCCATGAAACTAGACATTTGTGTTTATTGACGAGGGAGATTGTGAAAAGCATTCATTAATTCAGCATAACGAGATGCATGGCTCATGGGAGGGCTCGAAGGGCCCTTCTTAGGAGGTTTTTGCCTCGGATTGTTGCTCAAAAGGAGCTTGTTCTCTAGGGATAAGATGAGGGTTACGCCATGCAAAGAAAGCAAGATGTTGTGGAGTAAGAGGTTGGAAAGGAATAATGTAAGGATTATGCCTTACAAACATAGTTAGTGTGGCTTTAGGTAAGTAAGAATGGTGAACATGCCGCACTAACCAACTCCAAACCGCCTCCCCACTAGTGTGATGCAGAAATTTATGGTTTTGAAATTCATTAAGATCAAAGAATACATTAGTAGAGACGAGCTCTATAGCACCAACATGTTTAGAACACCCTGGCTTTGAAGCAATAAATGCAATAATACAACCACCTAATTGAACAGTGAAGGTTTGATGGCACTCAAGAGGGGGGTGAATTGAGTGTTAAGACTCGTTGACAGATTCTTGTTTCTTTTTGGGTTGTGTGAGGAACCAGTTGGGCTGGTTCCTGATGTAGTGGAATATAAAGTTAAGCAATAAATGAAACACCAAATTTAACGAGGTTCAACAAACTATGACCTACGTCCTCCTAATCTATGTTTTCTTATTAATTAATCTACTCCGAAAAATAAGAAACACGCTCCCCTATTGTTTCCCTACTTCGGGAACCAGTACACCCCACACTCTACTCTGAGTGTCCTCTGAAACTTATCCTAGTAAGCACTCGTGTTTGAACACACAAACACTCACCTGATGTTCAACCCCACCTGTAATAACCCATATTTGAACGTATTTTAACCACTTAATTTCGTATTTTATACGTATATTTTTAGTATTTTTGAGAAATTAAGTTGAATACAATTTTTAATGAAAGGAAATTGAAATCAATTTTAATCAAATTAATTATTTTATGTTTATAAATCATATTTCATATTATTTTAAGTTTTATTAAATATTTTGAAAAGTTTCTAAAAATAGAATTTGTAGAGTTTTTTAAATTGTTTTAAACCAAGGACGCAAAAGTTCGTAAGGGTATTTATGTAATTGCACCAAATCCTACTTTGGGGCCTAAAAATACCCCATAAAACCAAAAATTTAAGATTTATTTTGCAATCTAGTGGTTTACGATTAAAAAAAAAGAGTTGGAAAAAAAATTATGAGGAAAAAATATTTCGAACCCTTCTTCTTCGTCGCCCTTCTTCGTTGTAGTCCCTCCTCCGTTTGTCGGTCCCCCTTCGTCTCTCCTTATCGGTGCCCTCTTCCTCACCTCCTCGTTGGCAGCCACCAGCCGGCCACCTCTGCTCCCACTCCCTTTGGTAATTTCAAACCTAACATAAAAAATTAAAAAACCTTTTCTTCTTCTTTTCTTTTTAATTCTATCTTGTTTGGATTTATGTTTATAATTACGTCCAATCATGTTTTTATGATTTTAATCATTTTTAATAAAGTTATGAATGTTTAAAGTATGAATTTATAAGGTTGATCATGATATTTTAAATTAGGGTTTTTGAATTTATGAAGTTCATGGTTTTATTGTTTTTAATTATTTAAACCTCTATATTATGAACGTGAACTGTTGTAGTACGAATTTGTGATGACTTTATGAAGTTTACATTGATTTTTGTAAAGGTTTTAACGTTGTTTAAGATTGCTTTCCAATTTTTATTATCACGAAACTAAGAGTAAAAATATTATAAAAGTGTTTTACTTTAAGAAAAAAGCAGACATTAGATGTATGATATTGGTATGAGATTATAAAACTATTTTGTGCTTGATTTATGAAGTTTTAAAGAGGTTTTAATGAGTTTTATATAAACAAATAAAGATGTGAATTTTTATTAACACGTGTTTATCCACAATAAAAAATGGTAACACGTGAAATAACTAGTCAAAATTATCCTTAATGTATTAAAATATTGTGTGATGATCTTAGGACATGACTATAATGTTTTATGATCAAAACATGATATTTAGAAGAGTTTTAAAGTGTTTTGAAGAAATTTTTTAGAGCTGCCATTTTTGGAGAATTTGCGAAAACCAAGTATTTTGCAAAAGAAAAGTTAAAATCTAGTATAGAATTGAATAGAGACCATATAAGGAACGTTTTGGAAAAGTTTCCAACATAAAAAGTTAGTTTAGAGTTGTTGTAGGAGTTAGTCAATAAGGTTTTAATTTAGTTTCTTGGAGTTGCTCCCAAGTTGGTGCCTAGTAGGGCGATTTTAAAGGAAAGGAAACACGTTCGGTGTGAAATATAAAGTTTAAATATAATAAATAATTTTATTTGAGTATATGAATTGGTGAAGAGTCGTCAACGATAAGAAGTATGTATGTTATTCTTTTATTTTATTTTTAATATTAGTGATGTTTTTCGTAGTCTTCGGTATATATGTACTCAGCTTTGCTGATTGTGTGCTTTGTGTGCATGGCTATGTCTTTGACTTGGCCCTACGATGACCCACTTGATGGTGATCCGATTAGTCGTCTAGAATAAGAGCAAGCTGCAGGTACAAGTAGGCATAAGTCAATCATGATAGGCTGGAGTGAGAATGCTTGCATTGTAGTTTTCGTAGTTTAATGGTTTTGGACTTGTTAGATATATATTACGTGATGTTTGAAGGGCCATTAAGATGATTCCGAAGTGTAACAAATATTTATGTTGGCTTTCTGTTGGATTTTAAGTTTGGTTTGTTTTAAGTTTATTTCAAGTTATATTTTGAGTTTTAATTTGGTTTTGGTTTTTAAAGACTTCCGGTATAGTACATTGATAAAAGCCTTAGCCGTTATCACGGTGGCAGTAATACTTTGGTTTTTCCTAGTTAACTAGAATTTTTAATAATTGTTATTCTTTTATTATACTATAATATTTCCGGAATATTTAGAGAAGGAAATTTGGAAGTCCAAGGTGTTACAAAGTGGTTACCATGGCTTAACTTTCGAAATAATATAAATTTTTATTTTTGGGGGTACCCAAGTTTTATTTTTGGAAAGAGGAATTTTTTATTTTAGAATGTTACAGCGAATGGAAATTTTTCTAAATATAGTAGTTTCCGAAAATAGAATGTGTTGAAAAATAAAATTTTTAAAATCACTTACATGTGCAGGTATGCAAGGAATCTAGGTATGTATTATGTGTTATTGCTTTAATACCATGTGGTGAGATTGGGTAGGAAGTTTGGGTACGTAGGATAGACTTTATTTCTTTTCCTTCATGCATTTAATTACATGTTTTGAATTGCTACTTATGTGGGTAGTTATGTGTACAAGAAATTGATGCATATTTTTGTATGAATAGAAAAACTTCACAAGGATATGACTAAATTCACGAATCTCTAAAGGCTAGGCCACCAAAATTCAGGATTTTAGGTTGATTAACTGATCTTTGATTAAAGCTCAAGGAACCCTCAAAGTCACTAACTAATCTCACAACAGTCTAAAGGAAAAGTCCACCAACTCAAATTTTCGGTATTTTTGTTTTCTAAGTAAACAAAACAAAACTTTTATTCAATATCCAAATCTGAATTTTACAAACTAAACAAAATCAACAAAATCTGAATTATTTATAGTCATAATCATCAACAAAATCCTAAACAAAACAAACTAAAACACACGCACAAACACATTAAAATCGTCCCCTAAGTGACTCATCTATGACTCACAAGATAAGATTGCCACATCAGCACTACATGTTGATCTCATCTTCATAACAAACTCTAACAAACTTTATCTAATTAAGAAAATATCCTAACAAACTTCCTAATTACTTCATAAACAAGATAATCAACAAACTACAACCAGAATGACACAAAAATTCAATCTACCAAAATCTATACAAAATCGCCCAAAATTCACGCCATTCAAGATGCTCTAGATTTGCGCAATTTTCAAGATTTGTAACAAATATTGAATAAAACTTTCAAGATTCAATCTTATAATCAAAAACCTTCAAGAAGTCATTTTCCATGTGTATAATGCTGTAATTGATGATTAATCCCCACCAAGAAATGAAAGACTCAATACCTAAAATGAGAAAAACCCTATCAAGTAAAATGTGATAAAAACTCATAGGCAAAACAAACTTATTCCCATTGCCAACCATCTTTCCTTTATTTGGTGCCACACCTACATATGTGTGACCATGCACAAGTAAATCCCAATCCTAGATGCACCCATTAGACTTGAGTCTCTATAAGCAATCAATTGCCCCATGGTTACACCTTTATTAGTAGCTTCAATCAAACCTTCAAAGTTGTGATCAATATTTGTATCTGATGTTGTATGTTAGCCACCAAAACTTTTTGTTGTACAACAGTTATCTTGGTTTTTTTGTGGGAAAGATGGCCCATTAGTTTTAAGTTTTGTTACAGGTTCGTGGATAATATGCCTAGTAAGGAAACTCAGATGGGAACTTTGGAGAAGAAGAATTATGAGAGTCCACCTTAGTATGTATGGAAGATTCGTTTCTATTGTTCATACATGCGTTCAGTGTTGAAGTTACCACGGTGGGATCAACCCGATCACGTCTCCGCTTTAATTTTTAATTGTTTACCATCCACCTTATTTGGAGATCAAGGCAAATTTTAGTGACATTCATTTTATTGGAGGACTTCCAAACTACACTAAGTATACGGATCATAATGGTTAATGCGGTTGTGATTGGAGGTACTTGGAACGTTATATTGCAAGGAAGTAGAAAAAGTTTCTGGAGTCGAATGCAGGTGATGAGACCCTACCCACACTATTTCCAAGTGATCAAGAGAATGATGCAATGAGTGAAAATGAAGCTACTTCAGGTTGTCAAAGCTACGAGTCGAAGGATAGTTTGTGTTACGAGAATTGAGAATCCAAACCCGGTGATCCCAGTGTATGTGGACTTAATGACTGATTCTGAAGAAGAAAAAAATGAGCTTGACCCTGATTGAGATATGGATGAAGATGTTGATGAAGATTTGGAAAATTGTGTTAAAGATGATCCTGAGTTCATACCTAAGAAACATCTGGTGTCTAAAGACAAGAAAGATAATGTTAATGTATAGAAGTTTTTGTTATGGATATAAGTTTATTCTTATATTGTTTAGTATTGTTGATGTTCAGGATGTTGGAAATTTTAGATGTCATTTTCTTTGTGACAATAAGTGGCAGTAAGGCATAACGAACTTTAGGAAGCTAAGCAATAAGAACCCTTATGAGAACAAAATAATAAATGAGTCAGTTCTTTTGGAAATGAAGCCTCAAGTAGAGGAAAACCAAGGAAATTTTTTTTATTATGTGCTTTATTTTACTTGAATAGTTGTGTAAACGATCAAAACTGTGTGAATCATTCGCTTTACACGAATGGAAACTTTTTTTGTGAAACGAATGGAGGAAATGCTTTAATGTTATGTTATAAAGTTGTGTTCTTCTTGATAAGTTGATATTTGATATGTATTTTACCCCCGATCCCGGTTGATTTTTAGCTCTAATACGTCTCTTTTGGGACATTTCTACTAATTTTTGCTATTTCGAGTATTTGTTGTGCTTTGTGTTAGATTTTATAGTAATCGATGATTTATCGTTGTTTTCCGAGCATTTTGAAGCACTTGAAGAAGTTAGTGAAGATTTGAAGTCCTTTGGGAAGCTTAACTGAAGATTAGAAGTGCTTAAACAAATAATTACAGAAGTAATTAAGGAAGAACAAAAACCGAGAAACGAAGCCAAGCAAGCTATCCGCCCGGAACGAGGTTGTGCGCCCGGGTGAGGGCTGCTCCCCGGACCCCTCCGGGCAGGTGGCTCCGAAGGGGATTTTCACATGTTTTTCCCTTGTTTAGCCTAAGTACTTAATGTTTTAGACTCCTAATTTGTCATTTACGCCTTTTTACACTTTTACAAACCCTAGTTTACTCTAAAGTTCTCTCTAAATGTGGAATTCTTATCAATCATTCAATCAATAATATTCAGGTTTTACTTCAATCTCAATTAATGTTCATTATTACTTACAATTTATGCTCTTAGTTTTATTGGCTTTATGTTTAGATTTGAATTCTTGATTATTGTTGGTTTGTTTAGTTTAATCATGTTTAGGATTTTAATTTCTCTTATTGATTTAGTTAATGTTCTTTCAATTATGAGTGAGTAGTTTCTTTTCTAGGACTAGGGTATCCATGGATTGCTTGTTGATGTTTTTCTCATAAATATTAGTTTAACTATTAATGTACTTGAATTCCTGTTGTCAATTGCTATTGCTTTCAGTTAAATACTAGCCAAGTTTAATTGTTAGTTTGATATTGTTGAAATCGATGCTGAGAGGTAAGATTACCACAATTAGATCATAAGGATAATAGGCAAAACAAGTTTAAGTGAGCGAGAGCCATTAGAGGAGTTATGAAGGGGACTAGATTCGAGAAAACTAGTGGACTTTAATTCAAGGATATTGATAATCTAATTAATTAGTTATGTGCAATTCGTTGGTTAATCCGTGGTGAATCGATGTCCTAGGTTTAATCATTAATTTATTCCCTTAATCAATTTAGTTCTAATTCTAGTTAACTTCTTACAATTGTCACTCAAAGGCCCTTTACACAGTCTAAAGTTCTTAGAATTAATAGGTTTAATTGCTTCCCTGTCGATTCGATCCCTACTTCCCTAGCTATATTAGTTAGAGTGGTTAGGTTTATTTTTGATAGGTGTGCGATAGCCTCATCAAATTTTGTCGCCGTTGCCGGGGAAGCAATTTTTTATTCTGTTAGTCGGGTTTATACTATTTTTTCTTTATTTTTCTTAGTCTGAAAGAACTTTTTAGTTCTTTGAGGCAGTTTCTCATCTTTGCTCGGAGTTGCATAATGTGCAGGTTTATTGGTTTATGCAAACGACCAAGAGCCTGATATTTTTATTTTCCTTGAGCCTGAGCAAGTATTTCTGAAGCGGTTAAGACGTAGTAGACGCCGAATAATTCTTCCTCGATCCGTGCAGGAAACTGTTTCTTATTTTTCTTAGTTTTTCGAGTTCACCTTCAACCCGTTGTTTGAAGGGTATATAGAGGTCGAAATGGCTACCGAAGGAGAAGGACAGGTAGAGGACCACCACCTCCACCACCGCCACCGTCGGCCCGTTCTTTGAGAGACTATTCCTTGCCTAGTTCGGAGTCTATGGCTTGAGGTTATTCAGTACTCGATACCAATGCTGCTAGTTTTAAACTAAAACCGACTCTTGTGAATATGGTTGAACAAAATCAGTTTTCAGGGACATTGAAGGAGGATCCGAATTTATTTGCAAAATTTCCTTCAATACTGTGATACTATCAAGCAAATGAACGTTTCTAAGGATTACATTAGGAGGAGAATGTTCCCATTTTCATTGAAGCACAAGGCTAGAACTTGGTTGAATGATCTTAATATGGCTACAATTACTTGTTGGGAGGACTTGGCTCTTGCTTTTTAGAGGAACTACTATCCACCATAGATAACTGCTTTATTGAGGAGTCAAATTACTAACTTCAATCAGGAAACAGATGAGTAACTTTATGATGGTTGGCAACGGTTCAATGAGTTATTGAGAAATGGTTTTTAGTTCAATCATTCTGCAATGTTTTGGGTAATGAGAGTAGAGCTTTGTTGGATTCTGCTGCTAATGGTCGATTCATGAACCAGGAGGTCAATGCTGCATATGAACTGATTGATGAAATTGCTACTCATAATTCACAATGTCGTAACCATAGAGGGAATTCCAAGAAAGGTGGAAAACATGTAGTTGACGATAAGTATGAGAGTTTAGCTGCACAAATCAATGCCATAAGTCAGAAGCTTGATAAGATTGGTACTACAGCTCCTCCACCATCACCTGTAGCTGCACTTTCGGGATACACTGACCCTTTCTGTGATTCCTGTGGTTCATTCGGTCATAGTTACCACTCATGTACCAGTTCAGTAGGGCAAGTGTGTGCCTTTCAAGTCTACAAGAACAATCCATTTTCCAATACATATAATCCAGGCTGGAAGGATCATCCATACTTTTCCTACAAGAACAATAGCAATGTACAGAATCCTCAGCAAGCTATATCATCTCAGCAAGCACACCAACAGATGCAGAGATATGTACCACCACACCTACCAGGTTTCAGTATCCCACCACTATTAGCACCACCATTGCCAGCTCAACCTAGTGGTGAAATTTTAGAGCTGAAGAATATGATGTTGCAGATGCAGAAAAATATGGAGGCAATGCAGGCTCACAACAAGCACCTGGAGTATCAGATAGATCAGATTATACAATCAACTGCTCAAAGGCAACCAGGCCACCTTCCATCACAACCTACACCTCCGGTATCACAGGCACCACAGAATCCCCCGAGGAACCATGTCAATGCCATTACTTTGAGGAGTGGAACTGCTTATGAGGGTCCGAAAATGCCTACTGATGATGTTAATTCTGATGTTGCAGGTGGAGCTAAGAAGACCAGTAATGTGGTGATTGAAGATTTGGAGACAGTTCTAAATACGGAGGCTGAAGCACCTAAAGAGATGGTAGATCACACATCGATTGATACGATCCCGAGGTCACAGGTTAGGTTGCCCTTTCCAGACAGGGTGACTAAGAGTAAGAATGATAATCATTTCAATAAATATTTAGATATCGTGAAGAATTTGGAGGTTACTGTTCCTTTTACTTATTTGATAACTCAAATTCCTACTTACACTAAATTTTTGAAAGATATTTTGAGCAGGAAACGTGAGTTGAATGTGGTGGAGGCCGTAGCACTTACAGAGAAGTGCGGTGCCATATTGTAAAACAAGTCACCACCTAAGCTAAAGGACCCGGAAAGTTTTTCTATTCCTTGTAATATTAGCCCACTGTTTATTGATAAAGCTTTATGTGATTTAGGGGCCAGTGTTAGTGTCATGCCTTTGTCTATTTGCAAAAGGCTTAATATGGGTGCTTTGAAGGTCACTAACATTACTTTGCTAATGGAAGATAGGACAGTGAAGTACCCTAAAGGTATTTTAGAAGAGGTTACGGTGAGAGTCGGGAAATTCTTTATTCCTGTTGATTTCGTAGTGTTGGATATGGAGAAAGATGCACACATCCCTATTATTCTAGGTAGACCATTCTTACATACTGCAGGAGCTGTTATCGATGTAAAGAATGGAAATTTGACTCTTTCTATAGGTGATGACAAGGTCACCTTTAAACTTCATAGTGCATTGAAAAATCCTATGATAGAACAATCATTTATACAATTTATACTCTTAATGAAATTGTTCTTAATGACTTGCCTCGATCCCCTAATAAGGATCTTCTGGGGGCTCCTGTGTGTTTGGATTCTATTGCAGGTGTTGAAAATAGTGTTAATAATAAGCTTGTCAGGATCACAAGAAAAGGAAATCCCGTCCTAAGAAACGTCAGAAACTTCGAAAACAATCTTCTCATGCTTGTAATGTGAATATGACAAATGATGAGGTTTTTAACAAAGAACATGAAGCATTTGAGCAACCAATAACTCCTAATTGCTTTGATTATTTAACTAAATGTGGTTCACGTTCACTCTTCGATCCTCCATGATCTATGAGGTAACATGGTCAAGCTAATGACCTTAAATAAGCTCTTTATGGATGGCAACCAGTAGGTAGTTTAATTTTTAGTAGATTTTTCATTTTTGTTTTCATAGTTTAGTAGGGACTTTATATCTATTCTTGGTCTTGGTGAGGAGAGTGAGGGACTAATATTGTTTCCCAAATGTTTTTGGGTGTTTTTATAGGTGTTGAGCGACTTAAAACAAGGAAAAAGAGAGAAGAGTCGTATACCCGAACCCCTCCGGGCGTGTGGCAATCGTCCCGGGCGCGCAACCCAAAACTGAACACTTAGAATTTTTTTTGGAAATTTAGAAAAAGCGCTATATGCCCGGACCCCTCCGGGCGAGCAACCAACCTACGGGCGTCGGTCCTTCGATCCGGGCGAATAGACTGTTCGTGGCAGATTCAAAAGGTCCATTTTAAACGGCCATAACTTCTTTCCACGACTTTCTAGGAGGCTTATGACCTACCATTGGAAATTTCTTTGAGTCTACTTTCCAATACAACAAGAATCATGTTAATCCAAATTATAATTTGTGAGATACGGTTGAAACAGTGAGAGGTGGTCAAATTTCAATCCGTGTATGCTACATGCAATATCATCTACCACTCACACCTGTTTCTTATCTTTGCACAACTTCATCCTCTCACCCATATACATCATATTACACCTCCATGACTCCCTAAACCCCTCCACCATCTCTCTTATCTCTCACCTTACTTCCATCAGCATGAGGACATTGCTGAGTTCGGCTTGGGGGAGGTAATTTTATTGCTTTCTTAGTTTAGTTTTTATTGCTTTATAGTGTAGTTTTTATTGCTTTCTTAGGATAGTCATATGGTTTGTATTACTTGTTAGAAGTAGGAGTTTACATATAACCAAAAAAATTAGATTTTTATTTTGCTTTTGGCAGTTAGCTTTAGTTGATTGATTGATTGATTGGTTTGATGAAACTTTGTGAATGGTGACTTCCCTGAGCCCCGCATTTTATTTAAAAAAATGTTTCTGATTGATGTGGGCATGTGATGAGTTTTGTTTTGGGAATTGCCAACTTGGACTTGAACTTGACTTAGCTTGAAACAAATTCTAATCTTGCCATTATGGCCATGTGTAGATTAGAGGCTTGAACTGTGTTAACGGAAGGATTTGAGCCGCAGACATTATTTTATGCCTATTTCTTTTCATGTGTGTTTAGTTCCTGGTGCTTGTATGATCTATGTTTTTGGCTTTTGACTCTAGTAGCTTGGCTTTGGTGTGTTACACGTCGCGAATGATAAAAGGCATTTATTTCTTTTAGGAGCTTTCGAATTTTAGGTATTCCTTCACAAAATTTTCCTTTGGTCCTTATTTTGAGCTTCTACTCTTCATTTGCATTTTAGCTACATTACAACCCTATTTGGCCTTGTTCAAATCATTTGATATATGCCCAAGCTTGGCTTGGGGGAGTTGAGGAGTTGTTTTGTTGTTGTTTTGCATTTGTTGGAGGTTTTGGAGAATTGGAAAATTGTGAAAAAGTTGTTGTTAAAGTTTAATTATAAGTCTCACATTAAGGCTCTGCATACCAATGTCTAGGCTAGTTTAATAAAGAATTAAAATGTTATACATCTTTTATTGGCCTAGTTATGTATGTGTGATGATTTTGTCTTTGACATGTCATAAGAGTCGTGAGCCTAATGTGAAAAAATCTTGAAAGTTGAGAAAAAAAAAAGAAAAAAAAAGAAATGGAAAATGAAAATAAAAAAAAGAATTGAAAGATGTTGAAGAAGAAAAGCTTGTGATACTTGGAGTAGTTGAAATGTAAAGCTTTATGGTGTGATGTGATTCTATGAGAATTGGTTTTATGTTGGAGTTGATGTTGGAGATGTTGATTGTGATCTTTGATTGTTATATGCGTATAACCCGCATTTACCACCACATTACCCTAAATTCTATCCTACCCATCACCCTAGCCACGTTACAAGCTTATAAAGACCTTTTTGATCGGCATGTGCATGTTTTTAGTTCTTGTGAATTGAGTAAATTGCCAAAGCTAGGGAGTAGTACTTGCATTTGGAGTCGACTTTCATACTACGATTGAGTGACTACCTTTAAACACTTGCATGAGGTGTGAGATGTGCGTTTGGGTTCTTAAATTTTGCATTCAAACACTTATTGCATTTGCATTCTTATTTGGGATTAAGGGTGAGCTTCATTATCTATGCTCAATTTTATGTGTGGAGTGACACCGGGTGAGCTACTCTAGTCATCGACTTCTATTTCTTACATGGTTGGCTTATTGATTTTGATTTAAGTGGATGGCGGTAAAGGGATTTTGATGGGTTGGTTGAGGAACTTGCATACTCGGAATTGCTTGAATTATTCTTGTTTTGCAAAGTTAAAGGGGTGAAGTCATTGTTTGCTTAGTTGTTTGCTTCAGGACAAGCAAAGGTTTGGCTTGGAGGAGTTTGATAAGTTGATATTTGATATGTATTTTACCCCCGATCCCAGTTGATTTTTAGCTCTAATACGGCTCTTTTGAGCCATTTCTACTAAGTTTTGCTATTTCGAGTATTTGTTGTGCTTTTCATTAGATTTTAAAGGAATCGATGATCTATCATTGTTTTCCGAGCCTTTTGAAGCACTTGAAGAAGTTAGTGAAGAGTTGAAGTCATTTGGGAAGCTTAACTGAAGCTTAGAAGTTCTAAAACGAAAAATTCAAGAAGTAATTAAGGAAGAACGAGCAAAAACTGAGAAACGAAGCCAAGGAAGCTATCCGCCCGGACCGAGGCTGCTCGCCCTGACCCCTGCGGGCGGGTGGCTGTGAAGGGGATTTTCGCGTGTTTTTCCCTTGTTTAGCCTACGTACTTAATGTTTTATACTCCTATTTTGTCATTTACGGTTTTTTACACTTTTATAAACCCTAGTTTACTCTAAATTTCTCTCTAACTGTGGAATTCTTGTCAATCATTCAATCAATAATATTCAGGTTTTATATCAATCTTAATTATTGTTCTTAATTAATGTTCATTATTAGTTTCAATTTATGCTCTTAGTTTTATTAATTTTATGTTTAGATTTAAATTCTTGATTATTGTTGGTTTGTTTAGTTGAATCATGTTTAGGATTTTAATTTCTCTTATTGATTTAGTTTCTTTTCTTTCAATTATGAGTGAGTAGTTTCTTTTCTAGGACTAGGGGATCCATGGATTGATTTTTGATGTTTTGCTCATAAATATTAGTTTAACTATTAATGTACTTGAATTCCTGTTGTCAATTGCTATTGCTTTCAGTTAAAAATACTGGCCAGGTTTAATTGTTAGTTTGATATTGTTAAAATCGATGCCGAGAGGTAAGATTACCACAATAAGATCATAAGGATAATAGGAAAAACGAGTCTAAGTGAGCGAGAGCCGTTAGAGGAGTTTTGAAGGGGACTAGATTCGAGAGAATTTGTGGACTTCAATTCAAGGATATTGATAATCTAACTAATTAGTTATGTGCAATTCGTTGGTTAATCCGTGGTGAACCGATGTCCTAGGTTTAGTCATTAATTTATTCCCTGAATCAATTTAGTTCTAATTCTAATTAATTTCTTAATCACAATTGTCACTCAAATGCCCTGTACACAGTCTAAACTTTTTAGAACTAATAGGTTTAATTGCTTCCCAGTGGATTCGATCCTTACTTCCCTAGCTATATTAGTTAGAGCGGTGAGGTTTATTTTTGATAGGTGTGCGATAGCCTCATCACTTCTAACTTAGATTTAAACATTGTTTAATATAAAGGTCTTTTCCCTCTATAGAAGAAATAAGATGGCTGAACGTAACAAAAATCAGCTGAATGATGTAGTGAGGCAATTAACTACTGTAGTTGAACAATTAGCTGCTAGAGGAAATTGTAATGGAGGTGACACCGCTGAGCAACTTTTCAAGAAAATTGCTCAAAGTAAGCTTCCCAATCCAACTGTGTTAAAGGGATGGCTGAGTGAGTTTAACAAGTTGTTTTGTGCAGTTGAGTGTCCATAAGAGTTCAAGGTGAACCATGCGGTTTACTATCTGAGAGGAGAAGCTGATCTTTGGTGGTCACAAAATGAAGCTATCATGTGTTCAATTGCGCTGTGTTTTAGGAACAGATTCGCAGTAAGTTCTATCATGTGTTCCTATAGAAGCAAAAAACGATAAGTTTCTAGAACTCAAGATAGGGAGTATGTCAATTACAGAGTATTACTCGAAGTTTATAGAGTTGTCTGGGATTGCTAAGGAGGCTTTGGCAATAGAAAAAATGAAGGCTAGTCTTTTCAGAGAGGGTTACCCATAAACATCTAGTTGCAACTAGCTCAGCAAGTCTTTGAGTCCTTGGATGAGTTATACGGAAGAGTTGCACATTTGCATGCCTCAGACCAGAAGAAGAAGGAGATGCTGAAAGAAGGTGAGATGAGGGACAAAAGCAAGGATGGTGGAGTAAACTTCAACCAACAAGGGAGTCAAGGTGGATTTTAGAAGGTTCGTTTCAACAATAACTTTTAGGGAAATAAGGGAAACTTTGGGAAGCCAGCTAATGGAGATAGGAATATGGTACAGATGGCTAATTACCGAGGTCGTGTGTACTTCTCCAAGAAATGTCCTAATAATCACTCGGGCAAGGACTATGCTGGGAACCCAGTGACTTGTCATTTGTGCAACAAGCTTTGACACCGTGAGTATGATTGCCTCTCTAAGAACAAGGGAAAGGAAGGACAAGGGTTCTCGCTAATCGGAAACGAATCTTTCCCTAGTTGCTTTTTGAAGTAAGTATCAAGTAGTGAGTGAGAGACATTCAAGAAAAGTCCCAAAACGGAGACTATTCAAGACATACTCCTAATGAGTAAGCCTTGAACGGGTATTTAGGCCAATGATGCATACATACATACATACATAATACATACATACAATACATACATACGTACGATGCATACAACATACATACACATACATACGTACGATGCATACAACATACATACATACACATACATACATACATGCATACATGCATACATACATACATACATACATACATACATACATACATACATACATACATACATACATACATACATACATACATACATACATACATACATACATACATACATACATACATACATACATACATACATACATACATACATACATACATACATACATACATACATACATACATACATACATACATACATACATACATACATACATACATACATACATACATACATACATACATACATACATACATACATAGGAAACAAATAGGGGTTGTTGAGGCGCGAAACCCCAAAAAAAAATCCGACTTCTATCTAAGCGGTCGGTATAATCCGACCGTTGCCGACCGTTTAAACGGTCGGTAAAAAGATTAGCGACCATCAACGGTCGGAATCGCTTGGTAATTTCCGACTACAACTTCAGCGGTTAGTAAAATCGGTCGGTCGAGGACGAATTTCTTATGGTCATAGAGTTTACATTGTTGGAGGTAGACCCTCCCGTTGACTATATTGTTTTCTAATTCATGTTCCATTTACCCTTTCCCCCTTCTTTGTTGAGCTCCTCCTCGATTTCAATCCCAATGTGATAGACCTTTCCAAAGGTGTTTAGGCCTTAGTACTTGAGATGGCTCTTATACTTGGGATACAAGTTAGCAATGAAGATCTTGATTTGCTGTTTTTCCAGTGTTGTAATTACCATTTGTGTGGCAGTCTCCTCCAAGCGAGAGAGATAAGTAGTAAACCCTTCCTTTTCCCCTTTCCTGAGGATCTCAAGCTCCGTTTGAGAAGTGCTAGCCTAATTATCGCCTTTTCAGCTAGTCATGAAGGCTTGGGCTATGTCTTCCCAAGTTGCGGTATCCTTGTCCGGAAGTGAAAAGAACCATCTTTTGGCGTACGAGCTCGAGAGTTATATGGAAGATCCTAGGGAAGAGCTTTGGATTCATCTTCTTCACATCGATGTAGAATTTAAAACCCCTTAAGAAATACATAGGGTGTTCGGTGGGCTAGAACTTTGGTAGTTCAACGATGGAGAATTTTTCCGGTAAAGTGTTGATCAAGTTTTGATGGAGAGTTGGGGGTTCAAAGTAGGCATCTTCATCGTTGAACCTTTTAGCCACCTTTTCCATGTCCAAGAGGGTGTACTTAATGTGCTCGAGGATATTCACCTTGTTCGACTTTGATCCAAAAGCTTAGGTCAATTGAGCCAAGTTAGCAATTACTTCATCTTTCATGCTTGCGAGATCTTGGTAAACCATTGTTGAATCGGATTGCACTGTCTTTTGCGGATCGTAAACCAGAGAGTAACTCCAAACTAGCTTTGTACCACTTTCATTAGTCCAACTAAGAGTGTTTGTTTGCGAGGATTGTGCACCACCTATCCTGCAATATTGATCTTTTAGGATTTTTCACTTGCATCAACGACTTGACCTTTTAGAAATTCAAGACTTGTCATGATTGCTTTCTAAATCTATATGGATGCATGATGCATAGTGATGCAGGTTGTCGCACACCTCTCAAAAATAAACCAAACAACACTAACTAATATAGCTAGGGAAGTAGGGATCGAATCCACAGGGAAGCAATGAAAAACTACTAGTACTAAAAAGTTTAAATTGTGAAAAGGACCTTGGTTATGATTAAAAATTAACTAAAAAAACTAATGGCGAAATTAAACTAAGAATTGACTCAAATTGGCTAAAACCTAGGGCAATCGGTTCACCATGAACAATTAATAAATTCATAAAACATAAACCAATCAATTCCACAAAATTCATTAAACTAGGGCACACTAATTCTCTTGAACTTAGACTCCCTCAAAACTCCTCTACCGGCTCTCGCTCGCATAGACTCGTTTTGCCTATTATTCGGTGGTCTTATTGTGGTAATCTTACCTCTCGGCCCCAATTTCGACAATTACCAAACTTATAACTAATTCTGCGCACAATTTAATTGCAATCGATAGAAATAAATAATAAGAATTTAATTACTAATTAGGAACTAATCAATTTAAATTAAACTAGTCCATTAATGAGTTCATGGATCCCCTAAACCCTAGAAAACAAATTACTCACTCATAATTATAAAAACTTAAACAATAAACAAATTTAAATTCATGATCATAAACAAATAACAACAATAATTAACTAAATAAACAATCATAAACTAATTAACAAACAAAAACTAACTAACATGAACTAATAAAACTAATAAACATAAACTATAAATAATTGACAACGAAAGAGATAAGAAATTACCAAACTTGAATGGAAAAGAAACTTGAATTGAATTGTAAATTCTTCAGTAAAAATAAACTAAACTAATCTAATCAAGAGAGAGAAAGTAATTAAGAGAGCTAATTAAGATTTTAAAACTGGTAAACTAATAATGAAAAGTATATCCCGTGCTCATAGGAAATCGTGCCTTAAATACAAGCCTAATGGGCTTTTTAATAATTAAGTACGCAAAAAGTCGATCTCCTAGCAAATTAGCCAAAAAAAATGACCTGCGCCCGCATCATGAAACAGAAGCTTCTGAAATTCAGCATCATTTTAAAATCACTTTAACTTTTGCTACAGGACGTTCCACAGGGCGCATGACCTACCGTTGGAAAGCTACTTTCCAATTCAGCATCAATACAATGTACAGATTTTGAAATATGACCAAAATAGTAGACAGTGGTCAAAATCTTCACTTCTAAATTTCATAATTCTTCACTTTTACTTGTCATATTTCTCCAACTTGTCATGTGAGACGTTAAATTTGTTCCAATGAGTTGTAAAATGTCTCTAATAATTCTCCAAATTCTCATAAGTGATCTTCATCCCTCAAGTGCAGGAAATTATGTCGTAAAATCAACCGAAAATTGGTTGTTTCCTATAAAACTTTACAAAACCACACAACACACTAAATGAACTCTATTAGCATGAAAATTGGCTCAAATGAGCCCGGTCAGTCCATAAATCATTAGGGAATTGGGTAGAAAAATAATATAAATATTAGACACATCAAACTCCCCCAATCCAAACCTTTGCTCGTCCCGAGCAAACACAATCAATAAATTGACTACACCCCATAAAAACAAATTAATCATTATAACTCAAGAGAACATCCGAAGACACATGGATAAAAGTTAACCAATCAAGCACCCAATTACCATCCTTCCTACATACAGGTCAAACAAAACCAACCAAGCAAGTTTAATAGATCGATGACTAGAGTAGCTCACGGGTGGTCACTCCGCACATTTAAGGATGAGCTTATACTAAAAAAGCTCTAACACTCACCTCCCAACCAATGATGAAATGCAAATGCAAAGTGTGTTCAATTGCAAATTTTAGGAACCCAAATCCCAAATCTCACACCCTCATGCAAGTATTTAAGGGTATCCACTCATCCTAAATGTCGACTCGAAATGCAATTAATACACTACGACCTTGACAAAGGATTCACTTCACAATAACCATAGCATGTACACGAAGAACAACAAGGACTTTAATAAGCTTGCAACTTGGCTAGGGTGATGGGTAGGATAAAATTTGGGATAATGTGGTGGAATGCGGGGCATACGCATATAGAATCAAGGAAAACCGTCAACAACTCCAAAGCAATCTTCAACATTCTCCAACATCCAATTCAAGCAAATCAAACCAAACTTTTCTTTATATTTCATATCAACACCATAAATCTCATAATTCAATCAACAACCACAACTTCACAAACTTTAAACTTTTTCTTTATTTAAGAAATTCAACTTTTCACTTCTTTTATACTTTCCAAATTAATATGCTTTTATTATTTTTCACTTTATTTTTCATGCATAATAAAACATAGTTTCACGACTCTTAAAGATATGTTTTTGCTTAGAATTCAATAAACAATAAACAAAATCATCAGAGATACATAACTAGGCCATGAATAAAATATAACTTTTCAATTAACTTGCAACAACCTAGACATTAGTATGCAAAGCCTTAAATGTGAAACATGTAGTCAAATAATCTTCACTAACAACATTTCCAACTATTTCACCAACAATCCTCCATTAACAACCATCAAAAGTTACTTTAACAACATCACAACCACTTTAACTCCCCCAAACCAAGTCTTGGCATATAATGAATTATGTAGCAAGGCTAATAAGGCTTGTAATGTGGATAAAAATACAAATGAAAGGGATAAAAGCTCAAAACATGGGATCAAGGGAAAATATATAAAAGTAGGAATTGAATTTCTGAAGGCTAAAAAAAAATGATGGCCTTTTATCATGCGCAACATACACAAAACCACAATTAAAGTTACTAGAATCCAATGTCAAACCCAAGATCATAATTGCACCAGGAACTAAGCACACATGAAAGAAAATATATGAATAATATTATATGCAAAAGTGGCTCAAATCCTCCCATTAACATAGTTCAAGTCCAAGACCCAAGCAAGGTTCAGAAGAGTTGACCGATACAAGGAATTCTAGCAGTAAAAGATCAAATTATGGCTAGCAAATCACACATGTGAACTAATCCGCAGTCAAGAATCATAAAGTTTTCAAAAATAGCATAAGGGGTACTTGAATGGTCAAGTTCTCAAATAAACTCAAGTTGGGACAAACAATTAGCTAATTAATCAAAAACTCTCTCTAGAACTTAACTAAGAAAACAGTAAAATCTCTTTGTGTTGCAAGTAAACTCCCGCTCCTAGTGAACGGTACAAACCAAGCAACGATCCTAAGAAACCAGTAAAAACTAATCTTAAAAAGCAGTAAAAACTAATCTAAGAAAGTAGTAACACATACCTCCCCCATGCTAAACATTGTCCCGTCCCGGGACACACAAACATGAAGCATGAATGAGGGGATAGAAAGGCCGGGTTGCCTCCCGATAAGCGATGATTTATAATGGTCCCGTACGACCTATTGCTTCTAGAATCAACCAGAAGAATTCAATGCCTTGAGAAGCTTATCAAATGCTCTTGCAAACATTTTACTAAGCACTACATATGGCTTAGATACCAACGCATTTACTCTCACAAAAATCATAATGTTAGCATAAAAATAATAAATAAAAGAGAAAGAAGAATAGGAAGAAAAAGTGTTGGGAAAAAATAAATAAGAATAAGAAAGAATACGAGGAACGAGAGAAAGAAAATAATTACCTTTAATTTCCTCTACTACCAAGATTAAATTCATAATTCTATCATGAGGGTTAACTTTACCATTATTTTTATCCAGTAGTCTTATAATTAGTTCACCCTCATTAACGAGCATATCAACATAAGACTTTATAGCAAATAATTCTGTAATCAACGGTCTTTCAACAGGTGATTTGGAAATTAAAGATTGTTTCTCCATAGGGACATCCATTGTTAGATCGTCAATTTTCTCATTTGGACCATCATCATTAGTGACAAGAGTCGAACAAAATTTCATATCTAATGATCTAGCATTCATGTTCAATCCATCATCATCATCATCAATAATCATCAATTTGTTGCTGCTCTATTGATAACCGAATAAGGTCTGTTTGTTGTTCAATTAATCTTTGTTCCTCCCTTATTTTCTCTAATTGGTTAGCAAGTTCCATAACACCATGCTTAATTTCTCTCAAATCATTAATATATTCCACATTGCTATAGGATGATTCAAATTGAGAATTATGTAAATCAAACTGATGAAGATGAGTATTAGCATGCATATAAGACTCTTGATTTTGACAACAAGTAATATCATGGCCATGAGAGTTACACCGATAACAGTAGTGATAAGGGGGATTTTGAGTATAGGGAGTATAATTAGAAAAATTACCTATAGTTGGTTTAACATAAGATGCCATCTCCTCCTCATAGGTTTCTCTAGCTAACTCCTGAATTGTATTCCACCCTTCTTCTACGGTATTTGTCATGAATTTATAATTACTTATAGCTTCCAACGCCAATTTTGTATGAATATTCGAATTTCATATATAATCATGCACATTTCATATTGAGAAAATGAATTATAAGGGCCAATTGCATCCCCAAGTCTATACATATATCTCCAAAATATTTTTCGATCATGTTGGCATAGACGGAAAGGTACCATCATTTTTTAGAGAGGGAAAAAAAGAAAGGGGATAAAAAAATTAAAAAGGAAAAAAAGAAAAAAAAACAAGGAAGAAAAAGGAAAAAATTGAAACAAAGGGAGAAAAAAAACAAAATCAAAGAAAAAGAAACGAAAAAAAAAAAACAATATAAACCCGACTACTAGAATTAAACAGTTGCTTTCCCAGCAACGGCGCCAAAATTTGATGCAGGTTGTCGCACACCTCTCAAAAATAAACCAAACAACACTAACTAATATAGCTAGGGAAGTAGGTATCGAATCCACAGGGAAGCAATGAAACACTACTAGTACTAAAAAGTTTAAATTGTGAAAAGGACCTTGGTTATGATTAATTGTTAACTAAAAAAACTAATAACTAAATTAAACTAAGAATTGACTCAAATTGACTAAAACCTAGGGCAATCGGTTCACCATGAACAATTAATAAATTCATAAAACATAAACCAATCAATTCCACAAAATTCATTAAACTAGCACACACTAATTCTCTCGAACTTAGACTCCCTCAAAACTCCTCTACCGGCTCTCGCTCGCATAGACTCGTTTTGCCTATTATTTGGTGGCCTTATTGTGGTAACCTTACCTCTCGGCCTCAATTTCGATAATTACCAAACTTATAACTAATTCTGCGCACAATTTAATTGCAATCGATAGAAATCAATAATAGGAATTTAATTACTAATCAGGAACTAATCGATTTAAATTAAACTAGTCCATTAATGAGTTCATGGATCCCCTAAACCCTAAAAAAAAAATTACTCACTCATAATTATAAAAACTAAAACAATAAACAAATTTAAATTCATGATCATAAACAAATAAGAACAATAATTAACTAAATAAACATTCATAAACTAATTAACAAACAAAAACTAATTAACATGAACTAATAAAACTAATAAACATAAACTATAAATAATTGACAAGGAAAGAGAAAAGAAATCACCAAACTTGAATGGAAAAGAAACTTGAATTGAATTGTAAATTCTTCAGTAAAAATAAACTAAACTAATCTAATCTACAGAGAGAAAGTAATTAAGAGAGCTAATTAGGATTTTAAAACTGGAAAAACTAATAATCAAAAGTATATCCCGTGCTCCTAGGAAATCGTGCCTTAAATACAAGCCTGATGGGCTTTTTAATAATTAATTACGCAAAAAGTCGATCTCCCAGCAAAATAGCTAAAAAAAAATGACCTGCGCCCACATAGAACAAAAGAATTTTGTTCTATGCGCCCGCATCATGAAACTGAAGCTTCTGAAATTCAGCATCATTTTAAAATCGCTATAACTTTTGCTACAGGACGTTCCACAGGGCGTCTGACCTACCGTTGGAAAGCTATTTGAATCTTTTTTCCAATGCAACAATAATCAGATCAATAAGATGTATACATTTTGAGATATGACCAAAATAGTGGACAGTGGTCAAAATCTTCACTTCTAAATTTCATAATTCTTCACTTTTACTTCTAATATTTCTCCAACTTGTCATGTGAGACGTCAAATTTGTTCCAATGAGTTGTAGAATTTCTCTAATAATTATCCAAATTCTCATAAGTGATCTTTATCCCTCAACTGCCAAAATTATGTAGTAAAATCAACCGAAAATCGGTTGTTTCCTATAAAACTTTACAAAACCACACAAAACACTAAAAGAACACTATTAGCATGAAAATTGGCTCAAATGAGCCCGGTCAGTCCATAAATCATTAGGGAATTGGGTAGAAAAATAATATAAGTATTAGACACATCACATAGTATCTCACAATCTCCTTATTTTTCATCTCTTTTTTTTTTTCCGGATTATGAGGATACTTTTTACTATATTGGAAATATACGAGGTTATATATGCAATCATGATCTACGTGTGACTATCTAGGTGAAAACGATCAAATGAAAGCTAGATTCCCTTATAACAAATAAGCAAAACATGTGGCTCGTTGCAAATAACACACCTATGCATGAGGTCAAGTCAAATACTAGCAAACTTCGAAGAGAAGACTATAAGTAAGGCTTAAGGTTTCCCGGAGGGTGCCATGACTAAGGCGTGTCCAACTATCCACACAACAACTTAGTTGTGATCCAAATGGGACATCCATTACGAATCACATACGTCATATGATTCACGCATCATGGTTTGGAATGGACTTCGATTAAGGAGTGCCTTAGGTAGGTCAGCTAACCATCCTTAACGTCGGTCCGCCAGGGGTTTCTCAAGTATAGAACATAATTTAAGAGACGTAAATCCTAAAGCAAAACCCCCACATGGGAATCGCATGCATTATGCCTAATAACCAACTTTGATAATATAATTATGAAATTACGAGACTTTTTGAGTTTCGTCCACTCTCCCTTAAAATTAAGGGAATTTCCCCAGTGATGTCTCCAAACTGTGGGACCCGGGGCTTTCTCATGTCCGGCCCACGTCCCCTTTTTACAAACATTGAATGTAATTAGTTCGTTGCATAGTGTGAGTATGGTTGGCTTAGGTATAGTGAGTCTAGAAACTCGAATCCTTATTAGAGAAGTCGCCACCATGCTCTTTTCGGGAGCACACCGAACCCCATTAGGTCTAGGCTGAAAGAAAATTGACAACCAAGAATAAGAAGATCTCTTATATCTGGATTCGGGGACGAGGGTAAGGATGAGGGTTGTTCACAATGTCCACCCACGTATAACAGCCTCTACTTGGTCACATATGTAATTTCACAACAGTGATATCGAGTTATATCATAGATATTTCTGTATTAGCCCTAAGAGCAAATAGGAACGTCGCTAGGCGGGTTTCGATTAATGCACACATACATTCTAATAACATGTGAGATAGGATTAATCAAGATTAAAGACCTTAAGCCGTATTACACGGATTATCTTTGCGTTATATGATGGCATGCTTTCTAGTCTTCAAGCTAAGCATTGATTCTAGGTAATGAATGCAGTAAACATGGAGCATTGATGAGCACCTAAACAACTTAGTTCACGTGTCTACTTACGGTGGATTTTCAAGAAAAGCCAAGCCATGATTCGCTAAGATTACATGAATTAATTTAGGCATGTTTATTTTCTAAAGAAACGATAAATCACATAAAACAAGGACTTAGGGAGCTTAGGATGATGCTGTTGATGTATTTTGGCCTCATTTGAAGTACCTTACGTACTGTCGTTCAGGCGATATTATTATAATGTCTGAAGTATGAATCTCGGAATCTCAGGATTAAGATTTCTAAAGAAATGTTTAGGAACTTTTCGAGAGAGAAGTTAGACTGAAGATGTGTGAATGTTGTGTGTGTTGAGTGATTGTTGAACGAATGTTGAATGATGAGAAGAGTGCCTTTTGCAAAGCCCCGGACCTCGCTCGAGCGCCATAGCGCCCAACAAACGTTTACGCACTCATCAAGCGATCTAGTGCTCAGCAAGTGCTAGGGCGCTCAGCGTGCGTCAAGGCGCTCGATCTGGGCGCTTAAGGCTCATGATTTGATATTTGCCATTTTTTCGATATTCGTGATATTCTTTCAAAATTTCGCTTCACTTTCTTAAAGTTTCTTTACGTCGTAGAGATGTTCGAGAGATTGAAGGTTGTCGGCTCATTAGCTCGGCGAGGCCCGTTCATTGTTGAAGAAATTGCACAAGTTCGAGAGATGTTTGTATGCTAAGTATACGTTTAATACATTGTAATTTTTAGTTGTAATTATATTATTAGTTTACTAATTGTACGTTTGACGAGATACTGCTATTAATATTAATATTAATATTAATATTGTCAATATTATTATATATTGTTGTCACTAGCATTTTTCAAAGTAAATGTTATTGTTATTATTATCATTAAGCTAGTAATTATTAAATAATATATGTAATTACATTAATTGATTATTAATAACTTTGTTTAAGTAATAATATAAAATAAAAAAAAAAGTAGGAAAACAAACTTGTTGCGGTTATTATACAAGAAAGAAAAGGAAAAAAGCTATAAATTTGGCGGGAAACCAACTATTTGCTGCGGTCAACCACAGCAAACGCAACCAATACTAGTAAAAATTTGGTGGGAAATTGAGGTATTTGCTGCGTTTTTCAACCTAACCGTAGCAAATACTAACCCTTTTGTTACGCCATAAACCGCAGCAAATAACAAGAAGTTATTTGCTGCGGCCAAAAAACGCAGCAAAAAGGGGGTATTTGACCGCAGCAAATAGGGTGTTTTCCACTAGTGAAATAAGAAACACGCTCCCGTACTGCTTCCCTACTCCGGGAACCAGTACTCCCCACACTCTACTCCGAGTGTGTTCTCAAGCTTACCCTAGTAAGCACTAGCGTTTGAAGTCACAAACACTCACCCGATCTTCATCCCCACTGTGGAAGACCTTGACAATATCAAACTCTCTTGATCCTACTTCTTAACAAGTAAATGAGAGAAAATCAATTTAATATAAGTGCTTTTGCGTATGGCTTAGTGAAGGACCTATGTTATTAGTGTGTTTTTTACTCTCAAAATGATACTCGATTTTTATGCGTCAGAGACATATGAAATATGAGAGTTTAGATCAATATATATATAGGCATGGATTGATAAAAACCCTAGTTTCCTAAAATCACAAAATCTTGAGAAACAAGAAAGTTTGTTATTTTAGGAAAGTATCATTTTATTTTGATTTATTACAAAATATATACTCCTAGAGTTTTTGCCAACCAAAATATTACCCTAAAAAACTTATTTGCTACCGTAGTATTTTCAAAACACATCTTTGAAAAATATTTTTAGGAAATCTTTTTCAAAACTCGCAGCCTTAAATGTTTCACGACAATGAACCTAGTTCTTCAATCTGGTTCCCTGTTTTGAGTATATTATGAATTATGTTCCAAGCTTTGTTCCAAAATTCATAACACCACTCGACGCACTTAAAACACTTATAGTACCCATTTATATAAGTTCATAGTACTAAGCACTTTACATGAAGATCCTAGAAAAAAACTAATATTAGTAAAAGTCTTCTTTCTTCATGTAACTTCAAGACTTGAGGCTTCCTTGAATTTTACCCAATGTAATCAACTCGTTTTTCTTCGAAAGTCTTCGAAAAGGTTTCTTTGCTCCAAGTCTTGGACTGAACTCCGTTGCTGCATATGTAACAAGGTTAATGCATAGCAAAGAGTTATGTGACTGTTTTTCAGTATAACAATCGAGAGAACAATTCCTCCTAGTCCCAAACCAGTATATGGAGCATTACATAATCAAATATTTCCATATAGACAAGTTAGTTCAATAGATATCATAATCAAGTAATAACTTGTCTGGGGAAATCGTGCATTAATACGACTGGTTAAAGACCAACTATTTCCACACTTGTATCATCGTGTTTCCTATGTCAATGTTTGTCATCACTCAAAATCGCAAGGGACTCAAAAAATAGACCCTATCATAGAAGGACGAGTTGTGACCTGAAGACAGCGACTCAAAAACAAATGACCAATATTGATATGTTCGGCTGAAGACTGACGACAAGAAAGAAATAGACAAGAGAGCTCATTTAGACTCATTTTCCCAAGTCTTGCTTAGAGAAAATGGAAAAAAAAAAAATTCTATCAGTCCAATGCAAGCAAGGTTGATGCTTTTGACTTGCAAGACTGTTGAAGGAAGAAAACGTAGATTCAGTAGTGATACTTTCCAAAAATGCATTATAGCTAGCAAGCTCATGGATATTTTCAATCCAATGCTCTAATAAAGGATTTGTCGGCTCACAACATATTATCTCAGTTAATCGGGTAAGAGTGATCATATGCTTATGCATACTGAACATGATGTCATAAGAAGGAATCCCTTGTGGTATTAGAATGAGTGAGAGTGCACAAGAACTCTAAGTTGAGAGACTTAAATTGTATTGCACATGAAAGGGGCACATAAATCGTGCCCACCCTAGATTTTCAAACATGAAGGTTATTTCGGCCCAAAAACCCAAATTTTAGCAAGGTTTGGGGTGGAATAGCTATGTTGGTTTTGGTGTGCATTTCAAAAGAGACTCGGTTTTGGGGTGGAACAGCTACGAGGTATATCACGAAGCATGTGAACCGAATTTTTCTTTTGTTTTTACTAAGTTGGGCACGATGCGTTTTAACAACAAACAAGAAAAAACAAGCAGGAAAATAACATTTGCATCAACACAATAACACCAGAATACAACTTCTTCGTCCTAACCAAATGCAGAACCAGAAACCTATCTTCAAATGCTTCTAGTTTAACTACTTCTCTTGCCTGACAGCAAAGGTGAACAAGAAGCTTAACTCTATGTGGTTCAAGGTTCCAAGAACAATAATTCAAGAAGAAAAAGACAATTCAAGCAACTAAAATCAAGCTTAAGGATAACACCAACTAACAAGCACAACAAAATGCAACCAAAATTAATATATCAACCACAAAAACACCGATTAAGGAAAAATTCTCAACAAAATTTGAAAAATAAATATTCAAGCAATGAAAAAAATGAAGATTAAGTGAAAAAATTTATTTTTTGTAGAGATTATACCAAAAAGAGTGTGCAAACACTCTTATAACCAACAAGAACGAAGAATGGAGCCCAAAAATCGAACTTTATAACCAAACCCTTGCCATTTGAAAACCCTTAAAACAACTTGAGATCATTGAATGTTGTTGAGAAAATGTAATATTTTTGGTGAAATTAGTCACTTTTGTTTTTTTAATGGAGGAAAAAGTAATCAAAAGAAGGATTTGATGATGGAATATGAGTATGAGTGAGGTTGAAAATGAGAGAAAATGTGGAGAATAATAGCGTTGGTCGTGCATGTGAAGAGTGAGAAAAAGAAATGATATTTTGTAACAAAAAACACGATGTAAAGGGAAAAGAAAACCGCAGGTGTTTGCGGTCGCATGGTTTAAGGCATGCAGTCACATACCCTCTTTTTCAGTTTTTTTCGTTAAAGAACAAAAAAGGCAGATTAGGTACAAAACCAGAGTTGCGGTCGCATACTGGGTACCATGTAGCCACATAGAGGGGGCTGCAGCCACAATGTTCATAACATGCAGCCCTATTGAGCAGATGGAAATTATGCCTTTGAAAAAATCAGTAAAGTATGTCGCTTATGCTGCCACATAGGGAAGCCAATTCAATCAACAAGTCATGAAACACTACAGCGTATTGCACGTCGTCGTCATACAATAGATTCGGATACTTAAGTTCTTATAAATTCAAATATTAAGTAAGCCACAATATTATAGATGGTATAGGACCACAATAATTAGCAGGCCATCATAGCATTTTTCTTCTTTATTTTCCATTCTCCCTGATTAAGGCTTTGACCCCAATTTTGGGATTGAGGCTCTAATTGATTGATTTTCTATTCTCCCATCACAAGTTAGAAGATTCACAACACACATGGAATGAAGGACAATGTCACCTGAACCACATAAAATAAAGCAATTCTTGAAATTTTATTCTTATCATCGCTAATAAATTTCACATTAGAATCCTCATTGTTTTCATCAAATCACACTCTTGTCACTCTTTGCATCGGATCACATTCACATATCCCAATCTTAAAGACTCTCAAAGTTCAAAGCTTAATATGCATCTCTTTGAATCCAAGAAAATTAAGAACCTTTAACTTGTTAATGAAATGCGACAAAAAAAAAAAAAAAAAAACTTCTAAATTCTCAAATGGATTGTTTGTTAATATCATGCAAAACCGAGAAAATAAATCTGCAAATTCAGTCCAATAACCCAGAAAATTTAAACTAAACAGACTGAGAAAATAAATCAAATTAATCCAAAGATTTTATCCAGATAGCAAAAAAGAATTAAACAAATTAAACCTGAAAAATTAAAAACTAAAATAAAAGTTATTGTTAAAACACATAATAGTTTTAATACTCAGTCATATATCCCACCATAGAATCTGTTTGGGCCAGGTCTAGATCTTGGGCCCAAAATAGGGAAATTACTATTTTACCCCTAACAGGGCAATACAAAGGAAATTACTATTTTACCCCTAACAGGGACAAAAGATCCTCACAGACACTCCCTTCGGAGGGATGTCAGATTATGACACTTGTCATAATCCCAATGGCCTGACAACTGTACTTTCGTACTATAAATATGGTACGATTTCTGCAGTCAAAGGTACGCTTTTCTGATTTTTCTGACAAAATTCCCTAAAATTCAGATCGATTCTTCCAGCTTACTGACTTAAGCATCGGAGGGGCGTTCTCGGGAAAAACCCCCCGGGTTAGTCATCCTCTGTCCGTTTTGCATGTCAGATTTAGTTCTCAAGAAACGTTCGCAGGTCCAGTTCAGACAAGAGTTCCACCAGGAACAGATTGGCGCCATCTGAGGGGACCATCCAAACAAGTCATGACTACCTCAAGAAGACAGAACGCAGCTAGACGTCAGGGCGCTCAACTTTCGGGGCACACTGCTGGGGACTCCCAGGTTGACAACAACCATGATCCTCGGGAGCATTCCCTTGGGCAGGATGTGGAAGTTGCTCAGCCTCCCCAGCAGGATGTTGTCACTCGAGCTGAGCTGACAGCCATCATGCAACAGATGACTCCGACTTTCCAGGAGAGTCTTCAACAGTTCGCCAAGAACTTACAAGCCCAGCCTTCCGGAAGTGGAGCATATGTCCCTGAGCAACGCCGAGCTCCTACACATCACTCTCGGCAAGATGTGGAGGGGTCTCGGACCAAAGGCAAGCAAGCTCAACCCGAGCGTAGGTCTACCCTCGCTCCCGGACAGCCTGGTTATTCTGATCAGAGTTGGGTAAAGGAGATGAAGAAGTTTGAAGCTGAAAAAGGGCAGAAGGCTCGTGATAAATCCAGAACTATTGAAGATGCCAGGGATCTTATTGAGGCTCGTCAGGAGCTTAGGCGTCAAACTGACGCGAGGGAAATCATCAAAGGCCTCCGGGTCAGAAATTCTGATGCTCGAACTATCCTCAACGAGAAACGTCGAGCTCGCGAGGAGGCTGAGGACGAGGTTGTGGGACCTAACCGGACTCACAGACCCCAAGACCGTCCTCACCGCCTATCAGAACCATCTGCTAGGGATTCAACTAGAGACCGAGAGCGTAGCCCTCGCCGGGCGCATTGTTCCCTCGGACTCCAGGTGAATGAGAAACCTTACCGGTTTCATGAAGACTTTGAGGAAGAAGGTCGTGATCGTCGTCAANCATCGTCATCAAGGTGTCCTCACCTACAAGACTCCCTTCAGCAAGGAGATTATGGACACTATGGACCCGAAGAAGGTAAAGGTGTCACCCATCGAGCATTTTAACGGCACCACCGATCCCTCTGATCACATGGCCACCTACAAAGCTCAAATGGCTGTCCAAACAGGATGTGAAGCATCCTGGTGCAAGTTCTTCCCAACCACTTTCAAGGGGATGGCACTCAACTAGTTCATTGAGTTGCCATCAGGAGTAATATCAGATTTCTCCACCCTCGAGCTACTGATGTGAATTTTGTTATAAACAAACGCCACTCACACAAGATAAAATTAGAACACAAATTTGATAAAGCGACGCACCACAAATTCGAAGTCCTAAGGCGAATAATTGTTAGAATTTGATTAAAGCAAAGCACCCTCAAATCCTAAAAACTATCCTCACGTGAGATAAAGCTCAATAGCACCACTCACTCGTCGAATTCCTCACAAGAAATCCTCACAAAATTTGTTTTTACGTGAAACAATGAAAACGGAAAACAATGTGTTTTTCAATCAATCTAATCTGATTTTATTGAGGTACTTTACATCCTATTTATAGCTAAACATGTCACACAATATGTGAATATCCTAAAACAAATCCTAACTACCCTAGAATTAAGGTATAAACAAACTAACATTAGGATAACAAGAATCTACTCGAAACCGGATACAAGTCTTGCGCACCAAGCTTGTAATCTGATTTTCTTGCCTAAATCTTAGATATTTTGAGAAACAAATCTAAGGACAATATTATCAACCAACTAACTAAAGTTGACCAAGTCAAACAACACGGAAAACACGCCCAACATCGTTGCCCAAATCTCTCCAAATCTTTCCTAAATCCCGTAATATAACCCGCCATATTTTCCTTTGATTTTTTATGGACTTCCATTTTCAAGAACTTCAAGAAACCTTTTGAGCTTCGATCTTTATTTCAAGAAACCTCCATTTTCGTGTTCCCCATGCTTGATTCCATCAACCATGACTCATAGACTTAATAAGAAAATCACAAAACACCATATGGGAAAACCCTATCAAGTGAAGTGGGAAGAAAACCCATATAGCTCAACATTCCTAAACTACTAATTTATTCTTGCTTGATTTTTACGTGAGGAAACTTGTGCATGTCACCATGCACACGTAAAAATTTACCCTAGCCAACCCCAAGAGTCTCGTGTCTCCATAAGCCACTAGTTCTCCCATGGTTGCATCTTTGCGTGGCACCGTCTACAACCATCGAAGTTTTGCTCATTATATTCATACATCCTCCTCTTCTCAGAAGAGTTTGTCCTCAAACCTCGAAGTTGGTCCAGGAACATAAGGACTAAATCACCAATGTTGAAAGTGGCATGAACTCCATATTCTCATGGCAACTCTAATTTGTATGCATTGTCCCCCACCTTACTTATGATTTTTAACAGTCCATCACACCGAGGCATAAGCTTGTTCTTTCGTTGATTTGGGAACCTTTCCTTTCTCAAATGTATCCAAACCAAATCCCCTTCCTTGTAAACATGTTGTGATTTGTGTTTGTTTGCTCTTGCCTTGTAAATATCATTTACCTTTTCAATTCTAGCCCTTACTTCTGCGTGAAGCTTTTGCATGTAATCAACCTTTGTCTTGGCATCTTTGTGTACCAACTCCCCTTTAGGAATACTTACAAAGTCAATTGGTAATTTAGGGTTGATTCCATAGACAATTTCGAAAGGTGAGTGTTTAGTAGCATAAGTAGGTGATCTATTGTAAGCAAACTCAGCATGAGCAAGTTTCAAATCCCAATCTTTTTGTGTTTTACTAACCAAACCACGCAAAAGAACCCCTAGTGTACGATTTGTTACCTCTGTTTGGCCATCTGTTTGAGGATGATAAGATGTGCTAAACAAAAGTTTCGTACCTATCAATCTCCAAAGTGACTTCCAAAAGTAGCTCATGAACTTTGTGTCTCTGTCACTTACAATGGTTTTTGGAACCCCATGTAACCTTATTATATCTCGAAAATACAAGTCAGCTACATTCATAGCATCGTCGGTCTTGTGACATGGTGTGAAGTGAGCCATCTTTGAAAACCGATCAACCACTACCATAATTGCATCCTTGCCTCTTGCTGTCCTTGGTAACCCTACAATGAAATCCATAGAAATATCCTCCCAAGGTCCCTCTGGCACTGGCAATGGGGTGTAGTAGCCTTGATGGAAGGCCGCCTTTGCCTTTTGACAAGTAGCACATTGAGCTATGATAGATTCAACATCGACGATCATCTTTGGCCAGTAAAAATGTTCTTGCAATATGGTTAGTGTCTTTGTAATTCCAAAGTGTCCAGCAATGCCTCCTCCATGTGCCTCCCGTACTAGTAATTCTCGTATAGAACACTTTGGTATGCACAATAGATTGCCTTTGAACAAAAACCCATCATGTAGCACATATGAACTCATAGAACCCTTTGAAAGTTGCGCCAATATGGGTCCAAAGTCTCCATCTTGCTCGTAAAACTGGATTATCAACTCTAAACCAAGTAATTTGAAGTTTAAAACACCAAGCAAAGCATACCTTCTTGACAAAGCATCAGCAACAACATTAGACTTCCCCGTTTTGTATTTTGAAGAAAAGTGAAATGATTGCAAAAATTCAACCCATTTAGCATGTCTTGGATTCAACTTTTGTTGACCATTGATGTGCTTCAAAGCTTCATGATCAGAGTGTAGTATGAAGTGATTTGGCTTTAAATAATGACTCCAATGATCCAAAGCTCTGATAATTGCATAGAATTCTTTGTCATAAGTAGAATAGTTCAATTTAGCACCATTCAATTTCTCACTAAAGTAAGCAATTGGTCTCTTCCCTTGGACTAGAACGGCACCAATTCCCACCCCACTTGCATCCGTCTCAACCTCAAATGGTTTAGAAAAATCTGGCAAGGCTAGAATGGGTGTGTTACAAAGCAACTTCTTGATCAAGTCAAAAGCTTCTTGCGCCCCTTTAGTCCATTCAAACTTTGGTTTATCCTTCTTAAGACATTCGGTCATAGGAGCAACAACAAATGAAAAATTCTTCACAAACCTACTATAGAATGAAGCTAACCCATGGAAAGCACGTACCTCTGTCACACTTTTAGGTATTGGCCATGATTTTATAGCTTCTACCTTGGATGGATCAACAGAAACTCCATCTTTGGACACAATATACCCTACGAACGTCACGCTTGGTACCATAAAATAACATTTTTCGAGCTTAGCATAGAGCTTTTGTTCCCGTAATGTCTCAAACACACTCCTCAAATGAGTTAGATGATCATTAACACTCTTGCTATAAACCAAGATATCATCTAAATACACCACCAATAATTTACCAATGTATGGCTTTAAAAATTCGTTCATCAACCTCATAAACGTACTAGGTGCATTAGTTAAACCAAAAGGCATGACCAACCATTCATAAAGTCCTAGTTTTGTTTTGAAGCCTGTTTTCCACTCGTCACCTTCTTTCATTCGAATCTGATGATAGCCACTTCTTAAATCAATTTTCGAAAACAATTGAGAACCATGTAATTCATCTAGTAAATCGTCCAATCGAGGTATAGGAAACCTATACTTGACGGTGATATTGTTAACTGCCCTTGAATCAATACACATTCTCCAAGTTCCGTCTTTCTTAGGTACTATCAATGTAGGCACAACACATGGACTCATGCTTTCTCTTACGTACCCCGTCTCCATTAATTCCTCAATCTGCCTTTGTATCTCCTTTGTTTCCTCCGGATTGCATCTGTATGCAGGCTTGTTAGGAATTTGAGACCCTGGAATGAGGTCAATTTGATGCTCAATCCCACGTATTGGTGGTAACCCTGGTGGTAACTCATTAGGAAATACATCCGAAAACTCATTCAACATTGGGTGCAAAACCCTAGGAATCATTGGGGCTTCATCTTGTACCTCCTTGGCTAACAACATATAGGACATAGAGCTTGTTTTTATCTCCCTTTCTAACTCCTTTCCGCCAATTAACAAAACACTTTTAGAGTTACTCATGTTTAACTTAGGTTTAGCGATCATCAAAGGTTTTAATGCAAATGATTTCTCATTGGCATTCTTGCGCACAATGTAAACATTTGTTCGCCCATTAAACTTCACAAAACGATCATATTGCCAAGGTCTACCCAATAAGATATGACAAGCATCCATAGGACAAACATCACAAAGCACTTGATCCTCAAATTTACCAATTTTAAACGCAATCAAGGCTTGTTTGTTTACCTTAACATCACTTGTGTTGCTAAGCCAATGTAGCTTGTATGGTTGAGGATGTATCTTTGTAGGAATTGCGANATCGTAGGAATTGCGAGCTTTTCCACCAATAGTGTAGAGACTACGTTTGTGCAACTCCCAGTGTCTATGATCACATCACAAAGCTTGCCTTGAACATTACACCTTGTGAGAAAGATTTTGTCTCGTTGACTCTCCAAAGGTTGCGCACTTTGGGATTGCAACACCCTACGCAAAACCAAGGATTGGCCTTGTGTTTCTGGTTGAACCTCCTCCGTTTCTTCTTCCATAGTTTCATATTTGGCATAATCTTCCTCTCCCCTATCCTCATACACCTCCTCCTCTTCTTCAAGGTTTTCTTCATCTACCCAATTTCGAGTTGTTGTAACCCTAGCATGAGGACAATCTCTTTGGATGTGGCCTTGCCCCTTACACTTGAAACAAACAATGCGTGGGCCACTACCTTGAGGCCTTGAAGTTGAACTCTTATCCTTGATCAAGGGTGGTTTAGTAACCTTATCAAAGTTTAATTTTTGAGGAGAGGCATCACGTTTTTCCTTAGAATCGTAAGTCTTTAAGAATGCTTTTGGCTTACGTGCAACTTGCTTTTCAACTCTTGCAGCCACTCTACAAACTTCATCAAAGGTCCAATAAGGTTGTAATTCGACCTTCTCCCTTATGTTGTCATCTAGACCAGCCACAAAACGAGCCACCTTGTGGTCCTCCTTCTCTTCTAAGTCACAAACCATGATCAATTTTTCGAACTCCACAATGTATTCGTCAACAGATTTTCTATCTTGCTTCAATGTATGCATCTTAATGAAATTGTTTTGTTCGAAATCTTGAGGGACGAACCGTTTCCTCATCTCCCTCTTTAACTTAGACCATGAAGAGATTTTCGACCTACCCTCCTTCCTTCTTTTCCTTTGTAACCCCTCAAGCCATAGACTTGCATAGGAAGTGAGCTTCAACTCCGCTAATTTGTAGGACTTATGATCATCATACTCCTTGTAACGAAAAATCCTCTCAACTCTACGAATCCAATCTAAAAACTTTTCAGGATCCATACCTCCATTAAACTCAGGGATTTCGAGTTTAAGGTTTCGATCATCATCCCTCGTCTTCCCCTTACGTTTGTGTCTTGACCTAGGTTCCTCGTCGTCACTAGAACTTGACGAGTATCCTTTCTTTGGTTTACGAACACTTCTCACACTTTCCTGCTCACTCGAACTTGATGATGAGCCATCCCCTTGCTTAGATTTAGTAGGAGTCTTCTTCGTAGAAGCCATGATTGTCAAGACTTCTTCTAAACGAGCCTTCAACTCGTCGATCTCCCCTTGCATACGCAATTCTTTTGCTTGAGCTAAACTCAAACCCTTCGTAAATCCTTGTGGATTTTCGTCTCCACCCTCTTGAGCCATGAAAATTGATGATGATAACTTGAGATTGAACGAATCTCTCAACGAAAGCACCAAAATTTGATGTGAATTTTGTTATAAACAAACGCCACTCACACAAGATAAACTTAGAACACAAATTTGATAAAGCGACGCACCACAAATTCGAAGTCCTAAGGCGAATAATTGTTAGAATTTGATTAAAGCAAAGCACCCTCAAATCCTAAAAACTATCCTCACGTGAGATAAAGCTCAATAGCACCACTCACTCGTCGAATTCCTCACAAGAAATCCTCACAAAATTTGTTTTGACGTAAAACAATGAAACGGAAAACAATTTGTTTTTCAATCAATCTAATCTGATTTTATTGAGGTACTTTACATCCTATTTATAGCTAAACATGTCACCTAATATGTGAATATCCTAAAACAAATCCTAACTACCCTAGAATTAAGGTATAAACAAACTAACATTAGGATAACAAAATCTACTCGAAACCGGATACAAGTCTTGCGCACCATGCTTGAAATCTGATTTTCTAGCCTAAATCTTAGATATTTTGAGAAACAAATCTAAGGACAATATTATCAACCAACTAACTAAAGTTGACCAAGTCAAACAACACGGAAAACACGCCCAACATCGTTGCCCAAATCTCTCCAAATCTTTCCAAAATCCCGTAATATAACCCGCCATATTTTCCTTTGATTTTTGATGGACTTCCATTTTCAAGAACTTCAAGAAACCTTTTGAGCTTCGATCTTTTTTCCAAGAAACCTCCATCTTCGTGTTCCCCATGCTTGATTCCATCAACCATGACTCATAGACTTAATAAGAAAATCACAAAACACCATATGGGAAAACCCTATCAAGTGAAGTGGGAAGAAAACCCATATAGCTCAACATTCCTAAACTACTAATTTATTCTTGCTTGATTTTTACGTGAGGAAACTTGTGCATGTCACCATGCACACGTAAAAATTTAGCCTAGCCAACCCCAAGAGTCTCGTGTCTCCATAAGCCACTAGTTCTCCCATGGTTGCATCTTGCTTTGCACCTTCTATCAAACCATCGAAGTTTTGCTCATTGATATTCGTATCAGCTACTGTTCAACCAGCACTTTGTCGCAGCAAAGAGGCACAAAAAGACAAGCATACAACTTATGGCTTGCAAACAGAGGGAGAATGAGACCCTCGGCGAATACATTAAGCGCTTCAACGTTGAGTCGCTAGAGATATCTAACCTTGAGGATTTAGTAGCATTTGCGGCGTTGATGTCAGGGCTCAAACGAAGTCGTTTTCGCTTTGATTTACTTCATGACGAAGTCAGCACATTCACCGAAGCAATGGCACGGGCAAAAAGATACATTAATGCGGCTGGCATCAATCACCCGATGGACACACATCCATTGGGCAAAGAAGGAAAGAGGAAGATGGAATCCTTCTCTCGAGACATGGGTAAAAAGCCTCAGGAATCTGATGATGGCAATGACCCTCGGTTCAACAAGAATCGCCAGGAAATTTACATGGACATAAAGGACATCATCCCTCTTCCAAAGCCGAACCCCATCAAGACTTCCCAATGGAGGAGAAATAAAAACCTGTGGTGTGATTACCACAAGGAATGTGGGCATACCACCCGAGACTGTCGGGAGCTGAAAAAACACTTGAATAAAGTGGCTGATGAGGGAAAGATTGACCAATACCTCAAGACAAGCTCAGATAACAGAAGGCCACAACATAACCGAGCAAACAGTGGAGAGACATTTGGGGAAGTAAATGTCATCGATGGGGGTTTCGCCTTTGGGGGAGCGAGCAACAATGCCCGAAAGGGACACCTAAGCTCACTCACCCATCAATTGCTGAAGGTGGGGACAGCTGATAAGCCAACCTGTCCGACGATGACTTTCGATGATTCCACTGTCCACCCGGTTCAAGTACCTCATGATGACCCGCTTGTCGTCGAAGTAAAGATTGCTAATGCCNTGATAATTCCAATGTAAAGAGGGTCCTGATCGACAGTGGTAGTTCCGCTGATATGATCACATTGGACTGTCTGCAAAAAAACTTAATATCTCACAGAGAGACGTCCAGCCCTTGGGACGCCCCCTCATCGGTTTCGGTGGAAAGTCTACCTATCCGGTAGGCACAATAAAGCTGCCCACCAGAATAAGTGAGAAGGGGCGCGGGCGGAATTTGATGATCAACTATGTGGTAGTCGACGTCCCTCTACCATATAATGTAATCTTTGGTAGGCCAACTCTTAACCAGATAAAGGCAGCAATCTCAACCTACCAATTATTACTTCAATTTGAAACTGACACCGGTGCCGTCGGGAAACTCTATGGTAACCAACGCACCGGCAGGGAATGCCGAAGCCCCAAGCAATATGAAGAAGCGAAAGACACCTCCCTCAGAAACAGAAAAAGCCGGGATGGAAATGTATCTAACTAAGAATGTCAAGAGCTATCCTCGGCCTCAGCCTGCTGAGGGATATGCCGAAATCCAAATCGGTGACTCACCTGAGGAGGTAGTCCGCATTGGGGAGGCCTTGGATGATGGGGTCAAGGGTGATCTCATCGAAGTATTAAAGGCTCATAGAGACGTGTTTGCATACTCGGCCAACGAGATGCCCGGGATTGACCCTACCATCATGCAACACCACCTGCACATTAAAACTGGCTACAAGCCTGTCAAACAGAAGTTGAGGCATCAAGGTCCAGAGAGGATAGCCGCAGCAGCTAGTGAAGTCCAAAAGCTCCTCGAGGCTGGATTCATAAGGGAGTGCAAGTACACAGATTGGCTGGCGAATGTTGTCCTCGTCAAAAAGCCAAATGGAACATGGAGGATGTGTGTGGACTTCACTGACCTCAATAAAGCCTGCCCAAAGGACGACTATCCTCTGCCAAAGATNTAAAGATTGACAGGCTTGTAGACTCTACGGCAGGGCACGCATTGTTCAGTTTCATGGACGCTAATGCCGGATATCATCAGATTCCTATGGCTCGGGAAGACCAACCCCACACTGCCTTCATTACTAGCCAGGGTATCTATTGCTATCAGGTCATGCCCTTTGGATTAAAAAACGCCGGGGCAACATACCAGCGTCTGGTAAATAAGGTTTTTGAAAACTAAATCAGGAAGAATGTTGAAGTGTATGTGGACGACATGATCATCAAGAGCAAGAAGATAGAGGACCATGTGGCTGACCTAACTGAGGCCCTACAAACCCTTCGAAAATACAATATGAAGCTCAACCCCAAAAAATGTGTTTTTGGAGTAAAAGGAGGAAAGTGCCTCGGGTTTTTGGTAGATGAGAGGGGAATAGAAGCCAACCCTGATAAAATTCAGGCCATTCTAAACATGCAATCTCCTCGGTCTGTGAAGGAGGTACAAAGACTCACAGGGTGCCTAGCAGCCCTCGGAAGGTTTTTATCACGTTCAGCTGACAAGAGCCTCACCTTCTTCAGGACTCTGAAGAGAAAGACGTTTGAATGGGATGACGAAGCTGAGGAGGCATTCAAACAGTTAAAACAACATTTAACAACGATACCAAAGTTGGTTTCCCCCTTGCCGGGGGAAACCCTCTACATATACCTAGCGGTATCGGAATATGCCCTCAGTGCCGTCCTTGTAGCTGAGAGGGAAAAGGTGCAGCACCTAGTCTATTTCATCAGCCATGCCTTCAGAGGTGCCGAGTCGCGGTATACTCTAATTGAGAAGTTGGTATATGCCCTCGTTATGGCTAGCAGGAAGTTAAGGCCCTATTTTCAATCTCATCAGATCAAAGTCCTAACCGGACAGCCAATTCAGAAGGTTCTCGAGGGAAAGAACCACTCGAACAGAATGACGGAGTGGAGAAATCAACTGTCAGATTATGGATTGCAATATGAACCCCGACGAGCAATTAAGGCCCAGGCCTTGGCTGACTTTATTGTGGAATGCACTAACAGACCACTTATATCAGACGTTTCCAAACCATGGGAACTGCATGTCGACGGGTCGGCCACAAAAACTGGGAGCGGAGCAGGAATACTAATCAAAACAGACACGGGTGATCGGCTAGAGTATGCCGTCAAATTTGCATTCATCGCCTCTAATAACGAAGCAGAATATGAGGCACTCTTGCTCGGTCTTCAAATGTGTCAAACAGCGGGCACGCAGTCCATCATAGTCAGGTCCGACTCCCAGCTAATAGTCAGTCAAGTGTCAGGAGAATTTGAGGCTAAGGAAGATGGAATGAAGATGTACCTCCAAAAGGTTCAGGACCTCATCGGGAAATTAAAGAAGTTCGAGATCGTGCATGTTCCTCGGTCAGAGAATCAACAGGCAGACGCCCTAGCCAGGCTTGCCAGTTCAGCAGAATGGGTAGCTCCTCGGACAATTAATTGGGAAATTTTGAAGGAACCAAGCATCAATGAGTCGTCTACAGTTAACACTCTGGAAAGAGGAAATACATGGTTCCAGCCACTAGTTGATTATTTGCAACAAGACAAACTTCCCGAGGACAGTAGGGATGCCGAAAGGGTCAAACAAGCATCAAAGTGGTTCCACTGGCACGAGGGGCACTTGTACAAAAAATCATTCACGCACCCCCTACTAAAATGTGTCACTCCCGAGGAAGGTGACTACATACTGTAAGAGATACGTCAGGGGCTTGTGGCTCCCATCAGGGTGCGAGGACAATAGCTGGAAAGGCCCTTCGGGCAGGCTACTATTGGCCAACCCTAAAACAAGATGCTATTACACTCGTGCAAAAGTGCAAGCCTTGCCAATTTTATGTTGATGTACCAAGGCGACCCTCTCAAGACTTGTCAGCTATATTGCCTACATTGCCATTTCACAGATGGGGTTTGGACCTCCTCGGCCCCTTCCCCCCAGCATCAGGTTAAAGAAAGTTCTTAATCGTGGCCATCGACTACTTCACCAAATGGATTGAAGCTAAGCCACTTGCAACAGTTAGTGACAAGCAAGTACGAGAATTTATATGGAAAAATATCATCACCAGGTTCGGTGTTCCGAGGGCCTTATTGTCAGACAATGGAAGGCAATTTGATAGTAAGGCAACAAAAGAATACTGCGCCAGGTTCCACATACAAACACGGTTTTCAGCAGTCGGGCGCCCTCAAACTAATGGGCAGGCAGAGGCAGCCAACAAAATAATTGTAAATGGAATCAAGAGACAGTTGGAGGGCGCCAAGGGTTCATGGGTCGACGAACTACCAGGTGTGCTCTGGTCGGCCAGGACTACCATTAAAGAGGCCACAGGATATAGTCCTTTCAACTTAGTTTATGGCAGTGAAGCAGTTCTCCCTGTGGAGGTTGGTATTCCCTCGGCTCGAATAACCTTTTACAACTATGACAAAAATGAAGAACAAAAGGCAGTCGACCTCGACCTACTACCCGAGACTCGGGGAAACGCTTTGTGGAAGTCCATTGTGTATAAACAAAAAATCACACGGTACTTCAGTAAGAGAGTCCTTCCTCGGGAGATTAAGTTAGGTGATTGGGTGCTGAGGATGTTTGAGACTACTGGCAGAGTGCCGACCATGGGTAAGCTTCAGCCAAATTGGGAAGGACCCTACAAAGTAAACGAGGTGGTCAGACCAGGCACCTTTAGACTGGAGGATAAGGAGGGTAACATAGTCCCTCGGCCATGGAACGCTGACAACCTTAGAAAGTTCTATGTATAGCAGTTACATTATTTAATTGTTGGGGCAAGGAGAGTTAGTCCTCGTTCAATTGTAAACAATTAATCAATGTAACCTGTAGGGTAACTGAATATAATCGCATGTGCCCCTCGGGGCAATAGATTATCAGTTTTTGTACTTTGAATATAATCGCATGTGTCCATCGAGACAATAGATTATCAGTTTTGTACTTTGAATATGATCGCATGTGCCCCTCGGGGCAATAGATTATTAGTTTTTGCACTTTGAAAATGATCGCATGTGCCCCTCGGGGCAATAGATTACTGTCGTATTGTTAGTTGTGAATGTCCCTCGAGACAATTGGTCATGTCCCTCGGAACAAGCACATGTCAAAATGTACTAAGTATTTGAATGAAATAATCAAGTAGACAAAGAGGGGGACAAACTCAAAAATGAAACAAAAATTATATTATTAAGTCATTACCGTTCACTACAACAGTCAGTACAAGAACAGATTACATTACAAAAGGCTGAGAAAGTACATCGAGGCTACTCGGGGCTAGACTCTTCTGGGTGATCCTTATCATTGCCACCTTTACGGCGCAATTCAGCAGTTCTAATTGGATCTTCACTAGAAGAGGAACCAGCAGAGTCTTGGACCTCGGTTTCTCCTGTGGCTGGTTCCACAGTCCCCTCGTCCTTCTTTGCAGGAGTGAACTCAGCATCAAGTTCAGCGTCCATCAAGGCCTTTTCATCATCTTCTTGCATTTTAGTGTAGGCCTTCTGGACATGACGCCAAAGATTGATGTTCTCCTTCTCCATGATTTGGCCGATTCTGCGTATTGCATCGGCTTCACCATGATCGTAGGACGCAAGCCCCACAGTAGCAGCAAAGTCAGCACCAGCAGGAGATTTCTTCCACTCTTCCACATGCGCTGCTGCATTCTTGTTCAGCAGCTCAGTTTTCTTTGCCAGAGTGGCCTCCACTGATGCTTTCATGGAGCGAACTTTTTTCAGCCTCTTCTTTAGGCTTGAAATTTTCTCCTCCTGATCCTTGAGGGAGGCAGCTGATGCAGATAAGTCATCTTGCATCTTGGAGAGCTGTTCCTCAGCCTGTTTCTTCTGTTTGATGGCCGCGTCCCTCTGCTGCTATGTGGCCTTCAGCCTCTGGATGTCGGTGGACATTGTGTGCTTGAGCTGTTGAGCCATCACGCTCATTCGCACCGATACCTATGTCATCAGCAGTTAGCATGTGAAAAAAAAAACATACAAGAATGGACAGGCACTAAGTATACTTACATCCATCCAGGAAGAAACCAAATCTTCCACTTGGTCAACCCCTCGGGCTTTGAGAGCCTCCTAGTCCTTGGCAGTGACCAGCTCCTCCAAAGACTTTCTGGCCCGAGTCCTCCTCTCTCGGGCGGACAAATCAGTAAATATCTTCTCCGACCTCGCTGGGGGAGGACGTCGGTGAAGGACAGAGTCCTCGAGATAGGCGGTTTCTAGATCCTTTGGATCAGAAACCCCCAGTATCTCGAGCCTTTCAGGGTGTTCCCCCTCAGGAGCGGACTTCTCAGAAGTGTGAGAAGCCCCTATCTCCTCAATTTCCTTCATTATAGCCTCGTCAGGAGGGACGATGGCCAAGGGTTGAGATTCGGCCCTCTTCCTCTTATACTTCGTGGTTGAGGGTTCTGTAAACAATATGTTAGTGAAAGATAAAGTTATGTAAACTAAAAAAAAAACTAGCAAAATAATGAGGCATACCGAAGGAAGGTTAGGAACCTCCAGCTTCTTCTCTTGTATCCTCCTTTGAAGCTGCTTCTTCCTCAGTTCAGCAGCGCTGACAACACTTGCCATCTTTTCAGGAAGATCGGTAATGACTCTCTCTGCCAAGTAAGAGAACATGTTAGAATATATGACAAAGGAAACAAAGACAATAAGGTAATGTGAGAAGATGGTCCTACCCCTCGGGAAAAGATGACTCAACCCCACATAACAGAGGAAGAACTCGTTCTCGAGGAAGGATTTGTCTGGAAGGGTGAATCGTGGTTCCAACGTCCTCTGACCGTTGGCCACCACCTCGACAGTCATGAGGTAGAAGGCCACCCTAGCTTCTTCCTCAGTCATCGTCTCTACGTCTAGGTTAATGTCAAAATTGGGACCTCTCTCGGTAGGTGCAGTGGGAAAAGGCCATCCTCGAGGGTCAGTGGTATATACAAAAACAAAGTTAGACCTAAAATTCTTGTTGCTCGAGGGAAGACCCCCATTTAACCTATAAAGCCCTCGACTGTGAAAGGTATACCACTGTGTTGCATATTCCTTACCGGATGTATGCACAAGTTTGGCAATGTTTCGCCATAATCTAAGGCTAGGCTGTACATCTAATAATCTACACAAAGAAATAAAGATGAGAATGCTAGACAAGGCATTCGGCATCAGCTGGCAGACGGCTAAATTAAATGTACAAAGTAACTCTACTAAAAAAGGATGTAGTGGAAATCTAAGTCCTGCTTTCAAATAAGTGTCATATACAGCTATGGCTCCTGGGGTCGGCCTATCTACAGTATAAAGGAGCTGAGGGTCTATACAGCTAAATCCGTCCTTAAAGTTATATTTACTATGGAGATCCTGGATACCGTCATTTTTGAGGTATCTCTGATAGGCAGGAGAAAGGTAAATATCACCGGGACCGAGAGGAAGTTGTGCTACGCTCCCGGGTGTTGGTTGCTGGATTGATTGTTCTTCNGCTCCCGGGTGTTGGTTGCTGGATTGTTTGTTCTTCCTGATCAGCCGTGGTCACCACTCCTCTGTGTAAATAAGAGTCGCGATAACCCAAAGGACTATTATGAAAGGGAAGTGAAATAATCGAGGGGTTATTTATGAATTTCTCTTCCCCCTCAGAAGAAACGCTATCGGGGGAAGAGTAGAGTGGAATTCCCTCGGGAACTACTTGATTGACCAGATCCCCAACCTCCCTCGGGTCAGCTAGAGAAGCAGTATACATCGTACAACTAGACAAGGGTCCTCGGGTCAGTTGGGGAAAGGGTTATCTAAATCTATTTCCCGAGGACTATAACTCAATGAATACAAAAGCACAAGGGGTCGGTCAAAGGGCATACCTTACTAGTCAGACGGTTAAGGGTGACGAAAACGACTTGAATCCTCGGGCTAACTTCCTTGAAGACTCGGGACAGTTACTTCTCTCTCTAGAAATTGATTGTAAAAATTTTTTTTACTAAGTTGTGAAAGGTGAAGAATGAAAATGACATGTTACTCTTATATATACTTTCAAAAGGGTAGATGAAGAGATGACTCTAGAAAATGATTGTAAAAATAAAGTACGGAATAAGTAACTGAAGAGCCAGTTGTATCTCCTCAAAACCCTAAAGTAGAGGGGCATTTGAGAAGTCAGTTAAACTTATCAAAACCCTAGAGGGGCATCCCAAGGATCAGTTGTACTTCACCCAAACCCTAGATGCATTTCACCAAAAACCCTAATCGTACAAGGTGTACTGCACGAACATGTGCAAGCTAAGTGTCACATTCCTGACGACCCTTGCTGGGTATACTCAATCCCGCATGATGATGGTTCACACCCTCTGGCAACCATCGTCTAGGGGGCTTGGTGAATAACCCAGGCTGAAAGACCTATCAGTTAGGCGCCATCCTCGTTCTGCAAGGATGGGACAAGGACCTTCTCAGTCACGAATGAAACACTCCGCGCGACTGAGGAGTCTTGAAGATGACTTTGCATCAGTCTACATAATGGGCTCACCTTCCCCTCGAGCACAGGGGAAGCCATCGGTAACACTCCCTCAGCCGAGGATAAGAAGAAGTCCTCCTCGGTTGTGCATGAGGTTCCCTACTTGGTAAATGGACATACCAGATGGATATATGGAGTGGTTTGACTCATCTCCTCGGGCATTCAGTGGACCCTCGATCGTACATCCTCGGCCACTTAGGATACATCCTCGGTCAAAACAGAGGACCCTCATATGGCTGACAAATCACCAGACTATCATATAATAACCAAGTGTTAAACAGAAGAAGCCTCGACCATAGAGGGTACCCCTCGGACCTCACGGAAATTCTCGTGCACACCTCCTCGGGATCTAAGGAAGGAACTGGGGCTTATACACTCCTCGGAAGATTATAATCATCTCGGCGGTACAAAACATAGGCCCCCTTAAACATACAGCCGAGGGGTATGACTCCCTCGGTCATTCATTGGTAGAATGAGAAGAGCTCCTCGGTCATCTCTACTCGGTCAGGTTACTGATTAAAGTTTTCCCTTGTCATACATACAGCTGAGGAGGGGTACCATCCTCAGTCATCCAGAAAGAGAGGGAATGGAGTCCCTCAACTATACCTCCTCAGGCACACAGCTGAGGAGGGGTACCCTCCTCAGTCACCAAGAAAGAGAGGGAATGGAGTCCCTCAACTATGCCTCCTTGGCCACACAGCTGAGGAGGGGTACCCTCCTCAGTCACCAAGAAAGAGAGGGAATGGAGTCCCTCAACTATGCCTCTTGGCCACACAGCTGAGGAGGGGTACCCTCCTCAGTCATCAAGAAAGAGAGGGAATGGGGTCCCTTAACTATGCCTCCTTGGCCACACAGCTGAGGAGGGGTACCTTCCTCAGTTATCAAGAAGGGAGAGAAATGCAGTCTCTCAGTCATACATCCTCAGGGGCCTGGCTGAGGAGGAGGGGTCACCCTCAGTCAACTGAACAGCCTGTCACCCACCTTTGGTAGCACGCTAATCGAGGTGACGCCCAACATGCCATCCTTAAAGAGTATCGGATCCCACGTTGGACGTGGGGCTAATTGTTTGGGCCAGGTCCAGATCTTGGGCCCAATATAGGGAAATTTCTATTTTACCCCTAACAGGGCAATACAAAGGAAATTACTATTTTACCCCTAACAGGGACAAAAGATCCTCACAGACATTCCCTTCGGAGGGATGTCAGATTATGACACTTGTCATAATCCCAATGGCCTGACAACTGTACTTACGTACTATAAATATGGTACGATTTCTGCAGTCAAAGGTACGCTTTTCTGATTTTTCTGACAAAATTCCCTAAAATTCAGATCGATTCTTCCAGCTTACTGACTTAAGCATCGGAGGGGTGTTCCCGGGAAAAACCCCCCTGGTTAGTCATCCTCTGTCCGTTTTGCAGGTCAGATTCAGTTCTCAAGAAACGTTCGCAGGTCCAGTTCAGACAAGAGTTCCACCAGGAACAGAATCCAATACTATAAAAAAGCATAATTTCACATGCACCAAAAATTCGAGCAAAAAAAGAAATTAGAAATTTTGTAACAAATCAAAAATTAAGAACATAATTAATCTGACAAACTGCTTCCCCTAATTCGCAAAATTAAGAAATTCAGTTGCACACTAACGCGACTTTTCTGAAATTAGGAACATTGTCATATTCAGAAATAATCAATTCTAATTAATCAGTTAGGAAATTAGGAACAACCCCATATTATGAATTATCAATTCGAATTAATCAATTAGGATATTAGGAACATACTTTGATTATTTCAAACAGAATTGAACTGAATTGATAAATTAAGAACATACTTTTAAGAAGGCATTAATAGGTGGGGGCAAACGCTCTATGACTTAATCTTAGCTGTATCAACCTCAATTTGATTTGGTTGTTATTGATTGGTCGTTAATATAGCAGTCAAAGCATCATACATAAGCTCGAAAGGAGGATCCCAATCAGGAGCTTGGATGATGGGGGAAAAAAATCAAACCTACCTTAAGTTGATCGAATGCTATAAGGTAATCTTTAGTAAACTCAAACGGGTATTCTTTCATAAGCTGTTGAGTGGGGGGTTTAGCTACTTTTGAGAAGTCTTTAATGAAGCAACGGTTGGAACCTGCATGCCCTACAAAACTACTTACCCCCTTGACATTAATAGGTGGGTGCAAACGCTCTATGACCTCAATATTAGCTGTATCAACCTCAATGCCTTGTTTCGAGATTACATGACCAAGTATTATGCTTTCTTCTACCATGAAGTGACATTTCTCCCACTTTAAATTTTGTCTTTCTAACACTAGAAGGAGATTACATATATATTGATCAAAAGACGATCCTCCAGCTGAGAAGTCATCCATAAACACCTCGATGGATGATTCAAGCATATTGGAAAAAATCACCTTCATAGACCGTTGATATATGGGGCATTACATAACCCAAAAGGCATCCTTTGATATCCAAAAGTGCCAAAAGGGGAAGAAAAGGTAGTGTGCTCTGGATCCTTGGGATTAAATCGGGATTTGAAAAATACCATAATACCCATCAAGAAAACAATAATGGGAATGACCAATTAAGTGTTCAAGTACCTGATCAATAAATGGCAATGTGAAACTATCTTTCCGAGTGGCTTTATTGAGTTTGTGATAATCAATGCACATACGCCACCCGGTAATCGTCCTAGTGGAGATATATTCTCCCTTGTCATTATTAGCATTAGTATGCACCCGTTTTTAGGCACGACTTTGGCCCGGCTCACACACCTACTATTAGAAATAGGGGAGATGATGACGGCTTTAAGTAGTTTGAGCAATTCGCCTCGCACTACTTGTTTCATATTCGTATTAAACCGTCGTTAATGCTCAATCGTTGGAGCATTGGAATCATCATGGAGAATCCAATACATACATAGGGAGGGGCTCACTCCCTTTATATCGGTAATGGTATAACTAATAACACTCCGATATTTTCTTAGTACACAAATTATTTTTCCAAACGAAGCATCATCAAGCTTAGCATTAATTATAAAAGGACAACACTCATTCTCATCTACAAAGGAATATTTTAAAAGAGACGGAAGGGGTTTAACTTCTACCTTAGGAGGAGGAGTAGCACACTCCTCTTATCCTTCAATAAATAGAAGTTTGAACTCATTTGTAAAATGAATCACAGTTCGATGAAGGATAAGTTGAAACCCCTTAGCCTCGTCGTCCTCTAGAAGCACCTTATCATTTATAATGGCTTCCAAAGAGCCATCCACTAACTCCATTACTCGGAAGGATTAAATATCATCACCAAGGGTATCTATGCGATGGATTTTATCCATCGTGGGGATTTTCTAACATAAATTTTGAAGGAACAGTAGAAGAAGCGGGTGCGCTTTTTCTAATGGTTTTGCAAGAAGGTTATTCTTGGAGTTAAGCGCCTGAAAATCATCAAGTTTATTACTCTTTCTCGTAAGAAGCCTCATATGGGACTACCAAGCTGAATTTTTGGCAACCTCCTCGATAGCTAATTTAACTTGGTTTAACGGAACCTTTTCTAGTTGGCCTCCATAACCAGGGTCAACGTTAGCCCTTAAGCTAGGTAGAAGACCATCATAGAAGCTCATGAACTATAATACCCCATATTTTCACATGTTTTATTAATTTAATTTCATAAATATATAGGGCATTATTAGTATTTTTATTGAAAAATAAGTTAAATAAATAATAAAATAAATGTAGAGAATTTAATTAATTGTGACTTACAATTATTATATTTATGTTCTATAAAGTTTATAAATTATTTTTATATCAATAAAAAAATTTTAAAATATTTTAAGAAGTTGTTTAATTTAGGATTTTAATGGTTTCCTTAATTGTTTTAAAACAAGGGCATAAAAGTAATTTCAAATATTAATCGCAATTTCGTAATTTCACCTAAACCTAATATGGCCGTATAAATGCCCCATTAAATAAGAATTTTTTGATTTAATTTTAGGTTTTATGTTTTCGGATTGTTAAAAAAAAAAGAAAAAAAAAACCCTGAAGTTTGAAAAACCAAAACCCGAAACCCTCTCGTCAAACACCCTCCGGCACCCATGTCGGCCACTTGCTATCGCCCCCTGCCACGCCGGCCACCACTCCTCCTCCTCTTTGGTATATTTTTGAACTCATATTTAAAAAAATATCTTTTCTCTTCTTCAATCTTAGTTAAACAATGTTTTATAATTATGTTTAATCATAGTCTATAGTTCTAATCATGCTTTGATGTTTATGCTTATGTTTTAAAAATTAAAATTCATGTTTATAAGTTTATTCACAAAGTTATGAGTTAGGGTTTATAAAATTCATGTAAATTATTAGTTTTAATGATTTTAATGTCCTAACCTTTTGTATGATGATCATAGATTGTTAGAAAAATAATTTATGATGAGTATTTGAAATTTAGGATGGATTTTAAGGGTTTTAAACAAAATAATTATTGTTGTCCAATTTTTAAAAGTCTGAATAATAGTAGAAGAAAAATTATGAACATGTTTTTAAGTACGAAAAATAGGTTTTAATGCATACTTTTAAAGTTTTAATGACTTTGGAATAAATAAATAATGGTGTGAATTTTTATTAATTAGCACGTGTTTATGCATAATAAAAACAATAGCACATAAAGTAATGTGTTATAAACGTGTTTAAGGCACAAAATCGTCAGATGATGATCTTGGAACATAAGTATATTGTTCTAAGGTGAAATTATGATGTTTAGAAAGGTTTAAAGGAGTTTTTTAAAGTAACTTTTGAAAGCTGCCATTTGTAGAAAATTATCGAAAATCAAGTGTTTCGTAAAAGAAACTTGAAACTAAAGTATGGAATTGAATAGAGATCATATAGGGAAGGTTTTGAACAAGTTTCTAATGTAAAAAGTCAGTTTAGAGTTGTAAAATTTAGTCAACAAGATTTTTAATTAATTTCGATTTTTCCTTTGAAGGAGATTTCGAGTTAAACGATTTCTAGAAGTAGTGGCGGACCATCTTTATAACACAAGGTACGTAAGTAGTAAAGGCAATCATCTAATTAGGGTTCATGTTAGAATAGTTTGAATTTCATGCCAGATTCTATAGAAATGAAAGTAAATGTTTTGTTGACTTGAGATGACTTGCATGAGAAGTTATGTTAGCATGATTGTATGAAAAGTATGCATTGACTATTAAATTTGACATTCCATTTTTATCGCATTGTTATTACATCATTGAAGCTTCAATGTTGAATATTTTGAAAGGTTTTGACTAGTAGTCAGTAAGGAAAGAAAAACAGTGAAGTAGATTAATTACTTGATGAACAAAAAAGGTAGTTAGTGAATATTTATTCACATGTTTCATAGAGGTTTAATGAGCAAGTAGCCAGACACTCACAGTTTATATGTGGTAAAGGAAAGTTTATATAAATAAAGGACCAAAAATTATTATTAAAATCACATGATAAGCAAGATAATTAATATAGCGTATGATGCTTGTTGGTGTTGTATGTTCTTATGTGAGACAAGAAAACTGTTAAACCTATTAATCATCTAAAGTGAAAGAAGATTCGCACCAAAACTCTTAGAACGTATATACCTTGAGTATGAATAATATGGGAGTTATGGGAATAGTAACTGTAACTTCTAATCGTGGTACAACACGTTGTACTCTTTTATACTTATACATATGTTGGAATTTCGTCACTTCATGTGTCATAGGTAATAACTTCATGGATTGACTATTAAATTGGTTATCCATAGGGAGAATGATGAGGAAAGGAAACATGTTCGATGCGAAATCTAAAATTTAGATATTATAATTAATTTATAATGTTGATCAGTCTATGTACAGGTACATGGTTGTGACAATAGTAAGAAATATGTGATGTTACGTTTATCCTTTATTCAAGTTGTTTATGTTGTTGTGCAAAGTCTTTAGTATTTATGTACTCAGATTGGCTAACTGTGTGTTTTGTGTGCATAGCTTTGTCTTTGACTTGGCCTTATGATGACCCACTTCGATGGCGAGTACCAGGCCAAAATAAAGAAAAAGCTACAGGGTGAGACAAGGGAGAAAAGGAAGGATGGTAGAGGAAACATCAACCAAGAATGGAATCATGGTGTATTCAATAAACCTCGTTTCAACAATAACTTCCAGGGTCATAGGGGAAACTTTGGGAAGCCTACTTCTGGAAATGGGAATAGAGCTCAGATGGCTAATCAAGGAGGGCGTGTGTACTTTTGCAAGAAGTGTCCTAACAATCACTCACGAAAAGACCGTGCAGGGAGCCCAGTGACTTGTCAGTTGTGTAACAAACTTGGACACCGTGAGTATGAGTGCTTCTCTAAGAACAAAGGAAAGGAGGGACAAGGTTCTCAATTTAGGGGGCATTCAACTGTGGGACAGCAAAAGGGTTTCCAAGGAAATATAAGAGGAAAGGTGACGCCTTAAGCCGGGGATCATAATGGAAGTGGGAATGGAGGAGGACAGAGTAAGACCTGAAACACTGGAAAGCTGAATGTGATGGCTCGAAGTGAAGCAGATGCTAGTAAAGATGTAAGTACTGGTACTTTTTCTATTCACTTGCTTCCGATTACAGGTTCGTTTGATTCTGGGGCAACATATTCTTTTGTATCCACTAAGATTCTAGAAAAGCTAAAACATGTGTTGCGAAAAGTAGATATAGATATGTCAATAGTGTTACCCTCCGGACAAGAAGTGCAGTGTTCAAAGAGATTTCAAGATGTCCCTATTGACACTGAGGGAGTGGAGTTTAAGGCTAACCTAATCAAGTTTGATTTAGGTGACATAGAAGTGATTCTGGGGTAAGAAGGTAAGCTATTGGAGGGCACGAAGATCTCATTAATCAATAAGGGTAAGAAGGTAAGCTATTGGAGGGCACGAAGGCCAAAACACAAGAAAATAGTGTCAGTGAAGAGATTTGCTAGGTTTGTGAGGAGGGGTTTTCGAGTTTACCTTTGTAGTGTGAGGGATGTCGATTACGTTAAGACTGCTAAGCCCGAGGATATTGAGGTAGTAAGGGACTTTCTAGACATGTTTCCGGAAGAGATTCCAGGGATGCCTCTTAAACAAGAGATTGACTTTACCATAGACTTAGTCCCAAGAACAACACCTATTTCAAAAGCACCCTATAGGATGGCACATGCAGAAATGAGTGAGTTAAATGAGCAGTTACAAAAGATGTTGGAAAAGGGTTACATTAGGCCTAGTGCTTCACCTTGGGGAGTGCCAGTACTATTTGTAAAGAAGAAAGATGGTAGTTGAGGTTTTGTATTGACTTGTTTGATCACTTAAAAGGAGCTAATGCGTTTTCAAAGATTGATTTGAGGCCAGGATACCATCAATTGAGAATTGCTAATGAGGACATACTGAAAATGGCTTTTCGTACAAGATATGGGCACTATGAGTTCACTGTTATGCCTTTTGGGTTAACCAATGCACCAGCAATTTTCATGGACCTAATGAATAGAATTTTCCAATGATTTTATGATTACTTTGTGGTTGTTTTCATTGATGACATCTTGATGTACTCTAAGAGTAAACAGGAACATGTGGAACATTTGAGGACAATCTTGATGACATTAAGGGAGAATGAATTGAATGCTAAGTTCCCGAAATGTGAGTTGTGGTTGGAGAAAGTATCATTGTTGGGACATATTGTGTCAAAAGAGGGAGTCGAAGTAGATCCAACCAAGATCGAAGTAGTAAAGGAGTGGCCTACACCTAAGAATGTAACGAATGTACGGAGTTTCTTACGATTAGCAGGTTACTATAGGAGGTTTGTGAAGGAATTTTTGAGGATTGCTAAACCCATGACGTCGTTAATGAAGAAAGACCGTAAGTTTGAGTTGAGTGATAAGTGTGAAGAGACATTTCAGACCTTAAAGGAACAATTGGCTACAGCTCCAGTGCTAACTTTGCCAAATGGAAGTGACTCTTATGATGTGTATAGTGATGCTTCTAAAAATGGTTTGGGATGTGTGTTAATGCAGAATAGAAAGGTGATTGCATATGCTTTAAGGCAATTGAAACCATACTAGGCAAACTACCCTACTCACAATCTTGAGTTAGCAGCGATCGTGTTTGGTTTAAAGATATGGAGGCATTACTTGTTTGGGTTAAAGTGTAGGATACACACGGACCACAAGAGTTTAAAGTACTTTTTCACTCAGGAAGATTTAAACATGAGACAAAGGAGATGGCTTGAGTTGATCAATGATTATGACTTAGATATCTAGTATCATGAAGGGATGCCCAATGTGGTAGCAGATGCTTTAAGTCGTAAAATGAAACATGGAGTGAATACGTTGGTGGTTGCTAATGAACTATGTAGGGATATAGAGAGATTATGCTTAGAAATAGTGAAGGAGGGAAAGTTGGAAGAAATTCTTTGTAATCTTAGTATTTAACCAACAATATTTGTGGATATAAAGAAGAACCAGGAGGGAGATGTGAAACTGGACAGAATAAAGGAAAAATTGAAAGCAGAAAAAGCTACGGACCTTAAGGTCCATGAGGATGGAAGTTGAAGGTATAAAAGAAGGTGGTGTGTACCACAAAAATGTGAGGATCTGAAACAAAGAATCATGGAGGAGGGTCATAATACCCCGTATTTGGTGCATCCTGGAGGAGATAAGCTGTATAAGGATTTAAAGAAGATGTATTGGTGGCCAAAGATCAAAAGAGAAGTGGCTGAATTTGTGAGCAAGTGTCTTACTTGTCTGATACGCATATCAATGAGCAAAACTTCGAGGGTTTGGGTTTAATTGAAGGTGGAAAACAAGAAGCAACCTTGGGGGAGTTAGTGGCTTATGGAGACACAAGGCTTCTTGGGTTGGCTAGGGTGGATTTCTACGTGTGCATGGTGACATGCACAAGCTTATTCACGTAAATGTAGAGCAAGTATAGTTAGTAGTTTAGAAGTGTTGAGCTATATGGGTTTTCTTCCCACGTCATTTGATAGGGTTTTACCATATGGTGTTTTGTTATTTTCTTGATTAGTTTATGAGTCAAGGTTGATGGAATCAAGCATGAGAAACACAAAAATGGAGGTTTCTTGAAATAAAGATTGAATCTTGAAGAGTTTCTTGAAGTTCTTGAAATCGGAAGTCCAACAAAAATCAACGAGAATCAACGCAATGCATATGGCGGGATTTTTGAAAGATTTTTGAAGTTGTGGGCAACGTTGTCAACGCGGGATTTTGTGTTGTTTGACTTGGTCAACCTAGGGTTGTTATTCGGAAATATGGTGGCTAGATTTGATTTGCAAAATATCTAAGATTTAGACTAGAAATCAGATTACAAAATATATGGTGCAAGATATGTATCCGGTTTTGTTAAGATTTTCTTGTTATCCTAATCTTAGTTTGTTATACCATATATCTAAGGTAGTTAGGATATGTTTAGATTTCTGAAATATTATGTGATATGTTTAGCCTATAAATAGGATGTAAAATACATCAATAAAATTCAGATTTGAGTAATTAAACACAAAGTGTTTCCGGTTTTTATTGTTTCACGAAGAAAACAAAATTTTGAGAGTTTCTTGTGAGAAATTCGATTGAGTGAGTGGTCTTTTTGCTTTATCTCACGTGAGGATAGTTCTTAGGATTTGAGGGTGCTTTGCTTTAATCAAATTCTACTAATTATTCGCCTTAGAAGTTCAGATTTGTGGTGCGTAGCTTTATCAAATTTGAAGTCTAAGTTTCTTTGTGTGAGTGGCGTTTGTCTATAACAAAATTCACATCAACTTTTGGTGCTCTCGTTGAGAGATTCATTCAATCTCAAGTGTTCAATATCAATTATCATGGCTCAAGAAGGTGGAGACGAAAATCCACAAGGATTCACGAAGGGTTTGAGCTTGGCTCAAGCAAAAGAGCTACGTATGCAAGGGGAGATTGACGAGTTAAAGGCTCGTTTAGATGAAGTCCTAACCATCATGGCTTCTACCAAGAAAACTCCTACTAAATCTAAACAAGAGGAGGGCTCATCATCAAGTGAAAGTGAGCAAGAAAGTGTGAGGAGTGTACGTAAACCAAAAAAGGGATACTCATCAAGTTCTAGTGACGATGAGGAACCAAGATCAAGGCACAAACATAAGGGAAAGATGAGGGATGATGATCGAAATCTTAAACTCGAAATTCCTGAGTTTAATGGAGGTATGGATCCTGAAAAATTTCTAGATTGGATTCGTAGGGTTGAGAGGATTTTTCGTTACAAAGAATATGATGATCATAAGTCCTATAAATTGGCGGAATTAAAACTCACTTCCTATGCAAGTTTATGGCTTGAGGGTTTACAAAGAAAGAGAAGGAAAGAAGGTAGATCAAAAATATCTTCATGGTCTAAATTAAAAAAGGAGATGAGGAAACGTTTTGTTCCTCAAGATTTCGAGCAAAACAATTTCATCAAGATGCATACATTAAAACAAGATAGAAAAACGGTTGATGAATACATTGTGGAGTTTGAAAAATTGATCATGATTTGTGATTTAGAAGAGAAGGAGGACCACAAAGTGGCTCGTTTTGTGGCTGGTCTAGATGAAAATATAAGGGAGAAGGTCGAATTACAACCTTATTGGACCTTTGATGAAGTTTGTAGAGTGGCAGCAAGGGTTGAGAAACAAGTTGCACGTAAGCCAAAGACATACTTCAAAACTTATGACCCTAAGGAAAAACGTGATACTTTTCCTCAAAAACCAAACTTTGATAAGGTTACTAAACCACCCTTCATCAAGGATAAGAGTTCAACTTCAAAGCCCCAAAGTAGTGATTCACGCATTGTTTGTTTCAAGTGTAAAGGGCAAGGTCACATTCAAAGAGATTGTCCTCATGCTAGGGTCACAACAACTCGAAATTGGGTAGATGGGGAAAGCCTTGAAGAAGAGGAGGAGATGTATGGGGATGAGGGAGAGGAAGAGTATGCCAATTATGAAAATATGGAGGAAGAAACGGAGGAAGTCCAACCAGAAACACAAGGCCAATCCTTGGTGTTACGTAGGGTATTACAATCTCAAAGTGCACAACCTTTGGAGAGTCAAAGGGATAAAATTTTTCTCACAAGGTGTAATGTTCAAGGCAAGCTTTGTGATGTAATCATAGATACTGGAAGTTGCACAAATGTAGTATCTACGTTGTTGGTGGAAAAGCTCGCAATTCCTACAAAGATACATCCTCAACCATACAAGCTACATTGGCTTAGCAACACAAGTGATGTTAAGGTAAACAAACAAGCCTTGATTGCGTTTAAAATTGGTAAATTTGAGGATCAAGTACTTTGTGATGTTTGTCCTATGGATGCTTGTCATATATTATTGGGTAGACCTTGGCAATATGACCGTTTTGTGAAGTTTAATGGAAGAACAAATGTCTATATTGTGCGCAAGAACCCTAATGAAAAATCATATGCATTAAAACCCTTGATGATTTCTAAACCTAAAACAAGCATGGGTAATTCTAAAGGTGTTTTGTTGGTGGGTGGAAAGGAGTTAGAAAGGGAGTTGAAAACAAGTTCTATGTCCTATATGTTGTTAGCCAAAGAGGTACAAGATGAAGCCCCAGAGATTCCTAGGGTTTTGCATCCTATGTTGAATGAGTTTTCAGATGTGTTTCCTAATGAGTTGCCACCAGGGTTACCACCCATACGTGGAATTGAACATCAAATTGATCTTATTCCTGGGTCTCAAATTCCTAACAAGCCTGCATATAGATGTAATCCAGAGGAGACAAAGGAGATACAAAGGCAAATTGAGGAATTAATGGAGAGGGGGTACGTGAGAGAGAGCATGAGTCCATGTGCTGTGCCTACATTAATAGTACCTAAGAAGGATGGGACTTGGAGAATGTGTATTGATTCAAGGGCAGTTAACAATATAACCGTCAAGTATAGGTTTCCTATACCTAGATTGGATGATTTGCTAGATGAATTACATGGTTCTCAATTATTTTCAAAAATTGATTTAAGGAGTGGATATCATCAGATTCGAATGAAGGAAGGTGATGAATGGAAAACAGGTTTTAAAACAAAGCTAGGGCTTTATGAATGGTTAGTCATGCCTTTTGGGTTAACTAATGCACCTAGTACGTTTATGAGGTTGATGAATGAGGTCTTAAAGCCATACATTGGTAAGTTTGTAGTGGTATATTTAGATGATATTTTGGTGTATAGCAAGAGTGTTAATGATCATCTAAGCCATCTAAGGAGTGTGTTTGGGACATTACGAGAACAAAAGCTCTATGCTAAGCTCGAAAAGTGTTATTTCATGGTACCAAGTGTGACGTTTTTGGGGTATATTGTGTCCAAAGATGGGGTTTCTGTTGATCCATCTAAAGTGGAAGCTATAAAATCATGGCCAACACCAAAAAACGTGACTGAAGTACGTGCTTTTCATGGGTTAGCCTCGTTCTATAGGAGGTTTGTGAAGAATTTTTCATCTGTTGTTGCTCCTATAACCGAATGCATTAAGAAGGATAAGCCTAAGTTTGAGTGGACTAAGGGGGCACAAGAAGCTTTTGAATTGATTAAGAAGTTGCTTTGTAACACACCTATACTAGCCTTACCAGATTTCTCTAAACCATTTGAAGTAGAGACGGATGCAAGTGGGGTTGGAATTGGTGCTGTTCTAGTCCAAGGGAAGAGGCCAATTGCTTACTTTAGTGAGAAATTGAATGGTGCTAAACTGAACTATTCTACATATGACAAGGAGTTCTATGCCATTATTAGAGCTTTGGATCATTGGAGTCACTATTTAAGGCCTAATCACTTCATATTACATTCTGATCATGAAGCTTTGAAGCACATTAATGGTCAACAAAAATTGAATCCAAGACATGCTAAATGGGTTGAATTTTTGCAATCTTTTCACTTCTCTTCAAAGTACAAAACGGGGAAGTCTAATGTTGTTGCTGATGCTTTGTCAAGAAGGTATACTTTGCTTGGTGTTTTGAACTTTAAGTTGCTTGGATTAGAGTTGATAACACAATTTTACGAGCAAGATGGTGATTTTGGACCAATAATGGCGCAACTTTCAAAGGGTTCTATGAGTTCCTATGTGCTACATGATGGGTTTTTGTTTAAAGGTAATCTATTGTGCATACCTAAGTGTTCTATACGTGAGTTGCTAGTAAGGGAGGCTCATGGAGGAGGTATTGCTGGACATTTTGGCATTACAAAGACACTAACCATGTTGCAAGAACATTTTTATTGGCCAAAGATGATTGTTGATGTTGAGGCCATAATTGCTCAATGTGCTACTTGTCAAAAGGCAAAGGCAGCCTTTCATCAAGGTTTTTATACTCCATTGCCAGTGCCAGAGGGACCTTGGGAGGATGTTTCTATGGATTTCATTGTAGGGTTACCAAGGACAGCAAGGGGAAAAGATGCTATTATGGTAGTGGTTGATAGATTTTCAAAGATGGCTCATTTTACACCATGTCACAAGACAGATGATGCTATGAATGTGGCTGATTTATACTTTAAAGACATCATAAGGTTACATGGGGTTCCAAAGACTATTGTAAGTGATAGAGACACAAAATTCATGAGCTACTTTTGGAAGTCACTTTGGAGGTTAATAGGCACGAAACTTTTGTTTAGCACATCTTATCATCCTCAAACAGATGGGCAAACAGAAGTCACTAATCGAACACTAGGGGTTTTGTTGCGTGGTTTGGTTAGTAAGACACAAAAAGATTGGGATTTGAAGCTTGCTCATGCTGAATTTGCTTATAATAGGTCACCTACTTATGCTACTAAGCACTCACCTTTCGAGATTGTCTATGGAGTTAATCCTAAGTTACCAATTGATTTTGTAAGTATTCCTAAAGGGGAGTTGGTACACAAAGATGCCAAGACTAAGGTTGAGTATATGCAAAAACTTCATGCAGAAGTAAGGGCTCGAATTGAGAAGGTTAATGATATTTACAAGGCACGAGCAAACAAACATAAATCACAACATGTCTACAAAGAAGGGGATTTGGTTTGGTTACACTTGAGGAAGGAAAGATTTCCAAATCAAAGGAAGAATAAACTTATGCCTCGTTGTGATGGACCGTTCAAGATCATAAGTAAAGTGGGGGATAATGCTTATAAATTGGAATTACCAGGAGAATATGGAGTCCATGCTACTTTCAACATTGGTGATTTAGCTCCTTATGTTCCTGATGACCAACTTCGAGGTTTGAGGACAAACTCTTTTGAAGAAGAGGAGGATGATACGCATATCAATGAGCAAAACTTCGAGGGTTTGGGTTTGATTGAAGGTGGAAAACAAGAAGCAACCTTGGGGGAGTTAGTGGCTTATGGAGACACAAGGCTTCTTGGGTTGGCTAGGGTGGATTTCTACGTGTGCATGGTGACATGCACAAGCTTATTCACGTAAATGTAAAGCAAGTATAGTTAGTAGTTTAGAAGTGTTGAGCTATATGGGTTTTCTTCCCACGTCATTTGATAGGGTTTTACCATATGGTGTTTTGTTATTTTCTTGATTAGTTTATGAGTCAAGGTTGATGGAATCAAGCATGAGAAACACAAAAATGGAGGTTTCTTGAAATAAAGATTGAATCTTGAAGAGTTTCTTGAAGTTCTTGAAATCGGAAGTCCAACAAAAATCAACGAGAATCAACGCAATGCATATGGCGGGATTTTTGAAAGATTTTTGAAGTTGTGGGCAACGTTGTCAACGCGGGATTTTGTGTTGTTTGACTTGGTCAACCTAGGGTTGTTATTCGGATATATGGTGGCTAGATTTGATTTGCAAAATATCTAAGATTTAGACTAGAAATCAGATTACAAAATATATGGTGCAAGATATGTATCCGGTTTTGATAAGATTTTCTTGTTATCCTAATCTTAGTTTGTTATACCATATATCTAAGGTAGTTAGGATATGTTTAGGATTCTGAAATATTGTGTGATATGTTTAGCTATAAATAGGATGTAAAATACATCAATAAAATTCAGATTAGATTGATTGAAAAACATAAGTTTTCCGGTTTTTATTGTTTCACGAAGAAAACAAAATTTTGAGAGTTTCTTGTGAGAAATTCGATTGAGTGAGTGGTGCTTTTTGCTTTATCTCACGTGAGGATAGTTCTTAGGATTTGAGGGTGCTTTGCTTTAATCAAATTCTACTAATTATTCGCCTTAGAAGTTCAGATTTGTGGTGCGTAGCTTTATCAAATTTGAAGTCTAAGTTTCTTTGTGTGAGTGGCGTTTGTCTATAACAAAATTCACATCAACTTTTGGTGCTCTCGTTGAGAGATTCATTCAATCTCAAGTGTTCAATATCAATTATCATGGCTCAAGAAGGTGGAGACGAAAATCCACAAGGATTCACGAAGGGTTTGAGCTTGGCTCAAGCAAAAGAGCTACGTATGCAAGGGGAGATTGACGAGTTAAAGGCTCGTTTAGATGAAGTCCTAACCATCATGGCTTCTACCAAGAAAACTCCTACTAAATCTAAACAAGAGGAGGGCTCATCATCAAGTGAAAGTGAGCAAGAAAGTGTGAGGAGTGTACGTAAACCAAAAAAGGGATACTCATCAAGTTCTAGTGACGATGAGGAACCAAGATCAAGGCACAAACATAAGGGAAAGATGAGGGATGATGATCGAAATCTTAAACTCGAAATTCCTGAGTTTAATGGAGGTATGGATCCTGAAAAATTTCTAGATTGGATTCGTAGGGTTGAGAGGATTTTTCGTTACAAAGAATATGATGATCATAAGTCCTATAAATTGGCGGAATTAAAACTCACTTCCTATGCAAGTTTATGGCTTGAGGGTTTACAAAGAAAGAGAAGGAAAGAAGGTAGATCAAAAATATCTTCATGGTCCAAATTGAAAAAGGAGATGAGGAAACGTTTTGTTCCTCAAGATTTCGAACAAAACAATTTCATCAAGATGCATACATTAAAACAAGATAGAAAAACGGTTGATGAATACATTGTGGAGTTTGAAAAATTGATCATGATTTGTGATTTAGAAGAGAAGGAGGACCACAAAGTGGCTCGTTTTGTGGCTGGTCTAGATGAAAATATAAGGGAGAAGGTCGAATTACAACCTTATTGGACCTTTGATGAAGTTTGTAGAGTGGCAGCAAGGGTTGAGAAACAAGTTGCACGTAAGCCAAAGACATACTTCAAAACTTATGACCCTAAGGAAAGACGTGATACTTTTCCTCAAAAACCAAACTTTGATAAGGTTACTAAACCACCCTTCATCAAGGATAAGAGTTCAACTTCAAAGCCCCAAAGTAGTGATTCACGCATTGTTTGTTTCAAGTGTAAAGGGCAAGGTCACATTCAAAGAGATTGTCCTCATGCTAGGGTCACAACAACTCGAAATTGGGTAGATGGGGAAAGCCTTGAAGAAGAGGAGGAGATGTATGGGGATGAGGGAGAGGAAGAGTATGCCAATTATGAAAATATGGAGGAAGAAACGGAGGAAGTCCAACCAGAAACACAAGGCCAATCCTTGGTGTTACGTAGGGTATTACAATCTCAAAGTGCACAACCTTTGGAGAGTCAAAGGGATAAAATTTTTCTCACAAGGTGTAATGTTCAAGGCAAGCTTTGTGATGTAATCATAGATACTGGAAGTTGCACAAATGTAGTATCTACGTTGTTGGTGGAAAAGCTCGCAATTCCTACAAAGATACATCCTCAACCATACAAGCTACATTGGCTTAGCAACACAAGTGATGTTAAGGTAAACAAACAAGCCTTGATTGCGTTTAAAATTGGTAAATTTGAGGATCAAGTACTTTGTGATGTTTGTCCTATGGATGCTTGTCATATACTATTGGGTAGACCTTGGCAATATGACCGTTTTGTGAAGTTTAATGGGAGAACAAATGTCTATATTGTGCGCAAGAACCCTAATGAGAAATCATATGCATTAAAACCCTTGATGATTTCTAAACCTAAAACAAGCATGGGTAATTCTAAAGGTGTTTTGTTGGTGGGTGGAAAGGAGTTAGAAAGGGAGTTGAAAACAAGTTCTATGTCTTATATGTTGTTAGCCAAAGAGGTACAAGATGAAGCCCCAGAGATTCCTAGGGTTTTGCATCCTATGTTGAATGAGTTTTCAGATGTGTTTCCTAATGAGTTGCCACCAGGGTTACCACCCATACGTGGAATTGAACATCAAATTGATCTTATTCCTGGGTCTCAAATTCCTAACAAGCCTGCATATAGATGTAATCCAGAGGAGACAAAGGAGATACAAAGGCAAATTGAGGAATTAATGGAGAGGGGGTACGTGAGAGAGAGCATGAGTCCATGTGCTGTGCCTACATTAATAGTACCTAAGAAGGATGGGACTTGGAGAATGTGTATTGATTCAAGGGCAGTTAACAATATAACCGTCAAGTATAGGTTTCCTATACCTAGATTGGATGATTTGCTAGATGAATTACATGGTTCTCAATTATTTTCAAAAATTGATTTAAGGAGTGGATATCATCAGATTCGAATGAAGGAAGGTGATGAATGGAAAACAGGTTTTAAAACAAAGCTAGGGCTTTATGAATGGTTAGTCATGCCTTTTGGGTTAACTAATGCACCTAGTACGTTTATGAGGTTGATGAATGAGGTCTTAAAGCCATACATTGGTAAGTTTGTAGTGGTATATTTAGATGATATTTTGGTGTATAGCAAGAGTGTTAATGATCATCTAAGCCATCTAAGGAGTGTGTTTGGGACATTACGAGAACAAAAGCTCTATGCTAAGCTCGAAAAGTGTTATTTCATGGTACCAAGTGTGACGTTTTTGGGGTATATTGTGTCCAAAGATGGGGTTTCTGTTGATCCATCTAAAGTGGAAGCTATAAAATCATGGCCAACACCAAAGAACGTGACTGAAGTACGTGCTTTTCATGGGTTAGCCTCGTTCTATAGGAGGTTTGTGAAGAATTTTTCATCTGTTGTTGCTCCTATAACCGAATGCATTAAGAAGGATAAGCCTAAGTTTGAGTGGACTAAGGGGGCACAAGAAGCTTTTGAATTGATTAAGAAGTTGCTTTGTAACACACCCATACTAGCCTTACCAGATTTCTCTAAACCATTTGAAGTAGAGACGGATGCAAGTGGGGTTGGAATTGGTGCTGTTCTAGTCCAAGGGAAGAGGCCAATTGCTTACTTTAGTGAGAAATTGAATGGTGCTAAACTGAACTATTCTACATATGACAAGGAGTTCTATGCCATTATTAGAGCTTTGGATCATTGGAGTCACTATTTAAGGCCTAATCACTTCATATTACATTCTGATCATGAAGCTTTGAAGCACATTAATGGTCAACAAAAATTGAATCCAAGACATGCTAAATGGGTTGAATTTTTGCAATCTTTTCACTTCTCTTCAAAGTACAAAACGGGGAAGTCTAATGTTGTTGCTGATGCTTTGTCAAGAAGGTATACTTTGCTTGGTGTTTTGAACTTTAAGTTGCTTGGATTAGAGTTGATAACACAATTTTACGAGCAAGATGGTGATTTTGGACCAATAATGGCGCAACTTTCAAAGGGTTCTATGAGTTCCTATGTGCTACATGATGGGTTTTTGTTTAAAGGTAATCTATTGTGCATACCTAAGTGTTCTATACGTGAGTTGTTAGTAAGGGAGGCTCATGGAGGAGGTATTGCTGGACATTTTGGCATTACAAAGACACTAACCATGTTGCAAGAACATTTCTATTGGCCAAAAATGATTGTTGATGTTGAGGCCATAATTGCTCAATGTGCTACTTGTCAAAAGGCAAAAGCAGCCTTTCATCAAGGTTTTTATACTCCATTGCCAGTGCCAGAGGGACCTTGGGAGGATGTTTCTATGGATTTCATTGTAGGGTTACCAAGGACAGCAAGGGGAAAAGATGCTATTATGGTAGTGGTTGATAGATTTTCAAAGATGGCTCATTTTACACCATGTCACAAGACAGATGATGCTATGAATGTGGCTGATTTATACTTTAAAGACATCATAAGGTTACATGGGGTTCCAAAGACTATTGTAAGTGATAGAGACACAAAATTCATGAGCTACTTTTGGAAGTCACTTTGGAGGTTAATAGGCACGAAACTTTTGTTTAGCACATCTTATCATCCTCAAACAGATGGGCAAACAGAAGTCACTAATCGAACACTAGGGGTTTTGTTGCGTGGTTTGGTTAGTAAGACACAAAAAGATTGGGATTTGAAGCTTGCTCATGCTGAATTTGCTTATAATAGGTCACCTACTTATGCTACTAAGCACTCACCTTTCGAGATTGTCTATGGAGTTAATCCTAAGTTACCAATTGATTTTGTAAGTATTCCTAAAGGGGAGTTGGTACACAAAGATGCCAAGACTAAGGTTGAGTATATGCAAAAACTTCATGCAGAAGTAAGGGCTCGAATTGAGAAGGTTAATGATATTTACAAGGCACGAGCAAACAAACATAAATCACAACATGTCTACAAAGAAGGGGATTTGGTTTGGTTACACTTGAGGAAGGAAAGATTTCCAAATCAAAGGAAGAATAAACTTATGCCTCGTTGTGATGGACCGTTCAAGATCATAAGTAAAGTGGGGGATAATGCTTATAAATTGGAATTACCAGGAGAATATGGAGTCCATGCTACTTTCAACATTGGTGATTTAGCTCCTTATGTTCCTGATGACCAACTTCGAGGTTTGAGGACAAACTCTTTTGAAGAAGAGGAGGATGATACGCATATCAATGAGCAAAACTTCGAGGGTTTGGGTTTGATTGAAGGTGGAAAACAAGAAGCAACCATGGGGGAGTTAGTGGCTTATGGAGACACAAGGCTTCTTGGGTTGGCTAGGGTGGATTTCTACGTGTGCATGGTGACATGCACAAGCTTATTCACGTAAATGTAAAGCAAGTATAGTTAGTAGTTTAGAAGTGTTGAGCTATATGGGTTTTCTTCCCACGTCATTTGATAGGGTTTTACCATATGGTGTTTTGTTATTTTCTTGATTAGTTTATGAGTCAAGGTTGATGGAATCAAGCATGAGAAACACAAAAATGGAGGTTTCTTGAAATAAAGATTGAATCTTGAAGAGTTTCTTGAAGTTCTTGAAATCGGAAGTCCAACAAAAATCAACGAGAATCAAAGCAATGCATATGGCGGGATTTTTGAAAGATTTTTGAAGTTGTGGGCAACGTTGTCAACGCGGGATTTTGTGTTGTTTGACTTGGTCAACCTAGGGTTGTTATTCGGATATATGGTGGCTAGATTTGATTTGCAAAATATCTAAGATTTAGACTAGAAATCAGATTACAAAATATATGGTGCAAGATATGTATCCGGTTTTGTTAAGATTTTCTTGTTATCCTAATCTTAGTTTGTTATACCATATATCTAAAGTAGTTAGGATATGTTTAGGATTCTGAAATATTGTGTGGCATGTTTAGCTATAAATAGGATGTAAAATACATCAATAAAATTCAGATTAGAGTGATTGAAAAACATAAGTTTTCCGGTTTTTATTGTTTCACGAAGAAAACAAAAACTTGAGAGTTTCTTGTGAGAAATTCGATTGAGTGAGTGGTGCTTTGTGCTTTATCTCACGTGAGGATAGTTCTTAGGATTTGAGGGTGCTTGGCTTTAATCAAATTCTATCAATTATTCGCCTTAGAAGTTCGAATTTGTGGTGCGTTGCTTTATCAAATTTGAAGTCTAAGTTTCCTTTGTGTGAGTGGCGTTTGTCTATAACAAAATTCACATCATTGTCAAAAGGTGAAATTTGAGCGTAAGAGACCTTAAGGAGAGGTCTAACGACTTGAAATACCAGGATGGAAATGGGATTGCATATCAATGGACTTTGTAACTTTTTTGCCAAAGTCGAGGAATAAAAATGATACAGTATGGGTTGTGGTGGATAGGCTTACTAAGTCAGCGGTGTTTATACCCATGAAAAAGACTTGGAAAATGAAACAACTTGCAAAGGCTTACATAAAACATGTTGTGAGGCTACATTGAGTTCCAAAGGATATCTTGTCATATAGGGATTCTAGGTTTCTTTCGAAATTATGGAAAACTGTCCATAAGAACTTTGGTACGATGTTGATGATGAGTACATCATTCCATCCTGCGACCGATGGACAAACAGAAAGAACCATATAAACTTTAAAGGATAGGCTAAGAGCTTGTGTACTGGATATTCAAGGGAATTGGGAGGATCACTTAGATCTCATTGAGTTTTCACACAACAATAGCTACCATGCAAGTATTGGCATGGCACCTTTTGAGGCTTTGTATGGGATGAAGTGTCGAAGCCCCTTGTGTTGGAATAACATAAGTGAGACAGTAGGACCTTAATTCATCGAAGAAACCACAAATGAAGTAAAGGTAATACAAGCAAAGATTCAAGCAGCACAAGATAGACAAAACTCCTATGCGGACCAAAAACGCCAAGAAGTTTTGTTTGTAGTTGGCGATAAGGTGTTACTTATGGTATCACCATTGAAGGGAGTAATGATGTTCGGAAAGAAGGGAAAATTAATCCCAAAATACATAGGACCCTATGAGATCTTGCAAAGGGTTTGAAAGGTAGCCAATAAGTTAGCATTACCAATGGAGTTGATCAAGGTTCACAATGTTTTTTTGGTGTCTCAACTAAGGAAGTTTGTTCCAGATGAGTCACATGTGTTACAGACTGAAATAATAGAGTTAGACCAAAGTTTGACCTATGAAGAGAGGCCAATTAAGATTCTTGATAGTAAAGTCAGGGATACTCGTAGAAAAAGTGTCAAAATAGTGAAGGTGTTGTGGTCTAACCAAGTAACCGAAAAAGCTATTTGAGAGGCTGAAGATATGATGAGGGTATGGTGAGTTATTTTAGGTTAGTAAATGGAGTTACGGGGATGTAACTCGATTCATAAGGGGGGTACAGTGCGATCTAATTTCGCGTGTTTTTACCCTCAATTTTGCATATTTTTATGAGTTTTTGCGACTTTTAAGTAAGAGTTTTATGTTTCTTTACTAAAAAGTTGTCAAGCGAAAGTTAAGTAAATGTCTAAGGTATACAACAACATAGTATTACAATGAAAAAGCTTGAAGTAAATATAGTATAGCTCTATTTAAATTGCAGACATTAATCTACACTAAGTTTCGGAACGAAACTTCGTTTAAGAGGGGTAGACTGTAATACCCCATATTTTCACGTATTTTAATGAATTATTTTTGTATTTTATCAGTGTAATTTTAATATTTTTAATGAGAAGTTGTATTCAATAAGAATATTAAAACAAAGGAATTTAAGTAAACTTTAATTAAAAATAATTATTTGAGTTTATAAATAATATTTTATGTTTTATAAAATATTTTTAAAAGTTTCTAAAAATAGAATTTTATAGAGTTTCCTAATTTATTTTCAGGTATTTTCCACTATTTTAGATAATTATGCGCTTCACCAAATCCTACTTTGTGGCTTATAAATACCCTTTAAAATCCAATTTTTAGATTTCATCATGCAAATTAGTGATTTAGGATTCCAAAAATTTATAGAGACAAAGAGAGAAAAAAAGGGGAGAAAGAAAGTCGAACAACAAACAAAAAATTGTGTTCGGTTCTCCGAGGAGAAAAAAACTAGAGTTTTGCTTTTGCTCGCTGGAACCGCCGCCTACCGCCTGCTGCCTCGCCGTGCGCCACACTCCTCTTCCTCCCCTACTCGGTATTTTCAAATATAAAAAAAATTCTTCTTCTTTCTTTTTGATTTCATTTTGCAAATTCATGTTTATATTTATGTTTAATCATGATTTTATAAGTTTCAATTATGTTTTATGAAGTTATGATTTATTTTATAGCATGAATATAATTATTCTTCATGAAATTTTAGATTAGGGTTTATAAAGTAATGAAATTCTAGATTTTTATGAGTTTTAATGATTTGAACTTCAATATTATAATCATGAATTGTTGTTGGGTGAAATTATGATGATTTTATGAAGTTTAGATTGATTTTTAAGGCTTTAAACATAAAATAAACTGCTGTCCAAAATTTTGTAATCATGAAATTCAATAGAATAAATATTATGAACATGTTTTGGCTTATGAAAAATTATTCTAAAGCATAGATTGGTTTCATAATGATGTTAATGGATTGTAAAAGAGTTTTATGATGAATTTATGATGTTTTTATAAGTTTTCCATGTGTATAAAATTAATTAATAAATCTAAAAATTGTGTAAAAACAAGTTAAAATAAGTTTTAAGTGTTCATATTATGCTAATATGATCACATATTAATTCTATAACGCTACATATGATTTTTAGTATGTTCCATGAAGTTTAAAAGTGATTTTAAGCATGTTTAACGTGCGGTCCAGACGTTGTAAAGTGAATAATTAGGATTTTAAAGTATGCAATTAGCATGAATTGATCATATAAATTAAGTATTACATTGTAGGATTGATTTGTGTTGTTTTTGAGGTTTTTCAAGAAGTTTTGATTATCTAAAATTGCTGTCCACTTTTCTAAAGTGACATAAAAAGTATGTTGAGCATTTATAAAGCAGAAATAAGTCCCAAAAAGCAAGTAATCTTGCAATAGAAAAATTTAAGTGAAGTATGGAATTGAATAGAGACCATATAGGGAATGTTTTGGACAAGTTTCCAATACAGAAGTAAGTTTAGAGTTGTTGTAGAACTTAGTGAACAAGGTTTTAATTTTGTTTCGGTTTTCTTCATGTAGGAGACTTTGAATTAGTCAATTTTTAGAAGTTGTGGCAGAGCACCACTATTTCACAAGGTACGTAAGTACTAAAGACAAAGATAAGAAGTATAATTCGTGCTTGGATGATCCTTTATGTTATGAAACATTGTTATGCTTGTTTGAATTATGAATTGATGTGTATGACAAGTTTTATTAGAAGCATGATTTCATATTATTTTTACATTCCATGTTGATTAGAAATATAAATTTTATAAGATTGAATTGGACTGTTATGATAAGTTTAATTTGGCCAATAGCTTATTAATAAATAAAGGAAGTTATTTTAAAGTTGGTTAGTTTATTAGTTAATCAACAAGAAAGTTAGTTATGAAACTTTTATTCACATGATTAAAGGAAGTTAATGAGGAATTATTTTATACATGTTGCTACTCACAGTTTAACGTGTGGTCAAGGAGAAAGTAAATAGTTAGCCAGTCACAGTGAATGTGTGGTAAAGGAAGTTCAGATTAATTAAAGAACACACATGAGATTATTCTTGAATCACCTTAAATTGAAGATAATTAACATGGCTTGCTTGATTTGCTGTATGATCTATGTGATGTTTTATGTGAGTCATAACATTGTTAAGCTGGTTAATCGCGTAAAGTGTATGAGGATTCGCATCAAAACTCTTGGAATGTATATACCTTGAGTATGAAAAATGGGGGGAGTCGTAAGGAACAAAGATCTATGATTTCTAATTGGAGTACAAGCCGTTGTACTCTTTTTTCATTTTTAATGCGCTGGAATTCCGTCACTTTATGTGACATTTGTAATACCTTTTTGGAGTTGCTCCCAAGTTGGTGCCTAATATGGCGATTTCAAAGGATAGGAAACCGGTTCGATGCAGAATCCAAAAGTTTAAATATAATAATTAATTTATTTAGTCTATGCAAAGCTGAAGAGATGTCAAAAGTAAGTTGTGTGAATGTTTTAGTTCATGTTGTTTTGATGCATGGTCTTTAGTAGTTATGTACTCAGCTTTGCTGATTGTTTGTTTTGTGTGAATGGATTTGTCTTGGACTGGCCCTACAATGAACCACTTCTTGGTGAGTAGTTGTCTAGAATGAGAAAAGTTACAAGTACAAGTGGGCATATGTCATTTCATGCTGGGCTGGAGTGAGAGCGGTTGCTGTGTAGTTTTGTAGTTTTAATTTTAATGCTTATGAGGTACTAACCATTATTTGGATGTTGCTTAACTTTTAAAGTTTATAGTTTTGGTTTTTAAGGGCCATTAAAATGATTGCGAAGTGTAACAAAGTTTTGAGTTGGTATTATTTTGGATTTTGATTTGAATTTTGTTTTGAGACTTGTTTTGAAGTTTAAGCTTTAATTTGGTTTTGGTTTTAAGGCTTCTGCTGTAATACTTTGATAAATGCCTTAGCCGTTATCACGATGGCGGTAATACTTTGCATTTTCTGTTATTAGGAGTTTTAATAATTATAATTCTTTAATATTTATAATATGTTTTCCGGAAAAATATAGAGCAGAAAGTTAGGAAATTCCAGGGTGTTACAGCCTGCTGCTAAGTTAGTAACTTGTTGTAATTTATTTGAGTAATTACTTTAACTCTGACCTATTATTATGAATATTGTAGGCACATATAACATGCAGCTAGAAAAACTAAGAGCAGCTTTTGAAAATGTGTTAGTGGAGCAAAACTTGTTCCCAAAAGTATGATGTAGTGGTTAGCCAAATGCTTTATGAGCTTATTGAAGCTTTGACGAAACTGTAGTCAAAACAAGATCTTCCAGTGAGCATCAAACTTCTCTTGGCAAGTCTTAAGAGGGGGAATTGCTTTATTTTAGCGTGAAAAGAAGTTGCAAACTGCAGATGAAGAGGTGAAATCAGCATTTCGCATGTCATATCACTATATGAAAGTTTAAAGATTTTGGAGATCAAGTCAATTTGCTAAACACAAGATTGTATATTAGGATTTTTGTGAAGCTACATATGGATTATTGCATAATTGTTGCCTTTGCAAACAATTATGACTGAATTACTAGTTCTTATAAATTTAACTGTAGAAACTACTTGTAGGGGCCCCGGATTTTTAGGGTTCCAAATTTTTTTGGTCACCTTTCCCAAGCCGTCCATAGGTCGAGTTAGACCTAAAAAATTGGCTTAAGGAAAGGTGAAATGGACTTTTTTAGAAGTATTTTGCAAAAAAACAGGAGCGCAGGAATTTCAGTCGCGCTAGCGTGGTAGCGTGACAGAGTTTGTCACGCTGACTGTGCAGTGCTACAAAGCTTGTCACGCTGCAGGTGCAGCGCGGCAAACTTTGGGAAGCTGCGACGTTAGCGTGACAAAGTCAGTCGCACTACGCTATTTTTGTGTTTTTTTTTGTTTTTTTTATTATCTTTTTTTTCGAGTGAGATAATAATATACGAATACGGACGATGCTAGTAAGAAGTCGCCAATGAGTTTTAAGAAATAAACTCATAAACCGTGTATTTAGATTAGATACGAATGGGACTCGAATAAGGGACATTTGTCTAAATTGCACGGAAATCCTCTCCGATCCCATGGGGATGACTCCAAGTTGTGGTCGAGCGAACCAAAGATTGGACTCGGGGGCGAAGGTACTAACATGACGGAGTACGTCGGGTTAGCCCCCTCAAATTAGCTACAAATAAGCACGAGAAAAACAACAAAAAAATATACACAAATGAACACGGAGGTGCCATAGCATGAGTTAGTAGGAAGCAAGGGATGGGGGTGTCTCAACTTTCCCTAAATTGATTTTTTTTTTTGAAAAAANTTTTTTTTTGAAAAAAACATGATTATTTTTTTGTACGAGGAGAATGAGGAAGAAAGAATAGTAGAAGTTAAGGATCCAAAATTGATTACAGTTGTTGTATAATATGCTTGACAACGATTATGATTCAAAGGGGAATGATTTTAGCTTGCTCATTTGTTCTTAGATTATGAGCCATCATCTTATACTTTCGTGATTGTCTTGTTTGAGAAGTTTCTTTCAAATTCAACTATTGGCTATTAGTAATGTGAATATCTTTAGAGAAATAAGAAATCAATATTATAAATGCTTGCTTAAGTTTTGAAGTGTTGAATATGATAATGCTTGAAGTATACGAGTTGCCATGTTCATGTTGCCATGGATAGGCATAAGATAGCTATGAAAATTCATTCTTTAAGAGAAAATGAAGAAGTTGGATGATTTTGCGGGATAAAAAGGAATGAGTAAAGGAAGTATGTGAGTGTTTGAGTTAAAAGATGACACTACAAGAGTTGATGATGATGAGCATGAGAAAGGAAAGAAGCTTGATGAAGAAGAGTATGTGTGAAAAAAGGAAAGAAGGATGATATGTGTAGAAGAACATGACTTGCTTTATGTGACATTAAGGCAATTTTCTTTTAAGGATGGTTGTGCGTCCTAAAATAAAACAGTATCGAAGACCTTAGGTGAGTCTTGTGTTCAAAGGACCCTTTTTTTTCATGGGCCCTTAAAATTTTACTCATGTTACCTGTCCTTAAGATGTAGGACTATTAAGACCGCACCTTATGAAAGGTTGCATACGTATCCAATTCGAGTTGGAATCAGGTCTTACGTAGCTCTTGCTTCTGAGTTATTGATGTGTTAAAGGTAAAGACACAAGTTTTTTGCAATTTTGTTACACCTCAAGGAGGGCTTTTTCAGGGTTGTATCGTGGCTAAGCTTAGGGTGTAAGAAAGAAATGGAAAAGAAGGCTCAAATACCCATAATTAACCCAAACTATGCTACAAACTTGTTCTTAAACTTGAGCAACTCTATTATTTAAAATTTTACTTGTTGACAACTTTTCATGCATTTCCATTTGTTTGAATTGAAAATCAGAGCTGCTTTAACATTATATATTTGCTTTATGGAGTTGGTTTTTAATTTATGTCCTCGTAGCATTCCCATCCCCTGGCTAAGTTTGATGTAGGTTGAAAGAAACAAGCTATGTGTTTAGGCGCAAACGGGCTACCAAGAAAGTGGATCATAATATAGGTTATTCAAGATAAGGGAGACATTTTTAGGGTTTCAAAGGTGCCTCTTATGTTGGTGTATTGCATCTTTAAATAAACACTAAGTGGACTTGGAGTGAGCCCCCAATTTTTGAGACTTAAATTGAGCCTCAATTAAACTTTTAGGCTCGTGACGACTGAGTCTATGGTTAATAAAGTAAAGTTTGTTTCCCAAAAGAGAACTTATTTGAACCACTTTGCTTTAATAACTTAATTAAGTAATTGACACATTTAATTTAAAGGATGTAAAATATAGAGTAAGTTGTTCAAGGTNGTTCAAGGTGTGGATGTGTCAAATTGAGGGTGCATATGATATGAACAACGTAGTCTATATTATGCCAATTATGCTTTAACTTGTTCTTGATTGCCATGTTGATTAACTCAACTTGATGAGTTCATTCACTTGTAATTGTTTAAGCAAGATGATGAGTAGAGAGAGAATGTACAATTTGAAGATGAAATAAATTTTATTTTATTGATAGTTGAAATTAGTACATAAATGNTGTGTCAAATTGAGGGTGCATATGATATGAACAACGTAGTCTATATTATGCCAATTATGCTTTAACTTGTTCTTGATTGCCATGTTGATTAACTTAACTTGATGAGTTCATTCACATGTAATTGTTTAAGCAAGATGACGAGTAGAGAGAGAGTGTACAATTTGAAGATGAAATAAATTTTATTTTATTGATAGTTGAAATTAGTACATAAATGATACTTGGCAGCATAAGTCTCAAACTCTACCATGAAAGAAGAAGAAAATAAAAGAGAGAAATTAAAATAGGGAAGCGAATGGAGTTCTAGTTTTGGTCCAAATCATGTTTCTTGTATGTACGCGTCTACATGGTCTTGAATAATGTTCTTCGGATTTTCTTGAGCTTGCATTTGAAGAATTTTAAATATTAACCATAATTGATTGAAACTTCATTATATTTCAGTCCAAACTATAGACCTTGGGTCTGTTGATCAATAGATTCTAAATCAAACATTTAGAAGTAGGGTGAACTATGGGCTCATAATTTAAACACTTAGAATGATGTGTCTGATGTAAAGGTGGGATGGAGTGTTTAAACAAAAGTGGTAGCCAATATAGCACATATTATCACTTTCTAAAGCAAACAAATTTTCTTTTGTTTACATTAGGCATTTTTTCATCATTTTGTATGCCAATAATATGTAGCAATCCTTGCAATTTCATATTATAATGATTACACTTAAAAGAATGTGTGCACTTAGTATGTGTTAAAAGATAAAATGTTTAAAAAACCAAAGTGGATTTTTTATTGAACCATAACGGGCTGTAAAATAACTTAAAGCCCTTTTAGTTGGGGTTAATTATGATTTAATTGTGTATAAGTAATTTCAAATCAATACTAAATATTCATTAAAATTATTCAAATACATGACTTTTTAGCGCAAAAAAAAGTTCTAGCGCTAGTTTTGTAGCGTGACAAAAGAAGTAGCACTAGCAAGGTACGTAGCGTTATTAAACTTGTGACGCTAACAATGTAGTGCAATTAGAAGAGTTGCGCTATTTGTGTAGCGCTGTACAGTTAGTTACGCTACAAGTTTCTATTGATTTTTGCTAAGTTATCATTAAATTTGTATTTAATGGGTTTGGATTCATGTCCATGTTGCCCATATATACGTTATTTAGGCCTAAATGGGCCTATTATTAGACCGAACTTTTGAAAGATTGGTGATGATGTTATTTGTATGTGAGTCATTTAAAACATTGATCAAAATCGTGCATTGTCAAACAATTAGTAATTTTCAGATTATCATTATTGGATCCTTACAAAGAGATGATGAGGGAAGACAAAAAAAGATAGAAGAAAAATAGAAGAAAAAAGAAACGAGACTCAACAATTAGAGTTATAACAATCAAGGTTAATTGACGGGAAGCTCATGGGAAAAATAAAAATTAATAAGATAAAAAAATATAAATATCATGATTAACCTTGATGGATTTTTTTTTTGAGTTTAAAAAAAAATTATTCTAAGTGTTTAATTTTTTGAAAATAATACAACGGAAAGTGAGATAGTTAGATTTATTAGAAATTTGGAATTAAACCAATAAAATTCTAAATGAAAGGAATTAATTAGTAAATTTCCAAAAGATTCGAATTATATTAAAAATCTCAAAAAGTTAAAGTATTTTTGAAATCGTTAATATTATTTGAATTTTCTAATAAATGTTAAGTGTATAAGTTAGTTTCTATTTAATCAAAGATTCTATTAATCAAATCTTAAGAAGATCAAGGATTTGATTAATAATATCTTTTGCAATATTTTATTTACTAAATCAAATATATTGTTGCATAAAAATCTTCCAAGCAATCAAATGATATCAAAGAATATATTTAAAATTATGGAAAATATTTTACGTAATCAATTAATTTAGGTAGCTAATAATATATTGTTATTAAAATTGATTTGAAAACCTCAGAAAATCTACATATGCACAAAATATAAAGAGCAAAACAAGCAACTTTATAAAACAAAAGGGAAGCAAATAATTACTAAATAATGCAGTCAAACTACGGTCAGTCAAAAGGGTCCTATATCTAAGGAGCAAGCTCCAACACTTTGCGGTATAATAACCGTTAGATATTAAGTTTCTCCCATCTAAGTACCATTGGCGGCTTAGAAATTGATGTAGTTGGGATAAGGTTCTATCTTGCTCGGTTGCTTAGAGACCATGGGCCCCACCAAGTCAATAGTTCCTCCCCGAAATGTAGAAGTATCACGGTAATCCTAAGGCATGTTTCAAACACATGGAGGCCAAGTGTATGTTTCAAGTCTCGCCCTCTTTTAGTCCCTAGTGAAGTCGCCACTGTAGGGGCCCCGGATTTTTAGGGTCCCAAATTTTTTTGGTCACCTTTCCCAAGCCGTCCATAGGTCGAGTTAGACCTAAAAAATTGGCTTAATGAAAGGCGAAATGGACTTTTTTAGAAGTATTTTGCAAAAAAACAGGAGCGCAGGAATTTCAGTCGCAACAGCGTGGTAGCGTGACAGAGTTTGTCACGCTGACTGTGCAGCGCCACAAAGCTTGTCACGCTGCAGGTGCAGTGCGACAAACTTTGTGACGCTGCGACGTTAGCGTGACAAAGTCTTTCGCGCTACGCTATTACTGTGTTTTTTTTGTTTTTTTTTTATTATCTTTTTTTTTTCGAGTGAGATAATAATATACGAATACGGACGATGCTAGTAAGAAGTCGCCAATGAGTTTTAGGAACTAAACTCATAAACCATGTATTTAGATTAGATACGAATGGGGCTCGAATAAGGGACGTTTGTCTAAATTGCACGGAAATCCGCTCCGATCCCATGGGGATGACTCCAAGTTGTGGTCGAGCGAACCAAAGATTGGACTCGGGGGCGAAGGTACTAACATGACGGATTGCGTCGGGTTAGCCCATAGGCGGCCATTACTAGTTTCCTCTTAACCATACAAAAATTACATTTAGAATCACACAAAAATATCAATTACAAAATTCACAAAAAAAAGAGCATTAAATTGTTAATGAATCACAAAAAAACTAATTAATTTAACTCAAACCGTTATTAAAATCAATTTAGGGAGCCTAACATGATTAGATTTGTCCGAAAGAATTATCTTGATTAAGCGTTGCAAACAATCAATTTAAGTCCTTTAACAATAATAACGTGATAAAGCAGTAAATAAATAGTGAAACAACAACTTAAAAGTCCATAAACATGATCTTTAGGGTTTTCAGGAAACATACCACTTCTCCTTTGAAGATTGTCTTCGTCGAGTATTAATTTGGGCGGAGTTTTGAATTATTGTTTCGATATTATTAAAATTTGTAGCCACTTTTTAGTAAAATAAATAGCAAATAAAATAATAAATAATTATATTAAAAAAAAGGTTGTTAAAAGCAATAATCGGATTCTTTAAGAAAGAGGAAGAAAGTGAGTTAAAAAAACGTGTTGAGAAATGAAGGAAATGAGGGTTTTTATAACAGTGTGGGAACCCTAATCGCGCTGGGCTGCTAGCGTGGTACGCCGAATCGCGCTGGCCCAGTAGCGCATGGAACCCTACAACGCTACTAGGGTAGCGCTGTTAGCTTAGTAACGGTGAGCTGTCAGCGTGACTAAATTAACCGCGGTACGTTTTTGAAACATTTTTTTTATTTATTATTATTATTATTATTTTATTTTATTAATTTATTTAAAATAGTAAAAGAGGCATTTGGATAAAAAGGTCCGTTAAATAAGAATGAGATTTATTTTTAAGCCCAAGTATACTCGATTATCCAATCTTCTAGAGAAATGAGTTTTTTAATTCATCATAGAGTCCTGCCGCGGGACAGGGGACTCAAATAGGTGTCTACACTACTATATATAAATGCATACGAATTTTAAATTGTTCAACTTTGATTCTAATCATTAATTTATTAACCATTTTAGCATTTTTTTTTTATCAAATATGTCAAAAAAAGAAGAAGAAGAAGGCGTTGCATTAGGTTTGAAATTGGTGTTGCTTTAGGTCTAATGCAACGGTCTACATATTTTAAGAATGTGTTGCATTAGATCGAAATAACTGTTGCATTAGACCTAATGCGACATCTAATGCAATGGTTACAACAAATTACATAGACCGTCGCATTAACTTCACATAACCGTTGTATTAGACCTAATGCAACGGCAATATCAGTGACGGTTCGTCAACCATTGCTTTACGCCTAATGCAACGGTTAAAGTTGCAAAGTACAACGGTATTTGGGTGTTGCATTTGCCTCTAAATGTAGTAGTGATAGGGATAAAATTCCTTTTATGAGGCGAATTAAAAAAGGTGCATCCATTATATGCTATAAGTTTTGCATTTTTCTTACTTGAGAGTTAGATGTAGTTTGATAAAAAGGTCTATTCCTCTTCAGAAGAAATAGTATGGTTGAGAGTAACACAAATCAGCTGAATGAAGCAGCGAGGCAATTTGCAACTGTAGCTCGACAGTTAGCTGCTAGAGGCACTACAAAAATTTGTCACTTGTGCTACAGGAGAAATTGTGGCGCAAGTAAAAAATTCTCGTGGCTATATAGTTTTGCCACGGAAATTTTTAAAATAATTATCGTGGCGCAAGTGGCCGTGGCTATGTTTTTGCCATGGGAAAATAGAGGTTGTGGCATGAATATTAAATTATGCCACAAATAATCCTGTGGCGAAAAACTAGCTTCGCCACATGTATTACCATGGCTAATTTAATTGTTTACCACAAGTACAACCGTGGCTAACTATTTCATTTCCCTAAGAGTATTATGGCTACTAAACAATTAGCCATAAAATATCCCGTGGCTAAGAAATAGGGTGATGATCTTATTTTAAAAATTTTATAATCGATAAATTTCAATTGAATGATTTATAAAAAATCAACATTACATATACAATTGTTTCTATTTCTACCTTTTGATTTTAGACTAATATAATTAATGTGATTACCATATGTAGGCTTGCTACAAAAAACAAAAATTTCCATGGCATAACATATATTAGTCACGAAAGTAAACAAAATGTGTGGCGTAGAAATAAAAATACTCATGGCATAACCATATTTTGCCACCAAAATCATTTCTAGCCGTGGCATAAATTTAATGAGTAATTAATGTTATATGTCAAAATATTTTTTTTCCCGTGGCTAGATGATAATATGCCATGAATGTAGAATTTCCGTGGCATAATACATGACCCAAGTGATTTATTGTTGTAAATAGTTGGATTGTGCTCCCCTTGGTAAGTATATAGGTGGCTTACATTGAGAAATCTTCTTGAAAAGTTCCCTAGCAGGGTCATTACCATTTCCATTTCCTCTAGCAGCTAACTGTTCAGCTATAGTAGCTAATTGTCTCACTGCGTCATTCAGCTGATTGTTGTTACGTTCAGCCACTCTATTTCCCTGTAGAGGGAAAAGGCCTTATATTAAACTATGTCTAAGTCTAGGTGAGAACAAATTTTCCATGACGTAGAGCTCGAAAAAATAATCAATTTGAAAAAAAAATTTGCTTCGTTCGGGCATCCGAGCGTTAAAATATGCCTTTTTGAAGTTTTTTTATTACATTCATTTAATATTTTTCCTCGTTTAGGTGTATTTGGTATAGTTCATTTACATGCAATAGTATAACTAGTAATATTGTTAATTTTATAACGTTAAAATAGGGTGATGATCTTATTTTAATAATTTTATAATCGATAAATTTCAATTGAATGATTTATAAAAAAATCAACATTACATATACAATTGTTTCTATTTCTACCTTTTGATTTTAGAATAATATAATTAATGTGATTACCATATATAGGCTTGCCACAAAAAACAAAAATTTCCATGGCATAACATATATTAGCAACGAAAATAAACAAAATGTGTGGCGTAGAAATAAAAATACCCATGGCATAACCATATTTTGCCACTAAATCACTTCTAGCCGTGGCATAATTTTAATGAGTAATTAATGTTATTTGTCAAAATATTTTTTCCCGTGGCTAGATGATAATATGCCACGAATGTAGAATTTCCGTGGCATAATACGTGGCCCAAGTGATTTATTGTTAGTGAGGAAATGGTAATGGAGGTGACCTCACTAGGGAACTTTTCAACAAAAATGCCCAAAGCAAGCCGCCTACGAACTAAGGAGAGCCAATCCGATTGTCTTAGAGGGATGGCTGAGAGAGTTTAACATGCTGTGTGGTGCGGTTGAGTGTCCGAAAGAATCAAAGGTAAACCTAGCAGTTTACTACCTAAGGGGAGAAACGAATCTTTAGTGGTCACAAATGGAGCTGAAATCAGGGCGTTGCCAGGATTCAATTGGACTGTGTTCCGAGAGTAAATTCGCAACAAGTTCTATCCTGTGTTTCTTCAAAATCAAAAGGCTGATGAGTTTCGGGAGGTCAAGATGGGAAGTATATTAGTTACTGAGTAATATTCGAAGTTTATACAGTTATCATGGTTTGCTGAGGAGGCTGTGGTGAGAAAAAAGCTGAAGGCAAGCCGTTTTGAGATAGAGTTTCCCATAGATATTCAGTTACAACTACCCGGGAAAGAATTTGATTCGTTGAATCAGTTATATGGTAGAGCTACACACTTGTATGCCTTGGACCAACAGAAGAAGTAGATGCTAAAAGAATGTGAGAAGAGGGAGAAAAGGAAGGATGGTAGAGGAAAATTCAACCAATATGAGTGTCATGGTGGATTTAAGAAGCCTCGTTTCAACAACAATTTTCAAGGGAATAAGTTTTACTTTTGAAAGCCTGCAGATGGTAATAGGAATAGGCTAGGGTGCAGGCTGCTAGTCAAGGTGGTCGTGTGTATTTCTGCAAAAAGTTTCCTAGTAATCATCCAAGGAAGGACTGTGCTGGAAACTTAGGAAGTTGTCGTTTGTGTAACAAGCTCTGACATCATGAGTATGAGTGCTACTCCAAGGGTAAGGGAAAGGATGGACAAGGGTCGTAGTGCAAGGGTAATTTAACAGGAGGTCTGTAAAAGGGTTTCGAAGGAAACATGGGAGGAAATACGACACAATAAGACAAGAATAAGAATGGAAGTGGCAATGGAGGAGGCCAGTTTAGACCTCGAATACTACAAAGCTGAACGTGATGGCACGAAGTGAAGCAGAGGCTAGTAAGGATGTGATTACTGGTACTTTCTATATTCACTATCTTTCTATTAAAGTTTTATTCGACTCTAGTGCAACATATTGTTTTGTCTCCACTAAAGTTTTGAAAAAGTTAATGCTTGTTTTGGGAAAAGTAGATACAATTGAAATGTCGATAGTTATACCATCAAGACCAGAAGTGCAATGTTCAAAAAGGTACTTGGATGTCCTGATTGAGACAGAGGGAGTAGAATTTAAGGCTAACCTCATCGAGTTCGAGTGAGGTGACGTAGAGGTGATCCTAGGGATGGATTGTTGAGTGAACATAAGGATGAGATTTTGTGTGAACTCTAGATAATTTCGTAAGTTAAGAAGGGTAAGAAGGTGAGATATTGGAGAGTAGGAAGGCCGAAACACAACAAAATAGTGTCAATAATGAGGTTTTCTAGGTACGTGAATTGAGGTTTCCAAATTTGCTTTTGTAGTGTGAGGGATGTAGATCATGCCGAGTCTTCTAAGCAAGAGGAAATCGAGGTAGTGAGGGATTTCCTAGACGTGTTTCCAAAGGAGATTTTGGGAATGCCGCCAAAGTGAGAAATCAACTTCACCATAGACCTAGTGCTAGGAACGACACCCATTTCCAAAGCACCATATAGGATGGCACCTGCGGAAATGAGCGAGTTGAAGGGGCAGTTGCAGGATTTATTCTAGAAAGGTTACATTAGGCTTAGTGTTTCACTTTGAGGAGCGCCAATGCTATTCGTGAAGAGGAAAGACGGGATCATAAGGTTGTGTATTGACTATTAGGAGTTAAATAAGGTGACGATCAAGTACAAGCATCGTTTACGAAGAATCAATGACTTGTTTGATCAGTTGAAAGGAGCTACTATGTTCTCAAAGATCAATTTGAGATTAGGATACCATCAATTGTGGATTTCCTGATGAAGACATACAAAAGACGGCTTTTTATAATAGGATTTGGTCCTATGAGTTCACCGTTATGCCATTTGGGTTGACAAATGCACCAGCAATTTTCATGGACTTAATGAATAAGATTTTTCAATGGTTTTTGGATAATTCCGTAGTGGTTTTCATTGTTGACATTTTGGTGTACTCTAAGAGCAATGAAGACCATGTGGAACATTTGAGGACGATTTTGACAGCGCTAAGGGAGAATAAGTTGTATGCTAAGTTCTTGAAGTGTGAATTTTGGTTCCAAAAAGTCACGTTTTTGGGGCATTTTGTGTTAGAAGGAGTTGAAATGGATACAGGTAAGATTGAGGCCGTTAAAGAATAGCCTGCACCTAAGAATGTGTTGGACGTATGAAGTTTCTTAGGTTAAGTAGGGTATTACAGGAGGTTTGTGAAAGACTTTTCAAGGATTGCAAAGTCGATGACGTCTTTATTGAAGAGGGTCTGTATGTTCCTCTGGAACAATAAGTGTGAGGAGCCATTTGAGACTATGAAGGAGCGATTGACTACATCTCTAGTGCTGACACTACCAGGTTGGAGTGATTCCTATGACGTGTATAGTGATGCTTCTAAGAACGGTTTGGGATGTGTCTTAATGCAAAACAGAAAGGTGTTTGCATATCCTTCATGACAATTGAAGCCATACGAAGCAAACTATCCCACCTACAATCTTGAGCTAGCACCGATCGTGTTTGCCTTGAAGACATGGAGGCACTACATGTATGGGGTGAGATGTAGAATCTACACAGATCACAAGAGCTTAAAGTACATTTTCGCTCAAAAGGATTTGAACACGCGGCAAAGGAGATGGCTCGAATTGATCATGGATTATGACTTAGATATCCAAAACCATGAAGGGAAGGCTAATGTGGTAGCCGATGTTGGAAGTCGTAATACGTAGCATGGAATGAATTCTCTAGTGGTCGCTGACGAACTATGTAGGGGCATGGAGAGGATGAATTTGGAGATAGTGAAAGAGGGGTCATTGGAAGGAATACTTTGTAATCTTAGAATCCAACCATCGGTGTTTGAGGAGATCAAGGAGAACCGAGATGGAGATGTGAAATTAGATAGAATAAAGGACAAATTGAAGGCATGAAAGGCTATGGACTTCAAAATTTATGAAGATGGAAGTTTAAGGTATAAAGGAAGGTGGTGTGTACCGCAAAAATTCAATGAGTTAATGAAGAAGGACTGTAAGTTCATTTGGAGCAATAAGTGTGAGGAGGCATTTGAGACTCTGAAGGAGCGGTTGACTACGACTCTTGTGTTGACCCTACTAGATGGTAGTGATTCCTATGACGTGTATAGTGATACTTCTAAGAATGGTTTGGGATATGTCATAATGCAAAACAGAATAGTGATTGCATAGGCTCCATGACAGTTGAAGCCATAGGAAGCAAACTATCCCACCCACAATCTCGAGCTAGCAGCTATCGTGTTCGCCTTGAAGATATGGAGGCACTATTTGTATGGGGGCACTAAAGTGTAGAATTTACATGGATCATAAGAACTTGAAGTACTTTTCCGCATAAAATGTTTTTAACATGCAGCAAAGAAGATGGCTTGAATTGATCAAAGATTATGAATTAGATATCCGATACCATGAAGGCAAGGCCAATGTGGGATTCTCTAAGTCGTAAAACGAAGCATGGAGTAAATTCTCTAGTGGTCGCTAACGAACTGTGCAGAGAAATTGAGAGGCTAAAGTGGAGATAGTGAAAGAGGGGTCGTTGGAAGGAATACTTTGTAATCTTAGTATCCAAGGAGAACCAAGATGGAAACGTGAAATGAGATAGAATAAAGGAGAAATTGAAGGTAGGAAAGGCTATTGACTTCAAAATTAACGAAGATGGAAGTTTAAGGTATAAAGTAAGGTGGTGTGTACTGCATAAATGCAAAGATTAAAAAAGGAAGATTATGGAGGAAGGTTATAATACACCATACTCAGTTCACCTTGGAGGTGATAAATTGTATAAGGATTTGAAAAAGGTGTATTGGTGGCCTAGAATGAAGAGGGAAGAAGCTTAATTCGTGAGCAAGTGTCTTACATGTCAAAAGGTGAAATTTGAGCATAAAAGACCGAAAGGTGAAGTTCAACCAATTGAAATCCAAGGATTGAAGTGGGATTGATGTGATAAATTATGTGGTTTTAACTGGCTAGAAACAAGACCGAACAAGTGATTATGTTTTTCTACGACTATTTCTTATATTGTGCTTATTTAGTGATAATGGATGGGAAGTTAATTGGATCTCTTGTTCGTCGAATGTGGATGGTTGCATGGTTTCTAAAACTTGGAACAATTTTTTTTAGAGGGGGAGTTTGGTGTGAATACAAGGATGACATTCACATATGGGATATTGGTGGTTTTACCTATGGGTTTTTTCCCACTGCACTAGCTAGTGTTTTTCTCATTTCAGGCTTTATTGTTTTTAGTTCTCATTGAGTCTTTTTCATCCTTTTACACCTAAAATACATGGAAAGTTATTTCTTGATGGTTTCTTGATTAAAATATTGAATCTTTAAAAGTTTCTTGAAGATTGGAAGGATTTCTTGAAAATGGCGCAAAAAAGAGACATGGTGTCATTGGCGAGTTTTGTGCATATTTTGAAGAATCTTGGGTTTCTTAGTTGGTGCGTGTTTTTTGGTTGTAATCTGATGTATATCTTATTTGTTAGTTTGTTATTTATTTTGTTAGGATAAAATATTGAATTTTTTAGGATTTGTTAGTTTAAATAACATCAAGATTAGATAAGGTTGTGCATACTTATCCAATTTTTGATGAGAATGGAGGTAGGCACGTAGATGGCTGTTAGGATATTATTTTGTGTTTGTTTTGAGTTGTTAAGGTTGTTAGAAGTTTGTTAGGATTTCCTTTGATGGTTTTCCTATAAATAGCCTCAATTAAAATTTGTAACAAATCGGAGAATGGTTGATTGAATAAAACATTGTGTTTTAATTATATAGTTTTTACACAAAAACAAATATCATGAGGAATTTCGTGTGAAGAAAATTCAAACCCCCTTGAGCATTGGCTTTAGACTGTATTCTCTAATTTGTTACAATTTTTAATTGAGGCTATCAAATTAAATCCTAACAAACTTCTAACAATCTGAGCGAACTCAAAACAAAATCAAAATAATATTGTAACAATCATCTACACACCTACCTCCATGCTTATCCAAAATTGGATACTAAGTATGCACATCCTTATCTAATCTTGATCTTATTTAAACTATCAAATCCTAACAAATTCAAGATTTTATCGTAACAAATAAGATATACATCAGATTACAATCAAAATACACTCACCAACCAAGAAACCCAAGATTCTTCAAGAAATGCACAAAACTCGCAAATGACACCATGCCTTCTTTTAAGATTAAATCTTTTAATCAACAAACCTTCATGAATTCGTTTCGCATGTCTTTTAGGTGTAAAATGATGAAGAAGACTCAACAGGAACTAAAAACAATAAGCCTGGAAGGATAAAACATTAGTTAGTGCGGTGGGAAAAAACCCATAGGCAAAACCACCAATAACACAGATGTGAATGTCATCCTTGTATTCACATCACATTCCCCCTCTTAAAAAAAATTTCCCAAGAATTAGTATCCATGGAACCATCCATATTCGACGAACAAGAGATCGAATTTTAACTTCCCATCCTTTGTTACTAAATAAGCAGAATATAAGAAATAACCATAGAATAACATAATCACTTGTTCGGTCTTGTTTGTACCAAGTTAAAAACACATAATTTATCGCATCATCCTCCCTTCTTAAAAAAAAAAAAAATTTCCTTGAATTTTTCCATTAGTATTGTAACACCCTGCAATTCACTAACTTTCTCCTTTCTAAATTTTGGAAATATAGTATAAATAAAATAGAGAAAGAATAATAATAATAATTGCACTTCTTACTTAGCTAGGAAAAACCGAAGCATCAACGCCATCGTGATAACGGTTAAGGCATTTATCAAAGTACTACAAAAGAAGTCTTTCTTTGAAAATCAAATTAAAAATGGAAAGAGCTTTCAAACCCGAAAATCAAAAAGAAATCAAAGTAAACATTTATTACAATTCGGAACCTTATTAACGGCCCTTCAAAACCAATTTAAACTTTAAACTTTGAAAATTCAAAAGTCAACAAAACGATAATAAATAGCAAGTCCACATAAGCTAAGAAAACTACAATCAAGTGCTCACACTCCAACCCAATATGTTTGACTATGCCCACTTGTACCTGTAGCTTTCTCTTTGTTCTAGTCAACTACTCGCCATCGAAATGGGTCGTTGTAGGGCCAAGTCGAAGGCAAGGCCATGCACACAAACACACGTAATCAGCAAAGCTAAGTACATAAATACTAGAGACTATGCAAAATACGATTGACAACAAAAGGAAAAGAAAAGTCTAAACATCACTTACTTCTTACCATTGTTATCACACTAGTAGAAAAATAACTTATTAGTATCGTTTTTTATGATCTATTTGTATCGTTTTACACACAAAAAAAGATACGAATAGTGGTTTTTAAAATATAAAAAAAATAGCTATTAGTATCGTTTGTTTTTAAAAAACCTAACACTTGGCCACTGATTACTTCACACACAGTCACTGAGTTACACAATCAATGACTAACTCACTCACAGTCTGACTCACATAATAAATCCCGTGACTCATTCACACACTAACATTTAGTCCCTAATCAAATCTCACACACGTACTCATTCAATAAGTTATTTAACATTCATTCATTCGATCGATTCAATTCATTTAATAAACACTTTTCATTCATTCTATCAATTGATGAATAATATACTATGGCTCTTTGATTGATGAAGTAATATTCAAAACATATAAGAATCAACTGAATATCATCATCTTATATTCAGCGTTCATCATCGTTTAAAATAATGATAGAAACAATTCATTGCACAGTAAAAGCTACTTAGAAGATCAAGCAAAACAATATTCAAAACATAAAACCTGAAGCAAACAAAAACACGAATTACTACAGCGAAGAACAAGAGTATAACCTTGATGAAACCGATTTCCTTGTCATTGCTACGGAAGCATTGCCAGCAGCACATCAAACCATACTTGCGGATGATCACGTGGGGTTTACCGCACACACGACTTCATTAAATTCAACACAAAAATTAGTCAATTAATTGATTAATTTACAACATAAAATCAACGAAATTAATGCGAAGAAAAATTGGAAGAATTGTTGAATGTTGAGAAATTTAAAAGAGATTATACCAAGCACGTGATCTAGGACCGTAGCTCTTAGGGTGAGAATTCAAGATGTTTGAGTGCATATTCCCCCTAGAAATAGATAACAACAACAATTAATTCGGAACCGCAATAGACAACAACAACATTAGCTCACCAACATTAATTCAGAATCGCAATCCAACTACCATATCAACAAAAATCAAAACCAAAACTAACAACAAAATCAAAATCAAAACTTGCCTTGACCTTCAATGTTTCCCCTTCACCAAATAGTTGTCAAGTGTACCAAATTTCGCCCCAAAATAATGGATCTACAAATAACACCATTATTTTTTTAAAATTACAAAATAAAAAATACAAATAAAAACAAGCGACATAAAAACTGAAAAAGAAAACAGGAAAACAAAAAAGATAAAAGCACAATAAAACCGAATTATCAGATAAAATTCACCACAAAAATCAAAAATAGAATCAAAATAATAAATTAAAGGAAAAAACTAACCTCAAAATAGAATCAAAGCAATTGAGAGTCAAAATCGATCTTCAACAACATTATCGACTTCACAAAAATGAGATTCCAAAGAAGCAACAAAAATCAATCAAAATCAAAACCAGAGGAAAAAATTTGAGAAGAAAAACAAAAAAAAAACAAAGAAAAAAGAGAACAGAGTAGTTATACCTGCAACAATGGAGAGAGATAGTAAGAAAGGGACGAAGATCGTGTTTTCGGTGCTTAGATTTAGACCATGAGAGTGCTTGAGATGAAGCGAAATTGTGAGAGAGGGGAGTGAGAGAGTAAAAGATAGGAAGAGTAGAGAGGCGAGTTTTGAGAAAGAGTATTAGGGTTATGTCAGCAAAACTAAATAGGAGTTGGGTTGATGTGGGCAAGCAGGAATGTAGGACCTAAATACTCCATTTTTTTGTTTTCCAACTTGAGGCTTATTTGCTACGGGTTAGTCCACACAAATAACCGTAGCAAATAATATATTTGTTGCGGGTTTTTTACAACTATAGCAAATAGTAAATTTTTCTTTTCTTTTTTTTTTTTTTTTTTTTTAAATTTTGATTTTTTGCTGTGTTTTTGGGATGTGCTGGAAAAGGAAGTGGTCGTTTGTGTAACAAGCCTCTGACTCATGAGTCATGAGTGCTACTCCAGTGTAAGGAAAAGGATGGACAAGGGTCGTATTGAAGGGTAATTTAACAGGAGGTCTGTAAAGGGTTTCGAAGGAAACATGGAGGAAATACGACACAATAAGACAAGAATAAAGAAGGAAGTGGCAATGGAGAGGCCAGTTTAGACCTCGAATACTACAGCTGAACGTGATGGCACGAAGTGAAGCAGAGGCTATTAAGGATGTATTACTGGTACTTTCTATATTCACTATCTTTCTATTAAAGGTTTATTCGACTCTAGTGCAACATATGTTTTGTCTCCACTAATGTTTGAAAAGTTAATGCTTGTTTTGGGAAAAGTAGATCAATTGAAATGTCGATAGTTATACCTCAGACCAGAAGTGCAATGTCAAAAAGTACTTGGATGTCCTGATGAAACAGAGGAGTAGAATTTAAGGCTAACCTATCGAGTTCGAGTGAGGTGACGTAGAGGTGATCCTAGGGAGGATTGTTGAGTCATAAGGATGAGATTTTGTGTGAACTCTAGATAATTTCGTAGTTAAGAAGGGTAAGAAGGGAGATATTGAGAGTAGTAAGGCCCGAAACACAACAAAATGTGTCAATATGAGTTTCTAGGTACGTGAATTGAGGTTTCCAATTTGCTTTGTAGTGTGAGGAGGTAGATCATGCCGAGTCTTCTAAGCAAGAGGAAATCAGTATTGAGGGATTTCCTAGACTGTTGTCCAAAGGAGTTTTGGGAAATGCCGCCAAAGTGAGAATCAACTTCACCATAGACCTATGCTAGGAACGACACCCATTTCCAAAGCACCATATAGGATGGCACCTGCGGAAATGAGCGAGTTGAAGGGGCAGTTGCAGGATTTATTCTAGAAAGGTTACATTAGGCTTAGTGTTTCACTTTGGGAGCGCCAATGCTATTCGTGAAGGAAAGACGGGATCATAAGTTGTGTATTGACTATTAGGATTTATAAGGTGACGATCAAGTACAAGCATCGTTTACAGAATCAATGACTTTTTTGATCAGTTGAAAGGAGCTACTATGTTCTCAAAGATCAATTTTGAGATTAGGATACCATCATGTGGATTTCCGGATGAAGACATACAAAAGACGGCTTTTTTAATAGGATTTGGTCCTATGAGTTCACCGTTATGCATTTGGGTTGACAAATGCACCAGCAATTTTCATGGACTTAATGAATAAGATTTTCAATGGTTTTTGGATAATTCCGAGTGTTTCATTGTTGACATTTTGGTGTACTCTAAGAGCAATGAAGACCATGTGGAACATTTGGGACGATTTTGACAGCGCTAAGGGAGAATAAGTTGTATCTAAGTTCTGAAGTGTGAATTTTGGTTCCAAAAAGTCACGTTTTGGGGCATTTTGTGTTAGAAGGAGTTGAAATGGATACAGGTAAGATGAGGCCGTTAAGATATCCTGCACCTAAGAATGTGTTGGACGTATAAGTTTCTAGGTTAAGTAGGGTATTACAGAAGGTTTGTGAAAGACTTTTCAAGGATTGCAAAGTCGATGACGTCTTTATTGAGAGGGTCTGTATGTTTCCCTGGAACAATAAGTGTGAGGAGCCATTTGAGACTATGAAGGACGAGTGACTACATCTCTAGTGCTGACACTACCAGGTTGGAGTGATTCCTATGACGTGTATATTGATGCTTCTAAGAACGGTTTGGATGTGTCTTAGGCAAAACAGAAAGGTGTTTGCATATCCTTCATGACAATTGACCATACGAACAAACTATCCCACCTACAATCTTGAGCTAGCACCGATCGTGTTTGCCTTGAAGACATGGGAGGCCTACATGTATGGGGTGAGATGTAGAATCTACACAGATCACAAGAGCTTAAGTACATTTTCGCTCAAAAGATTTGAACACGCGGCAAAGGAGATGGCTCGAATTGATCATGGATTATGACTTAGATATCCAAACCATGAAGGGAAGGCTATTGTTAGCCGATGTTGGAAGTCGTAATACGTAGCATGGAATGAATTCTCTAGTGGTCGCTGACGAACTATGTAGGGGCATGGAGAGGATGAATTGGAGATATGTGAAAGAGGGGTCATTGGAAGGAATACTTTGTTCTTAGAATCCAACCATCGGTGTTTGAGGAGATCAAGGAGAACCGGATGGGAGGTGAAATTAGATAGAATAAGGACAAATTGAAGGCATGAAAGGCTATGACTTCAAAATTTATGAAATGGAAGTTTAGGTATAAGGAAGGTGGTGTGTACCGCAAAATTCAATGAGTTAATGAAGAAGGACTGTAGTTGTCATTTGGCAATAAGTGTGAGGAGCATTTTGAGACCTGAAGAGCGGTTGACTACGACTTTGTGTGACCCTACTAGATGGTAGTGATTCCTATGACGTGTATAGTGAACTTCTAAGAATGGTTTGGGATATGTCATAATGCAAAACAGAATAGTGATTGCATAGGCTCCATGACAGTTGAAGCCATGGAAGCAAACTATCCCACCCACAATCTCGAGCTAGCAGCTATCTGTTCGCCTTGAAGATATGGAGGCACTATTTGTATGGGGGCACTAAGTAAATTTACATGGATCATAAGAACTTGAAGTACTTTTCGCGTAAAATGTTTTTAACATGCAGCAAAGAAGATCTTGAATTGATCAAAATATGAATTAGATATCCGATACCATGAAGGCAAGGCCATGTGGGATTCTCTAAGTCGTAAACGAAGCATGGAGTAAATTCTCTAGTGTCGCTAACGAACTGTGCAGAAATTGAGAGGCTAAAGTGGAGATAGTTGAAAGAGGGGTCGTTGGAAGGAATACTTTGTAATCTAGTATCCAAGGAGAACCAAAGGAAACGTTGAAATGAGATAGAATAAAGGAGAAATTGAAGGTAGGAAGGCTATTGACTTCAAATTAACGAAGATGGAAGTTTAAGGTATAAAGTAAGGTGGTTGTACTGCTATGCAGGATAAAAAGGAAGATTATGGAGGAAGGTATAATACACCATACTCAGTTCACCTTGGAGGTGATAAATTGTATAAGGATTTGAAAAAGGTGTATTGTGGCCTAGAATGAAGAGGGAAGAAGCTTAATTCGTGAGCAAGTGTCTTACATGTCAAAAGGTGAAATTTGAGCATAAAAGACCGAAGGTGAGTTCACCATTGAAATCCAAGGATTGAAGTGGGATTGATGTGATAATTATGTGGTTTTAACTGGCTAGAAACAAGACCGAACAAGTGATTATGTTTTTCTACGACTATTCTTATATTGTGCTTATTTAGTGATAATGGATGGAAGTTATGGATCTCTTGTTCGTCGAATGTGGAGGTTGCATGGTTTCTAAAACTTGGAACAATTTTTTTTAGAGGGGGAGTTTGGTGTGAATACAAGGATGACATTCACATATGGGATATTGGTGGTTTTACCTATGGGTTTTTCCCACTGCCTAGCTAGTGTTTCTCATTTCAGGCTTTATTGTTTTTAGTTCTCATTAGTCTTTTTCATCCTTTTACACTAAACTACATGGAAATTATTTTTGATGTTCTTGATAAAATATTGAATCTTTAAAAGTTTCTTGAAGATTGGAAGTGATTTCTTGAAATGGCGCAAAAAGAGACATGGTGTCATTGGCGAGTTTTGTGCATATTTTGAAGAATCTTGGGTTTCTTAGTTGGTGCGTGTTTTTGGTTGTTAATCTGATGTATATTTATTGTTAGTTTGTTATTTATTTGTTAGGATAAAATATTGAATTTTTAGGATTTGTTATTTAAATAACATCAAGATTAGATACGGTTGTGCATACTTATCCATTTTTGATGAGAATGGAGGTAGGCACGTAGATGGCTGTAGGATATTTTTGTGTTGTTTTGAGTTGTTAGGTTGTTAGATTTGTTAGGATTCCTTTGATGTTTTCCTATAATAGCCAATTAAAATTTGTAACAAGACGGAGAATGGTTGATTAATAAACATTGTGTTTTATTATATAGTTTTTACACAAAACAAATACTTGAGGAATTCGTGTGAAAAAATTCAAACCCCCTTGAGCATTGGCTTTAGACTGTATTCCTATTTGTTACAATTTTAATTGGGCTATCATTAATCCTAACAAACTTCTAACAATCTGAGCGAACTCAAAACAAAATCAAAATAATATTGTAACAATCATCTACACACCACCTCCATGCTTATCCAAAATTGGATACTAATTATGCACATCCTTATCTAATCTTGATCTTATTTAAACTATCAATCCTAACAAATTCAAGATTTTATCGTAACAATAAAATACATCAGATTACATCAAAATACACTCCCCAACCAGAAACCCAAGATTCTTCAGAAATGCACAAAACTCGCAAAGGACACCATGCCTTCTTTTAAGATAATCTTTTAATCAACAAACCTTCATGAATTCGTTTCGCGATGTCTTTTATGTGAAAATGATGAAGAACACAACAGGAACTAAAAACAAAAGCCTGGAAGGATAAAACATTTTAGTGTCGGTGGGAAAAACCCATAGCAAAACCACCCATAACACAGATGTGAATGTCTCCTTGTATTCACATCACATTCCCTCTTAAAAAAAATTTCCCAAGAATTAGTATCCATGGAACCATCCATTTCGCCGAACAAGAGATCGAATTTTAATTCCCATCCTTTGTTACAAATAAGCAGAATATAAGAATATACCAGAATACCATAATCACTTGTTCGTCTTGTTTGTACCAAGTTAAAAACACATAATTTCGCATCATCCTCCCTTCTTAAAAAAAAAAAAATTCCTTGAATTTTTTCCATTAGTATTGTAACACCCTGCAATTCCACTAACTTTCTCCTTTCTAAATTTTGGAATATAGTATAAATAAAATAGAGAAAGAATAATATAATATTGCACTTCTTACTAGCTAGGAAAAACCGAAGCATCAACGCCATCGTGATACGTTAAGGCATTTATCAAAGTACTCCAAAGAAGTCTTTCTTTGAAAATCAAATTAAAATGGAAGAGAGCTTTCAAACCCGAAAATCAAAAGAATCAAGTCCATTTATTACAATTCGGAACCTTATTAACGCCCTTCAAACCAATTTAACTTTAAACTTTGAAAATTCAAAGTCAACAAAACGATAATAAATAGCAAGTCCACATAAGCTAAGAAACTACAACATGCTCACACTCCAACCCAATATGTTTGACTATGCCCCTTGTACCTGTAGCTTTCTCTTTGTTCTAGTCACTACTCGCCATCGAATGGGTCTTGTAGGGCCAAGCGAAGCAAGGCCATGCACACAAACACACGTAATCAGCAAAGCTAAGTACATAAATACTAGAGACTATGCAAAATACGATTGACAACAAAAGGAAAAGAAAAGTCTAAACATCACTTACTTCTTACCATTGTTATCACACTAGTAGAAAAATAACTTATTAGTATCGTTTTTTATGATCTTTTGTATCGTTTTACACACAAAAAAAGATACGAATAGTGGTTTAATAAAAAAAAATAGCTATTATGTATCGTTGGTTTTTAAAAAACCTAACACTTGTCCACTGATTACTTCACACACAGTCATGAGTTACACAATCAAGACTAACTCACCACAGTCTGACTCACATAATAAATCCCGTGACTCATTCACACACAACATTTAGTCCCAATCAAATCTCACACACGTACTCATTCAATAAGTTATTTAACATTCATTCATTCGATCGATTCAATTCATTTAATAAACACTTTTCATTCATTCATCAATTGAGAATAATATACTATGGCTCTTTGATTGATGAAGTAATATTCAAACATAAAGAATCAACTGAATATCACATCTTATATTCAGCGTTCATCATCGTTTAAAATAATGATAGAAACAATTATTGCACAGTAAAAGCTACTTAGAAGTCAAGCAAAACAATATTCAAAACATAAACCTGAAGCAAACAAAACACAATTACTACAGCGAAGAACAAGAGTATAACCTTGATGAAACCGATTTCCTTGTCATGCTACGGAAGCATTGCCAGCAGCACATCAAACCATACTTGCGGATGATCACGTGGGGTTTACCGCACACACGACTTCATTAATTCACACAAAAATTAGTCAATTAATTGATTATTTACAACATAAATCAACGAAATTAATGCGAAGAAAATTGGAAGAATTGTTAATGTTGAGAAATTTAAAGAGATTATACCAAGCACGTGATCTAGACCGTAGCTCTTAGGGTGAGAATTCAAGATGTTTGAGTGCATATTCCCCCTAGAAATAGATAACAACAACAATAATTCGGAACCGCAATAGCAACAACAACATTACTCACCAACATTAATTCAGAATCGCAATCCACCTACCATATCAACAAAAATCAAACCAAACTAACAACAAAATCAAATCAAACTTGCCTTGACCTTCAATGTTTCCCCTTCACCAAATAGTTGTCAAGTGTACCAAATTTCGCCCAAAATAATGGATCTACAAATAACACCCATTTTTTTTTAAAATTACAAAATAAAAAATACAATAAAACAAGCGACATAAAAACTGAAAAGAAAACAGGAAAACAAAAAGATAAAACACAATAAAACCGAATTATCAGATAAAATTCCCCACAAAATCAAAAATAGAATCAAATAATAAATTAAGGAAAAAACTAACCTCAAAATAGAATCAAAGCAATGAGAGTCAAAATCGATCTTCAACAACATTATCGACTTCACAAAAATGGAGTCCAAAGAAGCAACAAAAATCAATCAAAATCAAAACCAGAGGAAAAAATTTGAGAAGAAAAACAAAAAAAAACAAAGAAAAAAGAGAACAGAGTAGTTATACCTGCAACATGGAGAGAGATAGTAGAAAGGGACGAAGATCGTGTTTTCGGTGCTTAGATTTAGACCATGAGAGTGCTTGAGATGAAGCGAAATGTGAGAGAGGGGAGTGAGAGAGTAAAAGATAGGAATAGTAGAGAGCGAGTTTTGAGAAAGAGTATTAGG
>PYUH01000112.1:213209-287898 GCA_016808085.1 Suaeda aralocaspica | reverse complement strand
GTTATGTCAGCAAAACTAAATAGGAGTTGGGTTGATGTGGGCAAGCAGGAATGTAGGACCTAAATACTCCATTTTTTTGTTTTCCAACTTGAGGCTTATTTGCTACGGGTTAGTCCACACAAATAACCGTAGCAAATAATATATTTGTTGCGGGTTTTTTACAACTATAGCAAATAGTAAATTTTTCTTTTCTTTTTTTTTTTTTTTTTTTTATAAATGTTGATTATTTGCTGTGGTTTTGTACTTTGTGCAAAAAACCGCAGAAAATGACGCGCAACAAATTACTTTTTTCCTACTAGTGAATAAATTTTTTTGAGCACTTCTTAAGCTTGATTGCTAATCGCCAGAACTAGAACTTGACTGCTCTTTCTTTCCAACTTCAGATTTTCTAGGCATCTTTAACTTATTTGCAAAATCTTTCATGGTGGCCTCAAACATGGCCTTCAACTCCTCTATGTCTATGCGCAATTCTTCTGTAGTAATCTTAGAAGTATTCACTTCATCAACTGACATGATTGCAGTAGTTTACAAAATCAGATTTTGCAATAACCTTGAGGATGAATGTCCTCTCAACGAGAGCAGCAAAAGTTGATGTGATTATTAATAGAAATCGCTAACCAAACGAGTGATAGTAACTAGCTCGGTTTTCTCTAAAGCACAACACCAAGAAAAACGATCTAGGTTGAATAATTTTTATGAATTGATTAAAGCTACGAAACCTCAATTCTTAAAATTATCCTCACAAGAGTTTAAATCCTAAGCACCAACTCTTAGAATGCTTCGAATTTTCCTCGCACTCGATAAATTCTCACAATCGGTTTTTTTTTGTTGTTCGTTTTGTAGAAAACAAATAAACTCTAAACCTTTATTTAACTCTATAATCTAAATTTTACAAAATAATGTTGAGACTATTTATAGGCGTAATCATCAATAAAATCCTAACAAAACTAAGCTAAAACTCACTCACAAACATAGGGAAAATCATCCTTCCCTAGTGACTCATCTATGACTCACAAGATAAGATTACAACATCAGCACTCCATGACATTCTCATCTTGCTAAGAAACTATTTTTATAAAATTATGCTAAAACGTCAAAGGAGAATGAATTGTCAAAGGAGAAGGAAGCATCAAAGAAGCAAGCTCCAGCAGTAGATTCAGTTACTGATACAATTCCTCTCTCAAAGGTGTCGTTACCCTTTCCGAACAGGGTAACCAGGAGTAAGATAGATAATCACTTTCGTAAATTCCTTGAAATAGTTAAAAATTCGCAAGTCACTGTGCCTTTCACTGATTTAATTGCTCAAGTGCCTACTTACACTAAGTTTTGGAATAATATTTTGAGCTGGAAACGTGAGTTTAATGTAACAGAGACAGTTGCACTCACCGAGGAGTGCAGTGCGATCTTTCAAAATAAATATCTTCCTAAGTTGAAGGATCCAGGTAGTTTTTCAATTCCATGTAATATAGGTCCTTTATTTACTGATAAGGCTCTATGCGGTTTAGGAGCTAGTGTAAGTGTGATGCCCTTATCTATTTACAGGAAGCTTGACATGGGAGAGCTTAAATTTACTAATGTTACTTTGCAGATGGCAGATAGAACTGTAAAATACCCTAAGGGTCTTTCAGAAGTTGTACCTGTTAGAGTAGGAAAATTTTACATTCCAGTTGATTTTGTTGTCCATACTATTGATGAGTATGCTCATATCCCTATCATTCTAGGTAGATCTTTCTTAGATACTGCAGGTGCCGTCATTGATGTTAAAAATGGAAGTTTAACCCTTTCTGTAGGGGATGATAAAGTGACATTTAATCTTAATAATGCAATGAAAAATCCCATGTTAGAACAGTCATGCAATACAGTTTACACTTTTAATGAGATTGTTCATAATGACTTGCCTCGATCCCCTGATAAGGATGTTCTGGAGGCCGGATTCTATTGCAGGTGATGGAGATAGCGATAATAATGAGACATATCAGGATCCAAAGAACATGCTTGTGAGGTGAACAAAACAAATTATGAGGTTCCTAGCAAAGAACATGGGGTATTTGAACAAACAATAACCCCAATTTGCTTTGGGTGTTCAACTACATGGGGCTCACGTTCACTGTATGATCCACCTTTAGTTCTAAGGTAATCACGATCAAGCTAATGACCTTAAACAAGAGCTTTGCGGGAGGCAACCCGTAGGTTAGTAGTTTCTTTCTCCCTCTAGCAATGAGGACATTTATAAGTTCGGCTTGGGGGAGGTGAGTATTTTATTGCTTTCCTATTTTATTAGTTAGTTTTATTGCTTTCTTTGCTTAGTTTTATTGCTATCTTAGGACTGTTGCATGGTTTGTACCATTCGTTAGGAATGGGAGTTTACATGTGACCCAAAAGATTGTACTGTTTTCTTAGGTTTAATTTTAGACAGATTTGGCTTATTAGATTATTCGTGTCCCGGTTGAGTTTTATTGTTGGAATTGACTACTTTTTTACCCCTTGTGCTTATTTTGAAAACTTTATGACTCTTGGCTGCGGATGGATCTACATGTGTGATTTGTTGGCCGTGACTTGAATTTGATTGCTTGATTTCCTTTTATTGGTCGTCTCTTCTCAACCTTGTTGGGTCTTGGACTTAAACTGTGTTAAGGGGAGGATTTGAGCCACTTTTGAATATAATTTGTTTCATATTTTCCTTTCATGTGTGCTTAGTTCCTGTTGCAATTATGATCTTGGGTTTGACATTGGATTCTAGTAACTCTAATTGTGGATTTTGTGTATGTTACGCATGATAAAAGGCCTTCATTTTTTTCTTTTGAGCTTCAAAATTTCATTTCCTACATTTATATTTTCCCTTGATCCCATGTTTTGAGCTTTTATTCCTTTCATTTGTATTTTTAGCCACATTACAAGCCTATTAGCCTTGCTATTATATGCCCAAATTTGGTTTGGGGGAGTTGAAGTAGCTGTGGTGTTGTTAAAATAAATTTTTTAAGGGTGTTATGGAGGATTGATGGTGAAATAGTTGGAAATGTTATTCTTGAAAGTTAAATTATGAAGTTTCACATATAAGGCTCTACATACCAATGTCCCAGTTGTTGTAGTTAAAAAGTCATATTTTACTCATAGCCTACTTATGTATGTGTGATGATTATGTTTATTGTTTATTGAATTTTAAGCAAAAACAAATCATTAAAAGTCGTGAAACTATGTTTTATTATACATGAAAAATAAAGTGAAAAAAAATTTTATGAAAGCATAATAAAGTTGAAAAAAAGAGATGAAATAAAAAGAAAGAAGTTTAAAGCTTGTGAAGTAGTGGTTGATGATTGATTTATGAGATTTATGGTGTTGATGTGGAACAATAAAGAAAAGTTTGGTTTGATTTGGTTGAATTGGATGTTTGAGAATGTTGATGATTTTCCTTGATTTTATATGTGTATACCCCGCATTCCACTACATTATCCCAAATTTTTATCCTACCCATTACCCAAGCCATGTTATAAGCTTATTAAAGTCCTTTTTGATCTTCGTGCACATGCTATGGTTATTGTGATGTGAATCCTTTTTCAAGGTCGTAGAGTATTAATTATATTCCGAGTCGACATTTAGGATGAGTATATACCCTCAAACACTTGCATGAGGTGTGAGATGTGAGTTTCGGGTTCTTAAAATTGCATTTAAACACATTTTGCAATGCATTCCATATTTGGTTGGGAGGTGAGGGTTAGAGCTTCATTGTTATAAGCTCATCATTAATTGTGTGGAGTGATAACCCGTGAGCTACTCTAGTCATCGATTCATTAAACTTGCTTTGTTGGTTTTGTTTGACCCGTATTTAGGAAGGACGTTAATTGGATGCTTAATTGGCCGGCTTTGATCCATGTGTCTTCGGATGTTCTCTTGAGTTATGATGCTTATTTTGTTTTTATGGGGTGTTGTCAATTTCATTGTGTTTTGCTCAGGACGAGCAAAAGTTCGATTTGGGGGGATTTGATATACGTGTTTTATGTTGAGTTTTTCCCTCATTTTCGGTCGATTCTTGTGCTAAATAGTTAAGTTTGTGGTTTTGTTTTGACTAAATATCGTTTTCGATGTTAAGTTATGTTTTGGGATGGTTTTAGCGTCTTTAGTTGACTTTTAGAACCTCTTTCGGTTATTTTATACTTTTTCAGTTATTACGAGTGGCTTTCGGTTTTGTTTATATGTTACAGGAGCGTAATGGAGAGTTATGAAATCATTGTAAGCTAAAATGAGTCAAAAAGTACTTGCCTCGGGATGCATGCCAAGTCACGAAAAGTCACGAACGAGATTCGAAGAATCGAGGGAAGAAATAAGCAAGATCGTCAAAATGTTGCTCAACTTGGTTCATGCGGGCGCAACCCTTTAATCCCCATTTAACCTATGCGCCCGCAACATAGATCAGAAGTATCAGAACTCACTCATTATTCACCATGCGGGCGCAGGGAACATACTAGGTTTGCTCTATGCGGGCGCAGGTATCATGGATTTTGATCCATTGGGCTTTTCTTTGCGGTTTTGCTTCGTGGGTTTTAATTAATTAAAAACCTAATTCCTATATATACTCTATGTAAAGGGGGCACGACCCTTACTAGTTTTTATCATATTTTTAGCCCTAGGAATCCAAAATTCATTATTCTCTCTAGAATTCTATAATTGATTGCTTTGTTCAACAATTCAAGCTTTCGATTAATGCAATTAAATCATTGTTTTGGTAATCTCTTTCCTTATGCTTTTCAATTCCTTTAATTTCATGTTTCTCCTTAGTTTCTTAGTTTTTAGTTTAGATTAATTAATTTTGCTATTTTTGATTCTTAATTTAGTTTTGTTAAAGGTTAATTTAGTTTTAATCCTGGTTTGAATTAATTTTTTATTCATGATCATGTTGTTTAATGTTGATTTTATTTTTGTTCCCTTTATTTTGAGTGAGTAGTCGTTTTCTCTAGGGTTAGGGGATTTATGATCATGGTATGAACTTATTTTCTGTTTCTAATTAGTTCTTGGATTATTTTAATTGAATTCCTATTATTGATTATTAGCGATTGCAATTAAATTGTGGCTAGATTTAGTTGTAAGTTAGGTTATTTTCGAAATTGAGGCCGAGAGGTAAGATTACCACAGTTAGACCACTGAATAATAGGCAAAAACAAATTTATGCGAGCGAGAGCCGTTAAAGGAGTTTTGAGGGAGTCTAAGCTCGAGAGAATTAGTGGGCCCTAGTTCAATGAATGCCAATGAATTAATTTGTGAGTGTTGATTGAGCTTGTTGATTGATCATAGTGAACCGATAGCCCTAGGTTCCCATTATGAGAGTTTAATCCATAATTTCCCGTCATTTCCCTAGTTTCATTCTTAGTCTTCTTAGTTTTAGTAGACATTTACCGAAATTTCCACCAAGGCCCTTTACACACTTTAGGCTTTTTAGAATTAGTAGAGTTTAATCGCCTCCCTGAGGATTCGATCCCTACTTCCCTAGCTGTATTAGTTAGAGTTGCTCGGTTATTTTTGAGAGGTGTGCGACTGCTTGTTCACAAACCTTATTACATCTTTCATCGGTGATATCTTAAGTAACACCTTATCCCCATCTTCGAACACGACCTCTTAATGCGTTTGGTTTGCATAGGATTTCTGCTCATCCTTTGTAGCTTGAATCTTTTCTTGTATCACTCTTACCTTATTACTAGTTTCTCCAAAATCTCTTGAGGTCCAAGAATTAATGTCCCACTTATGTCGCTCCAACATATGGGACTTCTTCACTACCTTCTATACAGAGCCTCAAAAGGTGTCACGCCAATATTTGCATGGTAATGTGGACCCGGGGCTTTGGGGGCCCACATGCCCTTGTTACGGACATTGAATGTCGTTTGGTTTGTTTGCATAGTGTGAGTATGCTTTGCTTACGGAGTGAGTCTAAAAGCTCAAACCCAAGTAGAGAAGTTTCCACCATCCTCCTTTTGGGAGCTAATGGACCCCCATTATCTCATAGCCCAAGGGAAAAAAATGTCTGCCAACGATAAGAAGGTCTCATATCTCTGGGATGGTGGTAAGGAAAACAATAGGTCACAATGTCCCCACGCATATAACGGCCTCTACTTGATCTCATGTGTAATTTCATATTAAAAATATTGAATTATAACATACATATTTCTGTTTTGGACATACAGACACATGGAAATAAGGCTAGGCGGGTTTTTAGATAATGCGCACATAATTCCGGTTTAACATGCCTAGGCGATCGCTTTGGCATTAAGTTGATTTTAATCTTTAATTAGTCGAAACATGCTTTTTTGCTCTTTGAGCTAAACATGAATTCTATGTGATTAGTAAGCATTAAACACTTATTATGGATTCACATAAAGCTTAAAGCAGTGTTTCTACTTAAGATTGATTTTAATTAAGAGTCGAATCATCAATTAGTCAATGTAACATGAATACAATTTTAAACATGTCAATTACTTAATAAAGTATTAAAAATCATATATTCATGCAAAATAACTCCTTTGAAATACCTTCGCGCAATTTGTCGAAAATTATCTAATGATGATTTCGATGTTGTTGGCCTCATTTGACGTAGCTGTCGTGCAATTCTTCGACAATCACTTAGAACCGACAGCTTGAATAACCTTAATTAATAATAATAATAATAATAATAATAATAATAATAATAATAATAATAATAATAATAATAATAATAATAATAATAATAATAATAATAATAATAATAATAGTAATAATTTGAGGGAATGTGTTGGAATTATGTTGAAGTAGTGAAGTTGTGAAGTTTTTGTCGAATTAGGGTGGAAGGGGAAGGGGTATTTATAGTGTAGGAAGTGACGTAAGCGAGCGCCAGGGCGCCGGAGGAGCGCTAGAGCGCACAGGGGTGAGCGCCGGGGGCGCCTAGTGAGAGTTTTGGTGCAGGCTGTTTGGACGCCTACGCTCTAGGAAGGCGCCTAGGCGCTGCCCCTGCGTAGTGGACCCAAAGCCCTTAATTTTTTGATTTTACGCGGTGAATCTCCAATGCTTCCTTATTTCATATATTTACTTCCATAAACTTAAATATTTCGATATATTATGAAATAATACAAAATTCACTTTCATAAAACAATTTATTCATTTCCATAAACTACACTTTCTATTAATCTAACAAAACTTTCTACAAGGTTCTTCGAATCCGGTGATACTCCTAAGCTTAAATTAATTTCTTTTATTTTTGAAAATGAAATTAAAATGATTGATTATGAAAATAAAATAAAATGAGAAAACATAAAATAAAATGCAAATTATAAAGTTATTTTAAGCGTATTTCAACTGTCATGATTCATCATCGGTTAACCCCTTTCCGACAGCGATTTTATTTATTTATTTCCACGTAGTCGACTTATAGAAACTGGTCGTGTTTATGACGTGGTACATGATAATAATCAGCTATTCGGTAGGCCTAAATATAGGTCTCTATAGTTAGCGCCAACTTATACTAAGTTTGTAGAGATGACAGGTCTCGTAAAATGTAAGTCAAAGTACTCGACACCTGCAAAAGAAAAGCATTAGTTTTACCTGTACCAACATGATATGCCCTCGGAAAGTGCTAAGTTTCTCAAGGACAATAAGGTCTCCTTCAAATGCTGTTTGACCGTATAGGAGGTTCTGGAAAAGGTGTCTTTACCCATTTGGAAATAGATTGTTTAAGATCGGGGTTGACCGTGTAACGATTTGAACATTTCCACTTTAAACTCAGCTCGGCCGTAGGGGAACGTGATGATGTTGTAGATAGTTGATTTGTTGTCAGGGGCACTTTTGATAATTTTTACCTTATTTATCTTTTAGGGGTATTTTAGTAATTTTAACCCACTTTGGCTTTCGGTGGCATTTTGGTAATTTTGATGAAGAATGTTGGTAATTGGCAGGGTGGAATGTCGGAGTACGTCAATCGAATCTTGCTCGAAGATAAAAAAAAAACAAAAGTCCCTAAAGTGCAAAGTGCGCCCCACAGGAGATCCCAAAAATTGCCATGTGGGCTCCAAGGCGTAGGCTTAGCGCCATGATGCAGCCCAAGCCCCTGGACGCTCGCTGTGGGGCCGCAGGATGCTCATTGGTCCATGTAGGCTTAGTTTTAAATTGTTGTTGTTATTGTTGTTTGTACTTGTTGTTATTGCCCGTGTTACTACACACACAAAAACAAACACACCTTTCTTCTTCCTTCTTCGAACAAACCCAAATAAAACCCCAAAAATCTCGATTGTTGTCTTTGAAACATGGAGCTTTGAATTTTCGCGCGAATTTGCTCACCAACAGAGTAAGTTATCTAAACTTTGTTTATGTTGTTATTTTCTAGCTCAATTTTTGCAATTTACTCACTTGTTCATGAAGTAAGTAGTGAACCCAAAGTCGGGTTTTCTTGTTCTTCTATATGTATGTCGAAATTGATGCATGTTCTTGCTTCTATGAGAGAAATAGTAAACATAGGAAGCGATTAATCCAAAACAAGTGATGTTTAAGTGAAAACATAGCTTGTTAGTTTAGGGTATGAAGTAGCGTAGTGATTTTTAGTGGGGGTATGATTTTTAGTGAATGAATGGGTAAAACTTTATTCACCCTGTTGAGTTGTTGATAAGAACTCATTTTTGACTTGAAAATAGCATGTATTACACTCTTTTGATGTTTGTGATTCATGATAATTTTTAGTTCATATGGTTCATATGAACTTGAAATAAACTACAATGGTAATTTTTGTTTGGTTTGTCTTTCTAGATGAATAAACTTGATCATCATATGTCAATGATGATTATGAGTTAAAAAATGGCTCAAATTAGCAACAAATTTTAGATTTTGAAGCTAATTCCCACAAAAATTACCACCAACTTACATAGGTCATATAAGTTAGTTAATTCATTTTAATCACGAAAAACTGAACCAATTTTGGTCTTCATGTGTCAAATTATGGTTTTTTGTGTTGTTTTAAACAAAACCATACCTTAAAAACACCTTGAAATTAATGAATCGAACATAGAAGCTCATGTTTATAATTTTGGTTCAAAATTAGTTCTTTCAAGCTTCTAAGTACTTTATCCATGTAATGCCCCATCTTTGTTCCTAGCAGAAAATGTAGAAACGTATATTACCTTATGCTAGCCCCCTTTTTCTTCCCAATATTGAATTTGTGATCTTGTTGAGAAGTGAGGCTGAAAATGCAGGTTTGTTTGATGTTTCCAAGAATTTGGGTCTACCAAAGTTTATTACAGGTGGTTCGGTAACCATGACCTATGGTTTTTTTATTCGATGTATCAATCTATAGCTGTTATGCTGCCAAAATTTATACTCAAAAAGTTTCCAATTTGCAAGTCTAGTTAAGACGATGATATTGTGAAGGTGGAGGACGTACGGCAGGTGTCCTCAAAGGGGCATACCATCAGTTCCTTGAGAGTGGTAGCCTAGCATGCTGGTTTTTTGCCGTTCTAAGCATATTTCTCACTATCACCTTTGAGGCCATGTGAGTGACAACTTCCTTTCTTGGTTTTTCTTGTTTGTATTCTTTTTTTTTTTCATAAATATTCTATTCTTCTTCCGGACGACCACCATCTTAGGGGATTTGGCTCGAGCACTCCATTTTTTTTAGTATGCCTTACTCCGGGGGCAGTGTGATCTCGATCTTCTCCGAATGCTCTCGGGATGCGGGTTTGACGACTTCATTCGGGGCCTCCAATCCCTCGAGAGATTAAAAATTGCTTGTGTGGTCGTTCTTTGCCTTCTGGAGTGGCGGTGGTATATCACCAACTCTCTTCATTTTCCATGGGGCGAGATGACCATCACCTCATTTGACTTTGCCATTTTGACTGGTCTTTCTTTCTCTCCCCTTCTCGTCAAGGATGACAACAAGCTCACTCCCCTTAACACTACAATACAATAGCTTCTACGGCCTGTTTGTAGCAAGCTAGGTAGGGGGGACGTTTGTTAACTGTAGGCACTACCCGAGAGCAAAAGGTTTGCATTGTTCTTCTTTTGCTCATTTCTTGCACCCTTTTTGTTGACAAGGGGGCATCCCCCGATCTCATCGCTTTCTCCCTTCTCTAGATGACCTTTCAAAGGTCAAATAGTATTACTGGGGAGGTTTGGCTATGCCTCCCATCTTCGTAATATGAGGACAACCTGCTATCAAGTCGACTACAATTCAAGTATTAGCATTTCTTAGTTTCGGAGGATTATCGAGGTAATGATCGTTTTGGACCTTCTTTGATTATGTGTTCATGGATTTATTTCAATGATGACTTTTCCATATTTTACTGTTCTGGGGCTTTGAGTATCTACCCCGCTAATCCCCTACTCGTCCCAGGGATCGAGTTCACCCCGTTCTAGCATCCTGGGCGAGCTGTAGGTCCCGAAGCTGCAGAATCATTTGTAAGCTTTGTGTTGAGGATGTAAGTCTTTCTTCTCTTCAATCAACTCATTACTGCTCATTTTCATATATATTTTGTTATCATTTTTTGTCTCGTGACTTTTCGATCATTCTCAAGTCCAATTCTGCCCCTGGGTAGGTTTAGCAGGCGTTCCCACTGCTCTTGCCCACGCTTCTCGACTAACTCTTCATCGATGCTACTTCAGGGACTATGAGGTCCTTATGTGGTACCTTGGGGAGCGGGTTGTGAGGCAATATAATTTGGAAAAGTTTGTTGTCCCCCATGACACTCCACCGTCGATGGTTGCTTCATTGGCTCTGTTTGACCAGTTTGGTCGGGCACGAGCGGTCTGTGACACATTCTACAACTGGCACCAGCTTGTCAACTATGACAAGGACTACAAGAGCAATCTTCTTCCTCGGCTAGCGAAGCCGGTGCGACTGATTGCCATGGTGGATTTCAATATCTCTTCATTTTCGTCATTTTTTCATCTTAATGAATGCTCATGCTAATTTTCTTGTTTTTCAAGTGTCATATGACAACAGTCGCCTCCCCTATGCAAAATTTACTTATGATTATGAGATCGATGGGCCAATCCATAGAGAGAAGGTTCCGGAGGCTCCGGAGGGTCGGTGGTTCGTTGTTCAAGCGCTTCCTCCATCTGTTCGGTCTATGAGTAAGCCCCCCACTCAACACGAGCTTCGTGTTTGATGATTTGTTTCGTGTCACATGCATTTTTTGTTATTATTTTATTTTGTAACAGATGCCTCAGGAAGGCGTAACTCACCTATTAAAGGTGATACATGCCTTGAAGTACCTTGCAAAGAAGCTGAAGGAGGCCTTTTCGTGTAGGAGCCAGGACAGCGGGGCTAATATAATACCTAACTGCTTTTTTCTTTTGTTTTCGTTTCTTTTTTTTAGTTTCCGTTATTTTCAATGGCTCTTTTTCCTTTTCCAAGCCTGCGAGCCGAGTTTCGGAGGCCAGCAAGGGGCAGGTGGGGCGTCTTCTTCCTGGGAGATAGCTGAGACGGGTGCTGCAGAGGATTCTGTTTAGCATCCTCGTCTTCAGGATATTGCCGAGTCTAATGAGGTCGCTAGCACTTCTCAGTTTGCTAAAGATTTCACTTTCTTTCAGCAACTGTCTTCTGGAGTCAATACCTTCGTCGTCACTTGCAGGCGGACCCGGTGATACCCCGACCCTTTTCGAGATGTACCCGTCCCTCGGTTTTACTCCTACAGATGCTCCATCACGAGCCAGTACCCTACAACAAAGGAACCTAGCTTGTCGTTTAGTCTATGCATGCTTAAATGTACATATTTGACTTTATTTACGTAAAAAGAACACGACTTTGTATCTATTTAATTTTAGACACGTTTGACTTGGTTTTCTCACTGGTTTTCCGACTCGTTTGACTTTTAACTTTGACTTGAGTCAAGGGAGGTTAACGACTTTCCGCGCAAAAATGAATATAAAGAAAATTAAAAGACTTGTACTAGAAACAAGTGAAATCGGCACAGAAATTGAGACAGGTGTGCACGGAAATTAAGGCCAAATGTAAGATAATAAAAAAGGAAATGGAAAGGGACAGCCTGCGCCATGGCGCCAGGCGGGCGGTAAGGCGCCCAGCATGCATCTAGGCGCTTGTCGAGCGCTGTGTCGCACAGTCAGCGCTACGACGCACTACCCTTTTAATTTATGGCAACCATTGATCTATATATACACCCCTTCTTCGTCTTTTCTCGTGTTCATTCGAACTAAAGTGACGATCCATGAGATTTTTCTACAAAAAAATTCAATAATATAGTTTGTTCTTGCAAACATGGTTAGGAGTTTTGATGTTGCTTGTGAGAAGGGGCTTTCGGTGCTCAACCCGGAGGAGAAAGGCTTGCTAAAGATTATAAGGTTGCATCGCTAATCACTTTAAGGTATGCCCAACTCGATATTAATCTCATATATGCTGTAGTTGGATTTTGGAAAACAAGCAACCATAGCTTCATATTCAGTTAAAGGGAGGTTACCTCACTGCCTAAATAATTAGGTGGCTTAACATGATTGTCTTGTGATGGTTTACCATGTTTTCCCATCACCAAAGACTACTTATATCCCATCTTCAATCTTTATTTGAATCTTGATGCATATGTCATTGAAAAATTAGTTTATGGTAGGAAAGTAGACTTTGTAGCATTCAGGAATGCTGAAATAGCACAAAAGAGGTATAGGTGGCGAGCCTTGCTAATTTGTATATTTGCAAGATCCCTCTTTATGAATGGTCATCCTTCAGTTGGTAATGCTTCATTGATCATCATTGTTGAAAAATTCAAGGAAGGAAGAACTCCTATGCCTCCATGCACGGGTGAGCTATTTCTAAATCTTGATCGCCCTAAAAAGTACTCTTATGCCTCCTTAACCGGTTGTCCTCTACTTTTGCAGGTAACCATTTAAAATGTTATGATGTAAATGTTTGTGAGTTATTTGCATTTGAACTGTTAGCAATAAATAGTTCATTTAATGCTAAACTATATGAAAATGTTTACGTGTGATGATTATTGTTTCGTTGAATTTCACACATTAAATATGTCATAAAACATTAGAAATATTTATATTTAAAACATTTTCTTGTGGTAATAATTCTAGGTGTAGCTCCTAGATAGTTTGATCTTGATGTAGCCTCCTACCAATATCCCTACATATACTCTAAGGAATTGATACAGAACGCATCGGCAGTACCACCATTCTACCATGCACGAGTGGTTGCTGCCTCTTGGTGACTAGAAAATCAATATTCGTTGGACAGTTTCATGGTGGAATATCAAGACTATGTTCTATTTTGACGAAACCCACTACATTCGTGTGGCTACCTTGACTATTTTGACTTTTTATTGTCCTTCCAGGGTGATGAGGCAACTCGGTAAGCAATAGATAATTCCGGATCATGATACTGTGAGGCCTGAAGAGAAACCCGTGCCGGTGGGTGTTTTATAGCATTGGGAGAGAAGCCGATAGGGGCGGACGGGAATTACTGTGACTCCACTACTAGAATGCTATGAAAAAGTATCTAAGCATTATTTGATTTGGATGCATGCAGAATCCATGTCCATTCGTGCAAAGGCTTGCAAAGCAGAAAGGAGAGATCATCGATATGTTATGGATAAGGAATAAGAGAAACCCAAGATGACGTCTATTAAGGATATACTCGGTCCTAAGAAAGTGCCTGTTCCGCAAAGGCTTGAGATACTACCTCCCTTGAACATTGGTGCTACTCCTAAGAGGTTAAAAGAAGCGAAGAATGTGAAAGGCAAGGGAAATGATAAAAATTTTGAAGCTCCAAGAAAGAAGCAATGGGTTACCAAGAAGCCTATGGGAACAGGAGAATCTTCTATGATTAAGAAGGACAAGAAGAAAGAACCTAGACCTAGATATTGTAATCATGTTTATTTAAGCAGGAGATTAAGGTACTATAGAGTAGAGGGTTTTTTAATTTTAAATGGGTTGAACCGTAGGTCGAGGTTGCCTTCGTATCCTTACGAAACCAGGCCAAACGTAGTTCCAGTAACTTCATGGGCATAGTTTAGGCATAGTATGTCTTCACTTCATCCAAGTTGGTAAGATTGTAAAAGTTGTCACCATTCATGTCCAATAGTTAAGCTGCACCTCGGGGAGTATTTTTCTGGTAGTATAAGGTATAGTGTAGTTGGGGCGAAATTTACCTCAGGGATCCATGATTGTTTTTCGTAATGCTTTGAGAACTAAATACCCTTCCTTGATTTTCCTTTCCTTTACATGTTTGTTAAAATGTGTCTCAATCCTCCTTTAATAGAGTTTGACATGACTTAAGGCTTTCAAACATTCCTCATCTAGGAGGACGAGAGCATCATACCATGCCCATACCAATTTAGCTCCAGAAAGCTGACTTACCAATACTATCCATAATGCCGGAATCTAGAGCTCAATAGGTCGTATGGTTTCTGTCCTATAGACCAAGGATAAGGGTGTAGCTCCTGTAGAAGTCCTAATTGATGTCCCATACACCCTTAAGGCAAAGGGTAGTTTAAGTGGCAGATCTCAATAGGTTTCTGTGGACCCGAAGCTTTGGGGGCCTAAGTGCTCTTTCTTACAGGACGTTTGAATCTTGTGTTACTTTGATTGCATAGTGTGATTATGCTTGGCTTGGGGAGGGAATCTAGAACCTCAAAACCCAAGTAGAGAAGTCACCACTGTCCTCCTTTCGAGAGCTAACGAAACCCCATTAGGTCATAACCCAATGGCAAAATGACAAAGAAGGATAAGAAGGTCGCATATCTCGGGATTCGGGGACGAGGGTAAGGATAACAGTAGGTCAAAGAGTCCCCCCACGTATAGCGGCCGTTACTTGTTCTCGTGTGTAATTTCGCAATCATAATATCGAATTATAGCAACCCTATTTCCGGTTTAGACCTACAAACATGTATAGAAACAAGGCTAGGCGGGTTTTGGTTCATGCACTCATAAATTCGAGTTTATCATGCATGGGTGATCGCTTTAGGATTAAGTTGATCTTAATCTTTATTTAGTCGAAACATGCTTTTACGTCTTTTAAGCTTAACATGGATTCTACATGATTGAAAGCATTAAAATATTTAGCATGGATCACATAAAACCTAAGCAACGTTTCTACTTATGATTGATTTTCTTTTAATGTCGAACCATCAATTAATCAATATTACATGAATATGAATTAGAGACATGTCAATTATCTAACAAAGCATTAAAGTCACATAATCATGTAAACTAACTCATGGAAGAATTCAATTTGATAGTAATTGACAACTACTTAGTTTGCCTCATTCGAAGTACCTTTCGTGCAATTGTCAACTACTTATTTTGTTGAATGCTTGATGTACGTTGGGTAATAATGATAGTAATAATATAAAGTTTTAAAAGTTGTGCACGGATATCGAGGGGGTTTTATAGAAAGAATGTGACGAGATAAAGAGAGAGTGTATGAGAGAAGAAGTGAATGGGAAGATGTGATGTTGATGTTTGAAGGTCGGAGGAGGGGGGTATTTATAGGGTTGGAAGTGAAGTAAACGAGCGCCAAGGCACTGGAGGAGCGCTAGAATGCCTAGAAACGAGTGCCAGGACGCCCAACGAGCACTAGGACGCTTGAAGTGAGCTCCAGGGCGCTCACTAAGTGTTGTGGCACAGGGCCCTTAGGCACCTTGGCACTGGATGGGCGCCTGGGCGCTCCCCCTGTGCTATGGCGCTCAACACCCTTAATTTTTATTTTCACGCGGAATATCTCCGGTGCGTCCTTATTTTATATATTTTCATCCATAAACCGAAATATTTATAAATATTACGAAGATATGCGAAATATACTTCCATAACACCATTTATGCACTTCCATAGCCTGGAGTTTCCGTAAACATAACAAACCTTTCTAGAAGGTTCATCGAATCCGGTCACATTCATCTCCTTAAATTAATTTTTTATTTTCGAAAATTAGATGAAATGAAAATGAGAAAATGAAGTACAAAAATAAATATGAAATATATGAAAATTTATTTAACCGTATTTCAACCGTCATAACTCATCATCGCTGACCGGGCAGCGGGACCACCGTATAGATTTTGGAGTGGGGAGCAAATTAAATAGGTGAAGGACTGACTTCCGTCACAAAACTAGGTGTTTTTCAAGCAATCAAATTTTAGAAGTTGGACTTTCAGCGACGTGGTACACGATAATCATCAGCCGTTAGGTGGGACCAAATTTAGGTGTCTACAGTTATCCCCCACTTTGATTGAGTCTGTAGAGACGACAAGTCTCGTAAGACGAAAGTGAAAGTACTCGGTACCTGCAAAACGAAGGTTAGTTTTACATGTAGCTGTGAGATCTCCTCAGGAAGCGCCTTATTCGGTTAGAATGAAGTTCCGTTGAATGCTCCTCGATTCTTGGTATAATGTTGATGAGTGTTTTCCTTCAAATGCCTAGATTGTATAGGAAATGTATGATAGTGTATATGTGCTTGACATCCTTTAGATGGGACTCAATCATTAGGAAGCTCTTGTAAGGTGTCTATACCTTATAGGGGAAGATTTGATAGTGTGTTTATGATTTCCTTCAGGTGTCTTCAGCTTAACCGTATAGAAAATTCATGAAAATGTGTGTGATCCCTTCAAGTTTTTTCAGCTTAACTGTATAGGCAAATGAAGATGTATTTACTCCCTTCAGGCACTTAGGTCGTATAGGAAGCTATATGATGAAGATGCAAAACCATTTGATGCTGTTTGTAAATAATGATGCCATAATTTTCTGACAGTGTACGCTTCATTGACTTGAACCTGGGTTGACTTTCCAGGGCTTGTTGATGATGTTAACCTAGGATGATTCCCTAGGGGCCTTTTGAAGATAGTGTGTATCGCCTAGCAATGTATACAATGCTTAATGTGAATTCCTTTCAGTTTAGACATGCTTTGGTCGTAGGTAAGTGTGATATGATCATTTATTTGATGTGTTCTCCACTTTAGACACGGTTTAGTCGGAGGGAAATATGGTAACAAAGATTGTGTTGAAAAAAGATTATCGCCTGGCGATGTATGTTGTGTGTTTGGTTTCCACATTAGACATGTTTTGGTCGTAAGCAAAGATTTGTTATGATAAAACTTGTGTTTTATTTATTGTATTTGGCTTGGAAGTGCCTTTGGCTTGATAATGTGTTTTGACTATGTTGTGGAGCTAGGATTTTTGTGGGGTTGATGTGTTTGCAAGGGTTGCTTTTTGTGGAGCTTAGTTGCCTTAACACCCCCCTGCCGTTGAGATGCTTAAGAGTTGGCTAGTTCAGCCAATGTCTTGTTATGCTAGTCACCTTGTAGCAATGAATGGATTGTTGATGTGAATGCTTGCTTTACATATTGATTTCAACTACTTGTACTTTATGAGACATTAATGAGGCCAACGGTGTATGAAGCAATGCTTGATAACTTGGGTAGAGCCCCCAATTGATAACCTTTCTTGCCCTGCAAAATTTTCCACTTGCACATAGGGGGGCACTAGCATTGCATGTGTGGGTTAATCCTATATGCATGAATTTGACCTTGACCTTGACTTTGACCTTGACTTTGACATTGACTTTGACTTTGACATTGATTTTGATGTATGCATGTGATCCTATATGCAACGTGATGAATGCAAAATTTTGTTTCCCCTTTTTTTGGTGACTATGGCGAGGTATCCACTCTTTCCCTTAAAAAACGAAACGAAAAGGATGCACCTACACTCGCTCTAATGCAAATTATGACCAACGAAGTAAACACACGATGGCTTCATGTTTTATAAATAATGTGCAAGATAGAGCCACTTTGGGCTTATGGGAATGTTATTGGGCATCGAGCCCCCAACATGTGATGATAGCCCTTTCAAGTTTGAACGTGAGTAGAATTGGAAAGCATTTGATGATTTGAGACAAACTGATAGCCTCATTAGCATCTAGGGCTTGTGTTTTCTAGGAGGTACATGGATAATATTTTTGAGGCTTTATGGTGTGAATTGAGTTTTGGGATGTTAACATAGGAGGCAAGAGAATAAAAAATTGTGTATGATTGCTCAAGTTGGTCACTTGAGGATGTGGCTTCCTTAAGATTGAAGTGAGAAGGGTGAATGAGGACCCTTGTGATGGTGTGAACCCCAATTGATGGTTTGCATGTTAAGATAGAGCCGACTAGATCCATTGACTTTTCATAAGAGATAACCCCCATGTTGTATTGAATGGGGCATGATAGAGCATTTGTGATGATCATCGAAGTGAAAGCTTAGGTTGATGGGTCAATGATGATGCTTATTAAATTTGGTCAAGTAAAAATATGGGAATTCCTTTAATGATAAAACCTCCTAAGCATGGAAAGGAGTATCTTATTGTCATGTGCTCTTGAATGTGGCTGCTCAAGTTGGTCATGTGTCTTTGTGGTGAGAGATGGAGATTCTTATGACGATGTAAGCCCCCAATCCTGGCGAGACAATAATTTCATGACTTGGTGCTACATAAGTTTACTTTGATGAGCAAGAGTTAGACCATGATGATGATAAATGAAGAATAGGAGAGTCCCTAAGGGGTATAGATAGAAAAGCTAAGGATCAAGAAAACAAAAAATGGGTCAAGTTCATAACTCATGGGTTAAGATGATGAAAAGATTGGATGCAGTTGGAGATATTTGTTCAAATTTGAGTGAACGTCAAGTTCTAGACTAAAGAATTGTGCTTCGAAGTTCAAAAGATATGACCTCATTAATTTTACAGATATGGTCAGACCTTCAGGTGAGGCTACCTACGTATCGTAAAGGAATCAAACCATCGTAGCTCATGAGAATGTGTGTGATTGATGTGATCGTGCCCTAACTTTTGTCTAGGCCGCCCTTTCGAGTTTTCTACATAACGAGCTTTGGACATGCTTGAAGAGGGTATTGGGCTTGAGGTTTTCATTTGAAGACTGATTAGGCTTTGGTTTTGAAAATTTTTGGAATTTGGACATTGGGTATGAGTTTTTTGGCTTTGAGATTTGTATTTTGGATTTTGGAATTTGGTTGTAGGTTTTAAGGTTTGAGATTGTATTTTGTATTTGAGTTAGTAAGGGTGGACTTTTGTTTTAGCCTTGAAAAGTGAATAAGTTTTGAGATTTGGGTTTTGACCTTTTGTTTTAAGCATAGGATGGTATGATTTGAGAGAGCTTAAGATGTAGGCTATGGTTATTAGGGAAGGGTTTGCCTCATATTTACGCTGATGTGCTTTGACTTTTGACTTTGAGATTTGTTTTTGAGATTTTCTTGAATTTTGATTTTGACTTGATGACTATGAAAAATCTCTCTCTCTTACTCTCTCTTTTATTAGCGCATGTCTTTTTCCTACAGACTATCATTGGGTTGACAAAGGTGAGGGATATATGGTTGACTTACCGTTATCGAAAGGCTAAATGATCAGTGTGAGGAAAGGATATGGCTTTATTTGGTGTTTTTGAGTCTTTTCGAGCATGTTCAATATTCATTATTTGTTGTGGATTTTTTTTATGCTGATGATGAGGTCATTTGAAGCAAAAGAAATAGGGTAAAAGAAAAGATAGAATATTATTAATTATGACATTTGAGAAATAACAAAATAGAGGCTAAAATGTGATAAATGACCTAATCCCAATGACATAGGCTCGATTGTACGAAAAGAAAGGAAATATAAAAGCTAGGTGTAGGGACTCTTCGACTCGACCTAAAGAAGAATATGGACTCTTGCTCATAATGTCGTTGCTTTCACCAAAGATCTTGAATGTTGCTTGTAGGTTTCACTCATCCTCTTCCGAAGAGTTATTCATGTAATCTATCTTGTAGCTATTTTTCCATTTTGGCCCCTTCATAAAGTCATCTTCGATTTCAATACCAATGTGGTAGACTTCTTGAAATGTTTCCAACCCTAAGTACTTAAGGTCATTCTTGTTTACAGAAAAAGGTTCGAAATGACGATTTTGACGATCTCCTATTTGGGAGGAGTAGTTACCATTTGACCAACGATTTCTCTCCAACAAGCTAGGTAGGCGGTGAATCCTTCTTTTTCTTGTTGCTTGAGAATCTTAAGTTCATGTTGAGAGGTTGGTGCTTGAGTGTTGCACTTGTAGCGAGTAATGAAGGCATGACTGATGTCCTCCCATGTTGCGAATTCGTGGTTAGGAATAGAAAAGAACCACTATTGGAAAACAGGTTCAAAAGAGAATGGAAAGATCTTGGGATAAAGCTTTGGATGAACTTTCTTCGTATCCATAAAAATTTTGGACCCCCTAAGGAAGAACCGAGGGTTGTCGGTCTCTTTGAATTCCGGCAAGTCTTCAATTGAGAACTTTTTGGGAAGTGAGTCCACCAAGCTCGGGTCAAGCCCAAGAGGGTAAACATAATCATCTTCATTGTTGATCTGCTTTATAATCTTTTCAAAATCTAGATGGTGAGAGTTTTCAAAATTTCAGTCACATTGGCCAAGTTAGCTTGAAGTTGTTGTAGATGAAGATCATCACTTGAAATTGTTGAAGGATTATTCAAAGATAACTATGAATCCGATAATAGTACTTGATGAACACCTCGAGCTACGTCCTTTGACAAAAGTTATAGAATGACTTGTTCTACTCAATTGTCGGCCCTATCCAAGTAGAGTTGATGACTCTATCCTGCATGAGGCTTAATTAGAATTATATTTTGAAAATTGATGACCCAATGCATGACCTAGCATGGCCACTCATTCTCCTAAATGAATGCATGAATGCGAGGCACCTCATCGTCTTTTTATTTTTTTTTTGTTTTTTCTGTCTCTTTTTTTGGATGACGGAGGTACCTTTACAATTATTGAATGAATGAAATGCAACCTATGAGGTTCTATATGAATGGCAGGATTGACTTTTGACTACTAAAGAGAAACCATGATCTATATGAGACTCGCTATTCTAATTTGTTTAAAGGTCTATGCAAAACTAGAGCCCCAATTAATCATATATACACATTGAAGACAAATTAGAAAATAGTTTCGCCTAACATGAGGTTAGGTCCATACCTAGCCATGGTTCTAACAGTGTGACTACAAGTAAGGCTTAGGGTGTCCAAGTAGTACCATGACTAGGGTGTATCCAACTAGCCACACCAAAACATAGTGGTGATCCCAGTGGGGCATCCATTATGAAACGAATAGGTCATATGATTCACATGTCACTATTAGGATGGACATCAACTAAGGAACGGCCTAGGTACGTCACCTAACCATCCCTAACGTCGGTCCCCCGATGGTGTCTCAAGTACAGGATATACTTTAAGAGATGTGAATCCCAAAGCAAGACCGTCATGTGGGAATTTCATGCATTATGCCTAGCAAATAACATTCGATATTATAACTATGAAGTTAAGAGACTTTTTGAGTTTCGTCCACTCTCCTTTAAAAAGAATGCCTTTATGCTCCCTCATTTATGTTAGTTTTAAGGATTTGATTTATATTTCTTATTTTAATTGTGGGTTAGTATTTTAGGGTTTGAGTGGGGGTCTAGTTTGATTTTCGGTTCGTGTTTGGTATTTGAGGTCTACCATTTTTGCATTTTATCTAATTGTTTTGTGGGTTGCAGCTTCGTCATTTCGTGGGTTCTAGGTTATGGATTTCATGGGTGTTTATGCGTTGAAATCAATGTTTGCAATGTAGTTATGAGTTGATTTTGTTGATTTTTTTGGTGAATTTTTACAATTCATGCTTCAAATTAGGGTTTCAATTCTCTATTTTGGGGATTTATGTCATAAAGTACTTGCTTGATTGTGCATTTTTTAATTGTTTGAATTTGTAGGGTTTTCAATTGATTTGATTGATTATCAGCATCATTTTGGAATTTTGTCTAATTTGATTTAAATCAGGAGCAATTGTCTATTTTAATAACATTAATTATTGTAATTGTAGAAATGAAATGGGGGTTTTATGATTGCCGAGTCTTGTTATGTTTACATCATTAAGGTTATTAGATGTGAAACACGAGAAAAATAAAGAGGGAAAGACTGTTTTTTACCAAGTGTTTCAGTATATGGACACCATGATGTTCTATAAATATGAATACAAACAAACAATATGCAGACATTATATTCAGATTATCACATTATGTTATTTGATTTTATTCTCATTATATTCTTCTTAATTGGATATAGCTAATTCTGATATTCATTTTAACCAAGTCTTTTAGATTATACTGTTTACGGGTCTTGCTTCTTAATTTTGTACCCCACTATAATTTGGGGATTGTTGGTGTGTCTTTAATAGTCTTTTAATTGGTTTGGGTTTCTATCTAATGTATTACTTTCTCATAAAAGAATTCATATACTACGTATTATGAACTACAATTATACATCTTGTTTTGATTTGTTTGCACTCTTTGTATCACTTTATGAGTTTGGTATTCCATTAGGTGCATGATATCGAGCAGGTTTTGATATGAGACTAGCTTGTTTAGTGGTTGAAATTTGTGTTCTCCACATCTTACATTTTATTTATCTACAGTAAAACTAGTTTAGTCCATGCAAAATAAGTCTAGTTCACTAGAAATAAATTCAAATCCGGCGTTAAGCAACTATAGGTTTACATCAGCAAAATTCAACTTCAATTTTTGATAAATTGTTAATGATTTTAGCAAAAATACTACAGTTTAGTAAAAATCTACAAATAATTATAGTAAAAAATAAATAAGTTCATATCTCTAAAAATAAGTTAAATTCAGTAAAAATATGTTCAGCTCTGCGAAAATAAGTTGGCAAGAACATGGAGTGGTATGGTAAATACACATGGAAAATTGATAGGTTTTCACAGATCAATAAGAGAGAGTTGGGAACCAATGCATTTGAAGTTGGTGGCTACAAATGTCTAGTTTCCTTTTTGCAGCTTGGTTTCGGTGTTTGCGACCCTTTTTTCTGTCAAATATAGCCTTTATTTTACTTGTAGTACTTTATTTCTTTTTTTTTGTACATTTGTACTTTGTCAAGGTTGGGCTTTTGCCATCATTGTAAATTTTCTGGGCTATTATCTGTTCTTTCTACCTTTGTTGTGTACTATACATGCAGTATGGTTTTTTTTCCGTTTGGTATTTGATAGCTAATCCTTTTGGTTTTAATCTATTCAACCCTATATTGACAAGGATAATTTCCACATTTAACTTCTATTATGCTCTTTTCTTCTTTGGTTCTATTTTTTTTTTTCTTCTTCTGGTTTTTGTCGCTATTTCTGCTGATTCATTAACCAATAATTTTGCCTCATCAAAGTGTTCTACTTGGGTTCATATTATTTTAATGCTCTTGCAAAATACAAAAAGTTCAGGTATGAAGATGCATTTATTCGCTTCGTTGATGAGATAAATGGTATAGCTTCTTATCAGTGGTGGGAAAGTTTGGTGTATAGCATTCTTTCTGTTTTGGCATATCCATTGGCATGGTGATGGCTGTTGTGGTGTCGAAAAAAGAAGCTTCAACGGTTGCGTGAGTTTGTACGTTTGGAATACGATCACTCCTACTTACGTTCCTATCGATCTCGTGCTTCGTATGAAGGGCTCAAGGTTTTCTTCTTTCATTTCTTTTTGGTTCTTCTTAACTTTTCTTTTTACTTCTCCTTAGAAGTTTTCACTTTGCATGACTTTTTACGTGGGTGAATATAAATTTTCGATTGTCGAAATGAAAGGATTGAACGATTTACAAACATTTAATGCTCTTCTTACTTGCTACTATACTTTCATGAATTTGAATCTTGGGAGGTGTTACTTTTATTAACATTTTTCAATAAATGTCCATGTGGTTGGCATCCTACAGCTAATTAGCGTATGGTTTACTGCTCCACTTATCTAGCAATGCAGACTTGATTCTCGCTAATATGTACTTCTACCTTGGTGGAGATGAAAAATGATTTGATCTTCCCCCTCGTCTTATTCAGCGCGTACCTTTGACGTTGATATTAGGAGGCGATGGAAGTTACCGGGCTAGCTCCCGATTCTCCTCATAATGATAATTAATGTATTAACTAGCCATTTAAGTCAGGTAAAAATATTCTTAATGTTGAAATCAAGTCAATAATTGCTTTGAATTATCTGGCATTTGAGAGTATGAAGTTTTAAAGGTGTTCATGTTGCTCTATTGCAGTCTATTCCACTCACAGTTTGATATCGACTTGTTGCCGGGCTCAATGGCCAATTGCGTCTGGTTTATCGTGAAAACCTTAAGATGACCTTTGAGCTTGTTATCAATTGGCTTGAAGTTCTTGGAAATCCATTCCTTGGAATCCATGGCTTGCGAGTTGATTTAGCATGGTTTCAACCAGCTACGTTTGGTTTGTAATGAAAGTAGGAGCTTGGGTCAAGATGATGATGCCAAAGAATCGAATAGTGAATCAAATTATATTTCGTACGTAGGTGGAGTGACATGCATATATATATGTATGCATGCGTAATTTGTACGTTATATGTTGTTATTAATACTACTGATATTATCTTGGTTTTTAACTAATTTATTATGTTATTTAATTTATTATATAATGTCATAATAATGACCTATTAGTATTAATTCTTATTAGCAATTGGATATGTAGATATTAAAATATATATACTCTTAGGAATCTGTATGAGCGACGCCGGCTGTATCATCACTCTACCATGCATGCATGGTTGTTGACCCTTGCTGATAAGAAGATGAACGTTCGCTGGACCGTTTCGTGGTGGAGGATCAAAACCATGGTCTATACTGATGAAACTCCCTATTTCCGTGTGGTTGGCTTGACTGCTTTGACCTTCTACTACACTTCTACATTGATGAGACAATTTGGTATCCAACAAGTAATCCCGGATCATGGTACCATGAGGCGTGAAGAAAAATCAATGCTACTCGGTATTGCCAAGAATTGGGAAAACAACTGGCTGAAAGGATGAAGATTAATGTGACTCCACTACTAGAATGCTATGAGAAGGTATCAAAGCACTACATAATCTGGATGAACGCAAAGTCTATTTCTATTCGTGCGGAGGTCCGTAAAGCAGTAAGGAGAGATCATGGGTACGGTAAGGACAGAGTCCAGAAGAAACCCAAGATTACTGCTATTAAGGATAGACTAGATCCTAAAAAGTTGCCTGTATGGCAAAGGCTCAAGAAGCTTCTTCCTTTGAAGATTGAAGCTGCTCCTAAGAGGAAGAGATCTAAAGAAAAACATGATTTACGAGATAAAGGGAACATAAAGGTGGTTGAGGCCCCTGGAAAGAAGTAGTGGGTGCCTAATAAGGTAATAAAGGGTGGAGAATAATTTAAGACTACAAATGACAAGGAGAAGGAACCTAGACCTAAGTAGGAAGATTGTTTTATTTTTTGACAAACTTATCTTTTATCGTTATGATTAATAAGGCCTTCGTGCCACATTTTACTTTAGTTGTGTTTGAATAATAAAATATTCATTTCATTTTATTCCATGGAAAAAGTACAACGCTTTTTTTTTTCTTTCCTTTTTTTTTTTAAGATAGACATAGTTCTTGTTTATTTTAGCAGACCGTTAGAGTGCTGTAAATGAATGGGGGGTTTTGTTTTTAAATGGGTTGAACCCCAGGTCGAGGTTGCCTAAGTATCCTTTTGGAATCAGGTTAAACATAGTTCCCGTAGCTTCATGGAATGGCTAAGGCACAGTACTTTTTCAGTTGATCCAAGTTGGTGAGATTGTAGAAGTTGTCGCCGTTCATATCCATTAGTTCAACTGCACTTCCGGGGAGTAGTTTCTTAACAATATAGGGCCCAGCCCAGTTTGGGAGGAATATCCCTAGAGGATCCACGACAGTTTTCCGCAGTGCCTTGAGAACTAAATCACCTTCTTTGATTTTCCTTTCTATGACATGCCTGTTAAAATGTCTTTCAATCTTATTTTAGTAAATTTGGACATGACTTAAGGCTTACAAGAGTTTCTCATCCGGAAGGACTAGATCATCATACCCAGTCCGTACCCATTCGGCTTCTGAAAGTTCACTTTCTAACACTATCCACAACGAGAGGATTTCGGGTTCGGTAGGTTGTACGACTTACATCTCGTAGACTAAGGAGAAAGCGATTACTCCTGTGGAAGTCTTGATGGATGTTCTGTACCCCCATAAGGCGAAGGGCAACTTCAGTGGCCAATCTCTTTTGTTTTCAGTCATCTTGGAAAGAATTGCCTTGACAATTTTATTTGCTGCTTCAATTGCTCCATTTATTTGAGGTTGGTACGGAGACGACTTGTGTTGCTGGATTTCATATTTTTTGAGAAGTTCCTCGTATTCACCTTGAAATGAGTTCCATTATCCCTAATGATTTCATGCGGGACTCCATATCGGCATATTATGTTGGTTTCAATGAATTCTACCACATGTTTGTCTTGCAGCACACGATATGAAGCGGCTTCAACCCATTTGGTGAAGTAGTTAGTTGCTACCAATATGAACTCGTGACCTCCAAGACGCGGAGGTGTAACCATTTCAATTATGTCAATCCCCCATGTTGAGAACGACCACAGAGATTATAGAGTGTAGTAGCAATGGAGGCATATGTTGAGCATTTGCATACTTCTGACACTTGTCGCAATGTCTCACGTATCTTTTACAATCATCTTCCATTGTAGTCCAATAATAGTCGTGCTTGATAATCTTAGAGGCTAGAATTCGAGCATTCATATGAGTCCAGCATATGCCCGAACGTACTTAATCCATGACCCATTGAGCCTCTTTGTTGTCAAAACATCGAAGGTGTAAACCATTGTAATGTCATTTGTATAGATCTCCTCCCCAAATGATGTACTGTGAAGCTAGGAGTCTTAGTGAACGTTTCTCTTTCTTCGACTCATCAATGGGATATTGCTGGCACTCTAAATAGTTCATGATGTCACTTTACCAAGGCTCCTCTATTGTGAGGTCGTTCACCTTGTTGCCTTCTTCGACCAAACACACGTGGGCTGGTTCTTTCCTTCTTCTGACCACCAAGGGCATTTCTATCGAAGACCTTGGGATGCGGATCGTCATTGTTGCTAATTTAGCCTAAGCATCGGGAAACTGATTTTCTTCCCTCTTTAAGTAAGTTTTTTCTATATCTTCAATTTGGGAGGCAGCAAAGCTCGAAAAAATTCTAATGACTTTGATGAATCAAGTTCAAGTTCTAGTAATGATGATTCTACTAGAGACACGCGAAAACCTAGAAAGGTCATATACTCAAGATTCAGTGATGAAGATGATAGAAAAAGACACAAAAAACGAGATAAAAAAAGGGATGATGATCGAAACTTGAAGTTGGAGGTTCTAGAGTTCAATGGAAGTTTATCCTGAAGTCTTTCTTGATTGATTAAGGAGGACAGAAAGATGCGTGTTCACTTACAAAGAATATGATGATTCTAAGGCTTTCAAAGTGGCGGAATTAAAGCGAACATCTTATGCTAGTCTTTGGTATGAGGGCTTGCCAAGGAAGAGAAGAAAGGAGAGTAGATCGAAAATCACCTTTTGGCGCAAATTGAAGAAAGAATTGAGGAAAAGATTTGTTCCTCATGAATATGAACGAAATAACTTCTTACAGATGCATTCTTTGAGACAAAACTCTAAAAGTGTTGAAGAATACATCAATGAACTCGAAAAGATGGTCATCATATGTGATATTCAAGAGAAGGAGGATCACAAGGTGGCTAGATTTGTTGCAGGACTTGATGAATCTATCGAGGAAAAGGTGGAATTGCAACCCTATTGGACTTTTGATGAGATTTGTCAGGTAGCCTTGAGAGTTCAAAAGCAAAGGCACTCAAAAAAGCCTAAAACTTTCATCAAAAGTTATGAATCTAAGAAGGAAAAGGAAGTAGTGTTCAAACAAAACACTAAACCTAGGGTGGAGAGTGGAGATAAGCCTAGGGTGATTACTCCTACTAAGTTCTCATCAATTCCTGATGACAAAAGGAAGTGTTTCAAGTGCCAAGGGTATGGGCATGTGCAACAAAATTGTCCTAGTTCAAGGGTCATCACAGTTATAGAGGCAAGAGAGATTGATGAAGCCTATCTATATGTAATCATTGAAGAAGGGGAGCAAGATGACATTGAGCAAGAGGATAAGAGTAGTAATGATATGGAGGAAGTTGATCTTGAGACACATGATCAAGCTATATTGTTGAGGAGGGCTTTGCAAACTAAACCCACGCAATTAGGAGAGAGCCAAAGAGACATAATCTTCATGACAAGTTGTGTAATTAAGGGTAAAGTTTGTGATGTGATTGTTGATAGTGGTAGTGGCACGAATGTGGTGTCTACTTTGTTGTTTCGAAAGCTAAACTATCCTACACATAATAATCCTCATCCATACAAGCTTCATTGGCTAAGCAATACTAGTGATGTTAAGGTAACCAAACAAGCTTTAATATCATTCAAAATTGCGCAATTTGAAGATAGTGTGTTATGTGATGTTTTTCCTATGGATGCGTGCCATATTCTACTTCGGAGGCCTTGGCAATATGACAGATTTGTTCAATATGATGGTAGAACTAATGTTTATGTCATCAAGATGCATGTGCATGGCAAACCAGTTGCATTGAATCCATTGAAGGTTGTGAATGTTAAGAAGCTAGAGACTATGGAGAACAAAAAGGGGGCGTTTTTGGTGAGTGCTAGGGAGGTGGAAAGGGAATTTAATTCTTGTAATCAAGTCTTTGTTCTCATGGCTATGGAAGTACAAGAAGGTTCCTCATCTATCCCACAAATTTTGAAGCCTTTGTTACGTGAATTTGAAAATGTGATTCTGGATGATCTACCACCAGGATTACCACCTATTAGGGGCATTGAGGAGCTAATGGAACGTGAAGATGTGAAAGAAAGTATGAGTCCTTGTGCAGTCCCTACTTTAATCGTTCTTAAGGAAGATGGCACTTGGAGAATGTGCATTGATTCAATAGCAATCAACATCAGCATCAAATATAGTTTCCCAATTCTAAGGTTAAATGATTTTCTTGATGAACTGTATGGCTCTAATGTGTTTACAAAGATTGATCTTAGGTGTGGGTATCATCACATTCACATGAAAGAAGGTGATGACTGGAAAACGACTTTCAAGACTAAGTTGGGTCATTATAAATGGTTGGTCATGCCTTTTGGTCTTACTAATGCACATAATACCTTCATGAGACTCATGAATGAAGTATTGAAGCCATACCTTGGAAATTTTGTTGTTGTTTACTTAGATTATATCTTCGTTTATAGTAGAAGCAATGAGGGTCATCTACATCATCAAACGAGTGTGTTCAAAACTTTAAGGCAACAAAAACTCTATGGGAAGGTCAAAAAGTGTTATTTCATGGTGCCTAGTGTGACGCTTTTTGGGTACGTGGTCTCAAAACAAGGAGTTTATGTGGATCAAACAAAGGTGAAAGCAATTAGAACTTGGTCTAGTCAAACAAATGACACTGAGGTTCGTTCTTTTCATGGTTTAGCTTCATTCTATAGGAGATTTGTGAAGAATTTCTCATCTATTGTAGCTCCTATGACCGAGTGCATAAGGAAAGACAAGCCTTTTGAGTGGACTAAAGAGGCGCAAAAAGCTTTTGAGAGGATCAAAGAGATGCTATGCAACACGCCTATTCATTCATTACTTGACCTTACAGGACCTTTTGAAGTTGAAACCGATGCAAATAATGTGGGGATTGGAGTAGTATTGGTTTAAGGGAAGAGGCCTATTGCTTATTTTAGTGAGAAATTGAATGGAGCAAGGTTGAACTATTTTACTTATGATAAGGACATTTATGCAATTCTTAGAGCTCTTGATCATTGGTGTCATTATCTAAGACCTCACCACTTCATTCTACATTCTGATCATGAATCATTAAAGCATATTAATGGCCAACTAAAGATGAATCCTAGACATGCCAAGTGGGTGGAGTTCCTAAAATCTTTCCACTTTTCATCAAAGTACAAAGAAGGCAAGTCTAATGTTGTTGCAGACGCTCTCTCACGAAGGTATGCTCTTATTAGTGTGTTGAATTGAAAGTTACTTGGTCTAGACTTGATCAAAATATACTATGAGCGTGATGATAGTTTCGGCCCCATATTGCAACAAATGGACAAGGGTGTTATGGGATCTTTTGTGATGCATGATGGGTTCTTATTCAAGGGTAATCAATTGTACGTGCCTAAGTGTTCAATTAGAGAGTTGTTTGTTAGAGAAGCGCATGGTGGAGGATTAGCAGGGCATTTCAACATCACTAAAAATCTAAACATGTTACAAGAACACTTCTATTGGCATAAGATGATTGTTGATATTGAAGCTATCATATCTCAACGTGCTATTTATCAATTGGAGAAAGCTTCTTTTCATCTAGGTCATTACACACCATTGCCAGTTCCTGAAAGTCCTTGGGAAGATGTCTCCATGGATTTCATTGTAGGATTACATACAACTGCAAGAAGCAAAGATTCTATCATGGTTGTGGTCGATAGATTTTCAAAGATGGCACACTTCACACCTTGCCATAAAACTGAAGATTCTATGAATGTTGTAGATTTGTATTTCAGGGACATAGTGAGACTTCATGGAATTCCTAAACAGATTGTAAGTGATAGGGATACAAAGTTCATGAGTTGTTTTTGGAAGTCTCTATGTAAGCTAGTTGGCACAAAATTTATCTTTAGTACATCATATCATCCCCAAACTGATGGGCAAACAGAAGTCACAAACAGAACTCTTGGGGTATTATTGCATGGTTTGGTGAGCTCTCCAAAAGGATTGGGATTTGAAGCTTGCACATGCGGAATTTGCCTACAAGAGGTCACGTACATTTGCTACAAAACACTCGCCATTTGAGGTCGTGTATGGGGTGAATCCAAAGATACCTATAGATCATGTTGACATTCCAAAGGGAGAGTTGGTGCACAATGATGCCTTAGCAAAGATTGAGTACATGCAAATGATGTCTTGCCAAATGACTTATGAGGTTTGAAGGTGCCACGAATGCTTTTCGGGATGGTGTTTTCCCGAATAGCATGAAATGAGTGAAAACGAACCTTGATTGTACTTATGAGCCAAAATAAGAGATAGGAAGGCTTCATAAGTTCAAGAAAATGCCAAGTGAGATAATGGAGAAGTTGGTTTATGATAAAATCACTTAGGGGGTGACTCGGGGTGATAAAATTCTTAAAAAAGCCCGAAAAGTCACCAACTCTTGCCTCATATGAAGCATGATACTTATTTGGCTTCAATTTCTCAACCCAAACTTCACAAAAACGTCGAAGAATATGCTCAAGGAGTTTTCGTTAGCTGAACAAGCTCATCAAATGTAATGGGGCGATAAAATACCCAAAACTAAAAAAAATGTTCATGAGAAGCCTAAAATGCACAAAATGAGCTAGAAATTCATGAAATTATGTACAATATATACGGGGTGTCTCCCGTGAGCGCTTGTTTAACGTCTCAAGCCTGAAGCAAGTTCTACAAATAGGAACTAAGATGTGATTGTAGTTACATCAAAGTCATCTAGGTGCACAACTAGGCAAACATTGTTAAGAGTTCCATCAAGGTAAATTTTCAATCGTTGACCATTAATCTTAAGAGATTCTTTCCCTTCATTTCCTGTTTCAACTTGACCGAAAGGGAAAACTTTAAGTCCCAATCCTTTTGTGTCTTGCATACCAAGCTACGAAGTAAAACGCCTAGGGTTTTGTTTATGACTTCAGTTTGACCATCTGTTTGTGGATGATAAGAAGTACTGAAGAGTAATTTCTTGCCTACCAAACGCCACAATGATTTCCAGAAATAGCTCATGAATTTTGTGTCCCTGCCACTCACAATTGTTCTCAAAACTCCATGTAACCTACAATGTCTAAAAAATACAATTTTGCAACATTGACAACATCATCAGTCTTGTGACAAGGTATGAAGTGAGCCATCTTCGAAAACCTGTTAACCAAAACCATTATAGCATCCTTTTGCCTTGGAGTTCTAGGCAACCCCACTATAAAATCTATAGAGATATCATTCGAAGGAGCTTCTGGCACTGGTAATGGTGTGTAGAATCCTTGATGGAAGGATGCCTTGGCTTTTTGACAAACAACACATTGTGATATTACTACTTCAACATCAGCAATCATTCTAGGCCAATAGAAATGCTCTTGGAACATTGTCAATGTTATTTTAATACCCAAGTTACCTACAATTCCATCCCCATGTGTCTCTCTGACTAGCAATTCACGAATACTGCACTTAGGGATGCAAAGTAGATTCCCTTGGAATAAGAATCCATCATGTAGCACATAAGATCCCATTGAACCCTTCGACATTTGTGAGTAAATAGGTCCAAAATCTCCATCTTGCTCGTAATATTTTGTAATGAACTCCAAACCAAGCAATTTGAAATTAATAACTCCAATTAAAGCATACCTCCTTGATAAAGCATTAACAACCACATTAGATTTGCCTTCCTTGTACTTTGATGAAAAGTGAATAGACTGCAAAAATTCAACCCACTTAGCATCACTTGGATTGAGTTTATGTTGGCCATTGATATGCTTCAGAGTCTCATGATCAGAATGTAACACAAAGTGACTTGGACGCAGATAATGACTCCAATGATCCAATGCTCGAACAATAGGATAGAATTCTATGTCATAAGTACAGTAATTCAACCTTACTCCATTCTATTTCTCACTGAAATAAGATATAGGTCGTTTACTTGAACCAACACTGCACCAATTTCCACGCAACTAGCATCTGTCTCAACTTCAAAAGGTTCGAATAATCTGGCAAAGATACGATAGGAGCTTAACAAAGCAATTTCTTCAGCAATTCGAAGGCCCTTTGCGCATCTTTAGTCCATTTAAACCTTTCTTTGTTCTTCTTAATGCACTCGGTCATAGGTGCTACTACAGAAGAGAAATTCTTCACAAATATTCTATAGGAAGAAGCTAAACCATGAAAAGCACGCACCTCAGTCACCGATTTCAGAACTAGCCATGATTTAATAGCTTCTACTTTCGAAGGATCAACTGAAACACCATCCTTAGAAACAATGTAACCTAAGAACGTCACACTTCAGACCATGAACGAGCACTTTTCTAGCTTAGCATATAAATTTTGCTTCCTCAAATTTTCGAACACTTCTCTCAGATGCTGGAGATGATCGTCCACACTTGCACTATATACCAATATATCATCCAAATAGACAACCACAAACTTTCTAATGAATGTTTTCAATACTTCATTCATCAATCTCATAAATGTACTAGGAGCATTAGTAAGACCAAAAGGCATAACTAACCATTCATAGAGTCCTAGTTTAGTTTTTTTCTGTTTTCTATTCATCACCCTCCTTTATTCGAATATGGTGGTAACCACTCCTCAAATCAATCTTGGTAAACACTTGTGAGCTAAACAATTCATCCACTAAATCATCTAATTGTGGAATAGGAAACCTGTATATGATAGTGATGTTATTCACAGCTCTAGAATCAATGCACATTCTCCATGATCCATCATTTTTAGAAACAATCAATTTTCATACTGCACATGGACTCATGCTTTCCCTTACAGACCCCCTTGCCATCAACTCTTCAATCTGTCGCTGAATTTCTTTAGGTTCTTCTGCATTGCACCTGTAAGCTTGTTTATTAGGAATCTGAGCTCCAGGAACCAAATCAATCTGATGTTCAGTTCCTCTAATGGGTGGCAACCCTGGTAGCAATTCATGAGGAAATATGTCTGGAAATTCGTGCAACAAGAGGCGCAACTCACGTGGGATGGTCGTTGCTTTCTCTTGGACTTCCTTAGCCATCAACACATAGAACTTCTCACAATTCTTTACCTCATGCACCATGGCTTTCTCATCAATCAACAAAACACCGTTCTTATTGCTCACTTCTTTCGAAAATTTCGAACTTTTTAAATGTTTTAGCGCAACTGGTTTTCCTTGTGCCTGTATGAATCTATCAAATTGCCACGGTCTTCCAAGCAAAATATGGCACGCATCCATAGCACACACATCATAGAGCACCTGGTCATCGAAATTTCCAATCTTAAAACTAACCAGAGCCTATTTGTTCACCTTGATGTCACTTGTGTTACTGAGCTAATGTAACTTTTATGGTTGAGGATGTTCAGCTGTAGGAATTTCCAACTTGTTGATTAATACTGTAGAGACTACATTAGTGCAACTACATGAATCAATTATCAGATCACATAATCTCCCTAGAACATTGCACCTTGTGATGAAAATCTTATCCCTCTGATTCTCTGTAGTCGGCGCAACTTTAGATTGCAAAACCCTTCGGAGGACTAAAATCTAGTCATTCAACTCAGGAGTAATTTCCTCAATCTCCTCTTCCTGAGTATCATAATTTACGCCATCCTCCTGTTGTTCATTCTCCTCTTCTTCAATGTTTTCATCATCTGCCCAATTTCGAGTAGTATGAACCCTTGAATGAGGATAATCCTTCTGGATATGGCCTTGACCCTTGCACTTGAAACATGTGCGTTGATCAGGGGGTGGAGGCTTAGTAGCAGATCCTTTATCCTTGATATATGGAGGAGGTTTCAAATTGGAACCGAAATTTTGTTTAAATGAGACAATGGCACCTTCTTTCTTCACAAAGGGTTTCGAAAAAGTACTTGGATTTTTTAAAAATTGCTTCTCAACCCTAGATGCAACCTTGCAAACTTCATCAAAGGTCCGGTAAGGTTGTAATTCCACCTATTCTCTTATTCTCTCATCTAGACCAGCAACATAACGAGCAACTTGATGATCCTCTTTTTCTTCTAGATCGTAGATGCTGATCAAATTGAGGAATTTAGATGTATATTCTTCAACTGATTTTTAATCTTGCCTCAAATTATGCATCTTTATAAAGTTTCCTTGCTCGTAATCTTGAGGAGCAAAACGTCTCCTCATCTCCTTCTTTAATTTCGTCCAAGTGGCTACTTTGGACTTCCCATCCTTCTTTCTTCTCTTTTGCATACCTTCAAGCCAGAAGCTAGCCAAGCGAGTCAATTTCAACTCTGCAATCTTCTATGATTTTCGATCATCATACTCTTTATATTTAAAAATTCATTTAATCCTTCTTAGCAAATCCAAGAATTTTTCAGGATCCAAACTTCCACTGAATTCTGGAATATCCAATTTAAGATTGCGATCATCATCCTTAGGCCTTTCCTTCTTTCTGCACCTATTCATAGGTTCTCCATTACTAGAACTTGATGAGTATTGTTTCCTTGGTTTTCGTCCACTCCTTGAGCTTGCTTGCTCATCATCGGAACTAGAATTCGTCTCCCTTTTACTTACACCCTTAGCCTTTAGTTCTTCTATGTCTTTGCGCAATTCCTCCATGGTGATCTTAGGAGTATTTACCTCATCAGCCGACATGATTACTTTTGTTTCAACAATGAAATTGATACCAATCACCTTGAGGATTAATGTCCTCTCAATGAAAGCACCCAAAGTTGATGTGAATGTTTATGAAAGAAATCGTCACTCACAATGGGATATTTTTACTTCGTTTTTCTCTAAAGCTAAGCACCAATAAAATCGATCTAAGTCGTATAATTTTATGAATTGATTAAAGCAATGCAACCTCAATTCCTAAAACTATCCTCACAAGAGTCTAAATCCTAAGCACTAACTCTTTCAATATGTTCGAAAATTTCCACACACTCGCAAATTTCCTCACCTTCGGTTTTTGATTTGTTTTGTAGAAAACAAGCAAACGTAAATAATCAATGTTTATTGAATTCAATAATCTGAATTTTTACAAGCTAATTTTGAGATTATTTACAGTTATAATCATCAGCAAAATCCTAACTAATCTATGCTAAAATACACGCATAAACATAGGAGAAATCACCCTAATCTGTTCACTCATCAATGACTCACAAGATAAGAATGCAACATCATCACTACATGTCATGCAACTTGCTAAAATATCCTAACAAACTCTATCTAATCTAAAAAATATCCTAACAAACTTACTCTTAACATGCTAATCAAGATAATCAACAAATTACAACCAGATTTACACAATAACAAGATTTGCCCAAATCTCCCAAAAATCGTCCAAATTGACGCAAGGCATGCTTCGTCCAATTTAGCGCAATTTTGTGGTTTTTCTTCAAATCTTCAAGATACCTTTGAAGATTGAATCTTTTAATCAAGAAACCTTCAAGAAGTCATTCTTCATGTGTATAAGGCTGTAAGTGATGATTAAGACACTTCAAGAATTAAAAGATTCAATGCCTAAAATGAGAAAACCCTATCAAGTGAAGTGGGAAAAACTCATAGGCAAAAGCGATCATATTCTCCTATTTCCACCATTCTTTCCTTTGCTTCAATGATCAAGTATTTTCGTGTGTCACTTTACACACCCATGATGAAGTCTTAGAAGATCCCAAGAGCCTTGAATCCCCATAAGCCATTATTTCCCCCATACTTGCATCATTTTTAGAAGCCATCAACAAACCTTCGAAGTTATCATCTTGTTTCGTATCAATGGCTATCAATAGTCTCAACATTAGGATGTAAAANTTCTCCATTACTAGAACTTGATGAGTATTGTTTCCTTGGTTTTCGTCCACTCCTTGAGCTTGCTTGCTCATCATCGGAACTAGAATTCGTCTCCCTTTTACTTACACCCTTAGCCTTTAGTTCTTCTATGTCTTTGCGCAATTCCTCCATGGTGATCTTAGGAGTATTTACCTCATCAGCCGACATGATTACTTTTGTTTCAACAATGAAATTGATACCAATCACCTTGAGGATTAATGTCCTCTCAATGAAAGCACCCAAAGTTGATGTGAATGTTTATGAAAGAAATCGTCACTCACAATGGGATATTTTTACTTCGTTTTTCTCTAAAGCTAAGCACCAATAAAATCGATCTAAGTCGTATAATTTTATGAATTGATTAAAGCAATGCAACCTCAATTCCTAAAACTATCCTCACAAGAGTCTAAATCCTAAGCACTAACTCTTTCAATATGTTCGAAAATTTCCACACACTCGCAAATTTCCTCACCTTCGGTTTTTGATTTGTTTTGTAGAAAACAAGCAAACGTAAATAATCAATGTTTATTGAATTCAATAATCTGAATTTTTACAAGCTAATTTTGAGATTATTTACAGTTATAATCATCAGCAAAATCCTAACTAATCTATGCTAAAATACACGCATAAACATAGGAGAAATCACCCTAATCTGTTCACTCATCAATGACTCACAAGATAAGAATGCAACATCATCACTACATGTCATGCAACTTGCTAAAATATCCTAACAAACTCTATCTAATCTAAAAAATATCCTAACAAACTTACTCTTAACATGCTAATCAAGATAATCAACAAATTACAACCAGATTTACACAATAACAAGATTTGCCCAAATCTCCCAAAAATCGTCCAAATTGACGCAAGGCATGCTTCGTCCAATTTAGCGCAATTTTGTGGTTTTTCTTCAAATCTTCAAGATACCTTTGAAGATTGAATCTTTTAATCAAGAAACCTTCAAGAAGTCATTCTTCATGTGTATAAGGCTGTAAGTGATGATTAAGACACTTCAAGAATTAAAAGATTCAATGCCTAAAATGAGAAAACCCTATCAAGTGAAGTGGGAAAAACTCATAGGCAAAAGCGATCATATTCTCCTATTTCCACCATTCTTTCCTTTGCTTCAATGATCAAGTATTTTCGTGTGTCACTTTACACACCCATGATGAAGTCTTAGAAGATCCCAAGAGCCTTGAATCCCCATAAGCCATTATTTCCCCCATACTTGCATCATTTTTAGAAGCCATCAACAAACCTTCGAAGTTATCATCTTGTTTCGTATCAATGGCTATCAATAGTCTCAACATTAGGATGTAAAAATCAGATTATTGAGTTTAATATATAGTTTCTTTTGTTTACTTGAAAAAAAAATACAGAAATTGTGAGTTGGTGGTTAATTCCTTTAGACTCTTGTGAGATTGATTAGTGGTTTTGAGGGTGCCTAGAGCTCTAATTAAAGACTAATCTACCAACCTAAATTCGTGAATTTTGGTGGCCTAGCCTTTAGAAATTCGTGTGTTTAGTTTTATCCCTTGTGAAGTGTTGTATTCATACGAAAGTTCACATCAACAATTGGTCATAGTGTCCCCCCGCATTTAGTGGCTTCTACTTGTTCTCATGTGTAATTTCACAATCATAATATCGAGTTATAGCAATCATATTTCCGGTTTAGACCTACAAACACGTATGGAAATAAGGCTAGGCGGGTTTTTGTTAATGCACACATAAATTCCGTTTCATAATGCATGGGTGATTGCGTTAGGATTAAATTGATTTTAATCTTTAATTAGGGGAAACATGCTTTTAGGTCTTGTAAGCTAAACATGAATTCTATGTGATTTGAAAGCATTAAACATATAGTAGGAATCACATAAAGCCTAAAGCACGGTTTTTACTTAAGATTGATTTTAATTTAAGGTCGAATCATTAATTACTCAATATTATATGAATTTTATTATAAACATTTCAATTATCTAATAAAGCATTAAAATCAAGTAAACATGCAAAACTAACTCATTCTGAAGGACTTAAGAAGATGACTTCGACATTGTTGGCCTCATTCGAATTACCTTTCGTGCAAATCGACGACCCTTTTGAACCGAGAGCTGAAAGAATCTTAATTAGTTAGTAATAATAACATTCATAAGTATTCGGCACGGTTTTCTAAGTAGGGCATGAAAATTGAGGGAGTTATAGAGAGAGAAAAAGACGAGTTAGAGAGAGAGAGAGAGAGAGAGAGTGAGAATAAGTTGTGAAGATGTGTGTTGATGATTAATGACAGTCGAAGGAGGAGGGTATATATAGTGTTGGAAGTACCTTCGCTGGGCGCCGGAGGAGCACGAGGACACCCAGAAGCGAGTGCCAGAGCGCCCACTGTGCACTGTGGCTCAGCTCCTCTGGGTGTCAGCGCGCTGGTTGGGTGTCTAGAAGCTCTTCCTGTGCTATGGCGCTCAATGCCATGAATTTCCATTTTTACACGGAATACCCTTCGGTTCTTCCGTATTTCATATATTTTCTTTCATAAATCGAAATATTTTGAAATATTACGAGAATATACGAATTTACTTCAATAACACCTTATATACTTCCATAATCTATAGTTTCCATAAACCGAACAAACTTTTCTAGAAGGTTCGTCGAATCCGGTCACATTAGTATGCTTCAATGAACTCATTTTATTTTCAAAAATGAATTTAAAGTGAAACGGAAATGAAATGAAAATAATGAAAATAATAAAATGATGGTAATAGAATGAAAATAATAAAAAAATTTAAGCGTACTTCAACCGTTATAACTCATCATCAGTTAACCCCTACCAACAACGGTTTCATTTATTTATTTATTAATTTTGAAGCACTGGAATTTCAAGAATCAAACATTATTGCGTCGTGGTACACGATAATCATCAGCCATTAGGTGGGACCAAAAGTAGGCGCCTACACCTATGCAACAAGCTTCATATTCAGCGGCGTTGTTAGTCACATAAAAGCCTAATTTTACTGATATGGGAGTATGTTCTTCTTTAGATAAAATAAGTAGGACACCAACCCCACACCCTTGTTTGTTGGAGGCACCATCAAAGTACAAAGACAAACTTTCTTCTTCTGTCATCATCAATTCTTCATTGGGAAACTCGTAATCCTCAGGCCGAGATTCATCCGTAGAATCAGCTAGAAATTCCAAGATTAATTATATACCTTGCTTTTACGGATTGATTTGACAGGAATTTAAGGTCATTTTTGGCCAACATGATCATCCATCTCGATATCCACCCATTTAGTGCAGGTTCGTTAAAGAGATATATTTAAGTGGATCTCCTTTACTGAATACGTGGACGGTGTGAGTAACCAAATAGTGTCTCAACTTCTTGGTAGACCACACCAATGCCAAGCATAATTTTTTGATATATTAAAATACCTTTTTTCATATTCTAAGAACTTTCTGCTCAAATAATAAATGGCATTTTCCTTCCCATCAATTTCTTGTTCTAGCATGGCTCCTACAGCAGTTTTAGTGACGACCAAGTAGTCATCATCCCATTCCTTTGGAGCATCCTTGTTTATATTCCTGAAGATAGGTTCACATACCATAATATGTTTGGAAATGAATATAATTATGTATTGGAGGCTTCCCAAGAATCCTCGAATCTCCTTCTCGGTCTTTGGTGGTTATAATGACAGGATGGCCTTGTTTTTTGTTGGATCAATTTGAATTCCTCCTACGCTAACGACATGACCGAGAAGCTTTCCCAAGGTAACCCCAAAGGTACATTTTTAAGGACTAAGTCTCATATTGAACCTTTAGAGTCTTTCAAAGAATTTTCTCAAGGTAAGGGTATGTTCAATCCTTTCCTTTGTTTTCACTATCATGTCATCCACATATATCTATACTTCTTTATGTATCATGTCATCAAGAAGTGTAGTTGCAACACATTGATATGTAGCACCAGCATTCTTCAAACCAAATGGCATGACTGTGTTGCAATAAAACCACCATGGATTAGTGATGGCCGTTTTCTCCATGTCCTTTTCATCCATCTTGATTTGATGCGGCGTAACCATCCATAAAGGAGAGAAAAGTATGATTTGTTGTATGATCAACAAGAACATCAATATGAGGAAATGGAAATTCATCTTTTCGACTGGCCTTGTTCAGGTCCCGAAAGTCCACAAACATTCTTACTATTCAATCTTTTTGGGCACAACAACTATGTTGGCAACCCAATCAGCATATTGATCTACCTTTAAGAGTCCTACCTTCAATTGCTTTATTACCTCTTCTCGGATTTTCATTGGACTTTTGGCTTCATTCTTCTTAGCTTTTTCTTGACGGGCTTGGCCCCCTGGTTCAGAAGGATAGTGTGCTTAGCTATTTTCGGATCAATCCTAGGTATATCTTCATAGGACCATGTGAATACATCCTTGAATTCTATGAGTGTTGTTATGAGTTATGTCCTTTCTGGAGAGGATTAAGTGTGAGACGAATTTGCAATTCCCTTGGAGTGTCATTGATGGAAATGTTGATCTTTTCGGTTTCCTTATGAGTGTTGTTTTTATTTTCCTCTACAGACTTTATTATATCATTATCATTTTAATCTTAAGTTTGTGAAACAAAGAAATCATGTAAAGGGGAGAGGGAATAAGGAGATGAAGACTAGGAGTAAGCAAAAAAAGTCATATTATTGATTTTGTTAAGCATGATATCAAAACTAACCTTAGTGGCAGAATCTACAGGAGGGACGGGCTCCTTGACATGCCTATAATGACCATAGAGTTTTTGGGACTAGACATCACAATAGTACTAGAGTCAAACTCAGAATCAGATTTCCTTTCAGACTCATTGAACATTTGGCGTTCTCATACGGTGAAGTCCATGATCTTCCGTTCCAGTGTAGTAATTTTGATCGTCTTGCGCCATGCTCAAATCACTAGACTTGCAGGAGTGATGAGCTCAATTGTATTGAAGGCTTCGATATTCACTGCCGTGAATACCTCTTGTTCGATTGATAGAGCACGTTCTAACCTTAAGAGCAATCCAAGTCCTTGTGCATCATGGTCATCCAGTTCGGATTTTCCTTTAATGACTAGGTTGGTCTCATCTTCGATGAAGTGATAGTCGAAAAAGATCCGCAATCCCAGATACCTTATTCCATAGGCACCATAGAATGGTTCGGGAAACTAAAAATAAGGGAAGTTCTCTCCTTCTATTAAGAATTTCCCATTCAAGGTAAGTGAATAGTAGCGAATCACAATGTCTCTATATTTTTTATCCATTTTCTACTTTCGGAGATCCTTCTAGTCTTGCTGGGTTGGATGATACCCCAATCCAAACATATCGTTCTTAGGTTGGAGGTTGAAAAGGGCGACTGCAAGAGCCTTCCTTGATTCCATGCTTATTCCAGGTAAGTATCCTTGATTATGAAGTAAAGCATTCACAATAAGGTTTGAGTGAGGATCAAAGCCAAACGGGGCTTTATGTCCTTTTTCAATGGTAGCAAGCGGGAATCCCCATAAGTCTTCATCATGGTCATCGTGTTGGACGTTGATGATGAGTTGATTGGTGGCCTTTATCATCGTTGGAGATACATCATGAACTTAATCTTTTCATGAAGGGTGGATGGATTCGCCCCTAGTTCGTGGAGCCAAGGTCTTCCTAAGATAAGGTTGAAGCTAGTCTTAATGTCCATGATATGGAACTTAATATTCTTCTCTACTGGTCATTGAGCAAGTTCAGCCATATGACTCCCATAGTGTTCCTTCTGTTGAGTTCCTAGATTGTGTTTTGAATGACGACAAACTACATTGAATTACCATATTGTATGCAAGTTTTTGTTTGCATGCGCAGGTACTAAAGAAAGAAGTTCAATGGATGATAAGATTGAGCTCATGAAGCAAAGTCTTGAAGTTTATATGAAGACCATGTTCATAGAGTCATACTCTTAAGTCGTAGATGCAATGTAAGTGGTATCAAGGTTTATAGATGCATTATAAAGGTTGAGATTAGAGAAATATACTAATTGTGGATTACAAGGAACCTTGGTTTCTTGTCATACACTGTTACAAGTAAGCTTGGCTGACTGGAACAATCTAGGAACAGTGCTAAACCATTCCTCTCGGGTTTACTTCATACACTCGTATTTTAGGAAAGTTCTCTTTCCGCGCAAAATTGATTTCAAAAACTATACGGATGCTTGAATTGGTTTATTATGCAAGTAAGATGTTCTTAAGTATGGTAAATATGTTATATTATAATTTAATGATTTTATTTGATCTTAAATAAAATCAGTGAGAATATTTTCTGTGGAATTACTTCCTTATTAATAAGGAAAATATTCTCTTACAATATTCTATAACAAAGTGTTGTAATTTGAGTGTTCTGTGAGTTCAGTTTGCTGGGGAAGTTGATCAGGGATCATCTTCAATTGAACCTTCATTGTTGAAGGTGGAGCAGAACTTCCATAGGTGGAAGTTAGGGAATCATATTGGGCATAGGTGCATAAGTGATTGTGTGCAATTCTTTTTGTTATCCTGAGTTGATTAATAAAAATAGTGAGTGAGTGGAGGACGTAGACTTATTAGAAGTTGCACCTCGTTAAATCTTGGCACTTTTTATTTTATTGGATTTTTGTTTCCGCTGGTTGAGAACTGATTCTTAACTGTTCTCACAATCAATCGAAAAATTTACAACAATCTCACAACACTCAACTCACCCCCCCTTTTGAGTGTCACTTGCACTTTCACCTTCTTATGTTGTCGTAGACTCGAATGGCTTCATTACTAGCAAGAAACTCTTCTTTTAATATCTGACCTTTCGAGCGCTTTTCAAAGGGCACGCATTTATAGCCGAGCCATTATCAATCAAAGTCATAGGAATGTTGAGTTGCCTACTAATGATGGTGATATAGAGAGCTTTGTTATGACTCGCTCCTTCGGTTGAAAGGTCCTCACCGGAAAAGTTAATGGACGGCTTTCTATGCTTATGGATGATAAGATTGAACAAACCGTCGGGAGCAGTGTCGTCGGTCACACGTAAGTCAAAAAGGGCCTTGAGTAGAGCTTGCCTATGTTTTTCCGAAGAGACTAGTAGTTGCCATATATTGACATCGGCCTTGGTTCTCTTGAGCTGCTTGATGACCACGATTTTTTCTAGAGGTGGAGGAGGTGGTGGAGTACCTTGAGTGTTGTATGGATTTTGTGTAGTGTTAATGCATCATGTTTGAGAAAGGACTTCAACCTTACTGTCTTTAAGAGGTGACAAGGGCCTTATAACCTCGGCAACAACATCGTCTTCTTTGCTGAGGGTGTGGTAAGTTGGTCGCACTCCACTTCTGGCATAGACGTCTTCGTCATCACTATCCCATATTTTGTTGATTACCTAGAGAGATGGAGAGGTGATTACTTTTAATACCCCATATTTTCATGTATTAGAAGAAGTTAATTTCCTTTTTTATGTGTATGTATTTTAGTATTTTTATTGAGAGTTTAAGTTTAATAAATATATTAAAGAAAGAAGTTTAAATTAATTGTTAATTAAAATAATTATTTTATGTTTTCTAAAGTTAATAAATTATATTTCATTTCACTTTGAATTTTACGAAATATTTTTAAAAGTTTCTAAAAATAGAACTTTTAGAGTTCCTAAATTGTTTTAAAACAACGGCATATAAGTAATATCAAACTCTAAGGGAATCAATGTAATTGCATCATAACTTACTTTTGGCCTATAAATACCCCTTAAATTCGAAATTTTCTGATTATTTGGCAAATTAGTGAATTCAGATTTAAAAAAAGCGAGAGAAAAAGAAAAAAAAAGTGTCTTCGTCTCCTTCATCCCCTTCGTCATCGTCCTCTTCGTCTGCGCTATCCCGCAAGCGTCCTCCGTCGTCGGCCTCCCTCGCCAGCAGCCACCGCCGACCATCTCTTCCTCCTCCCCTTTTGGTATAATTCGAACTTTATATATTAAAAAAAAAAAAACTTCTCATTCCTTGTTAATTCTATCATGCATAAATTATGTTTACAATTATGTTTAATCATGTTTTTATGATTCTAATCGTGTTTTATGAAGTGATGATTATGTTTAAAGCATGAATTTATAAAGTTGTTCATGAAATTTTAAATTAGGGTTTATGAAATCATTAAATTTGTAGTTTTATGGCTTTTAATGATCTAAACTTTTATATTTTGGTCATAAATTGTTTTAGTATGAATTTGTGATGATTTTATGAAGTTTAGATTTGTTTATAAGGGTTTTAATGTTCTTTAATATTGCTGTCATGAACATGTTTTAATTCATGAAAAATTATTTTAAAGTATAAATTAGATGTATAATGATGGTATTTGATGTGGCACACCATATCATGCCATGTGTAAGTATAATAGTGGGCCACGTGTTCTATTTATCAGGCAAATTGCCAAGTCATAATCAGACTATGGACTGTATTTTATTATAAAGACAACTACGTGTCGCCCTTCAAATCATGCCACGTGTTCGGTTTAAAGAGAAAATGCTACTTCATGCAATGGGCCAAAGGCCAAAAGTTAAGAGGGACAACAAGGGCTCATAAAAGCACAATCTAATCACAAAAGGATAAGTGTTGCAAAACCCTAAGGAACCTTTGGTGACCTTGTCTATAAATTCCCCAAGAGGCATTCATTCACTCATTCATTCAATCACATACAATTCATACATAATACTAAAACTTCTCTCTCTAGAATCTCTCTCTAGATAAGTGTTGTTAATTATAGTTATTTAACTCTAATCCTCCTACATATGCTTACTTAAGCATCGGAGGGAGTTGCAAAAGGACACACTGAAGGTCCGATGCTTGAGAATTCATTGAATTCAAGAAGTCGTTAGCTCATGATGCTAGGGAATATCTTCATGCTAAAAGAACTTCGAGTAAAGATGCGAGAGAGTTCCTCAATAAAAGGAGGGCATCTGGCAAAGATGCAAGAGAATATTTGAACTCTAAGCAAGCTCAATGATAAAAAAGTCGCTCTAACTCGTTGGGTTCATCTGCAACCAAGTCTGATTCACACCACTTTACTCTTGAATTAGATAAGCGTGATGATGAAGAGAATTTGAGATACAAGATTGAGAAGAAGAAAGCTGAAAATGCAGATCAAGCTAGAAGAGAGCAGAGGATCAAATACTAGGAGAGCAGAGTGAAACCCTGAGGAGCTTTACATGGCCAAACAGGTGACTAATGATCCTATGGGGATCATTGGAGACAAGATGGGTTCCATGTCTTTAAATTGGAAGACTCCCTTCTCTACACCCATTATGATGGCACCTCGCCCAGTTAGATTTAAAATGCCTAATGTTGAAGCTTTTGATAGAACAACTCATGAAGAAGAACATTTGGAAACATACAAACAGTTGATGTTTTTTAAAGTTTGGATGATGCAACTTGGTGCCGCTATTTCCTAGAAACACTTATAAGGGAATAGCTCATAATTGGTTTAATAGTTTACCTGACCAATCCATCAACTGTTTCCATGAGTTGAGTACAACCTTCGTACATAATTTCATGGCCAACAAACGAGAGAAGAAGACTAGTATGCACTTAGCAAAAATCGTGCAAGGTGAGAAACCATCGTTAAGATGTTATGTCCACCGGTTTAACCTTGAATCGTTACATATACCTAATCTGTCTGATGGAGTTGCCTTTGATAACTTCCTCAGAGGACTACATGATGGAACATTTAAGTTCGATGTTGTAAGAAGAAAATGTAACACCTTGAACGGGATCTTGGAGGAGGCTGAATACTTCATCCATTCTCAGGAGCTATGAGCTTCACCCCGCAAGGACATGAAGGAAGGTAAGAAGAATAATCATGGTTCAAAAAACAAGAATTAAAAAAGGCATGCCACATGGATGGCTGGCTCGTCAAGAAAAGGGAATTCTCAATATTGAAAGAGAAAGACGAATGATACGCCAAGGTTCGAATACCCCAAGGATCTCCATGATGTCTTCAAGGAGATACGAGGTAAACTTAATATGGATGATCCTCCAACTTTGAGAAGTCCAAAGGAGGATTGAGATTCGAGTATGTATTGCTACTTTCATAAAGATGTGGGGCATCAAACCAATGATAGCTTCTATCTTAGAATAACTCTTGATGCTCTTGCTGCTAAAGGGAAGATTGGTAAGCATCTGATCAAGTCATATGACAAGAATGTAAAACAGAAGTCAGATTCTACAAATGAGAAACCAAAGGTGGATTATAATGCAAATAATATGTGATCTATGTAATCTCGGGTGGGTTTGCAGCTTGTGGACCTACTATGAGAGGAAGCAAAGAGTATGTTCGAAGCCTTGTTCGAGAACCATCTCCTGAAACCGGGGCAGATGCAAAAACTAAATTTCCTAAAGTATTGATCAGCGATAGAGATCGGTGCAAGGTTTGAACACCTCATGATGACCCCTTGGTGATAGAGTAAAAGTAGCAAACCTGAAAGTCAAAAGAATACATGTTGATACAGGAAGTTGAACAGATATCATCAGTTACAACTGTCTAAGGAAGTTGAAATGATTCTTCTAAGCTTGAGCCTATCCACCATCACATCATTGGGTTCGGAGGAGCTATCAATTCATTAGGAACTGTCACCTTGCCAAGTCGAATGGGAGATAAAGATTGTGCGAGAAACATGTTCGTAAAGTTCCTTGTGGCGGTGAAAGAGCTAAAGGCGTATAACGTGATTCTTGGAAGACCAACTCTGAATACGGTTAAGGCAGTCATTGTTACTCAGCTCATGCTCATGAAGAATGAGTGTAACAATGGAACTGTAAGAACTATTCATGGAGATCAACAGCTAGCGAGAGAGTGCTATGTTACCACACTAAACGCCGATGCATGGTCGAGTGACATGGGGGGAGCTTAGTAAGAAAATAAAGATTGTAGAAGCACCCAAAGATCAAGTAATTGCTATTCATAGTTTGAATCAAATTTCTAGACCTCAACCTAGAAGTGAACATGAAAAATTTTTGTTGGATGACTTAAAGCTTGATAGAGATGGGAAAATTAGACAAGCACCTAACGAACATGTTGGGGCAGAGATTAGAGCACTACTTAGACATTACAAAGACGTTTTTGCATTTGAAGTTGATGAACTTAAAAGCTTTTTGTTGATACAAATTCCCATAACTGAGAACAATTAGGCTGATGCTCTGTCTAAGTTTGTCGGTTCCGCTACAGGAGATTCCCCAAGAAATTTTTTTTTGGGAAGTCAAAGAGAAGAAAAGTAATGAAGAGTCAGAGGATGTTAACTTCATCATTAGCGGAAATTCGTGGATGGATGAGATCATCGCATATAAGACAGATGGAACTCTGCCAGCTAATTTGCAGCAAGCCAAGTATGTCAAGGCTCGAGATGCATGGTTTCTGCTATGGTAGGGTCAATCACTCCTGAGCAAGGCAAAAAGGTTTTGGAAGATATTCATGAAGGATTCTATGGATCTCATATAGGAGGACAAGCATTGGCCGAGAAGGAACCTCGTACAGGATATTACTAGCCATCATTAAGGCAAGATGGCATTAGCTACGTTAAGAAATGTAAAAGATGTCTGATGTATGTGAATTTGCACCACCAACCAGCTAATCTCTCTAGTCCAATCATCGGCCCTCTTCCTTTTGCGAAGTGAGGCATGGACATCCATGGTCCATACCCTCAAGCCTTCGAGAAAAGGAAGTACGTGTTAGTAGTTGTGGATTACTTCACCAAATGTGTGGAAGCTGAGCCAATGAAGAGTATCAAACACACTATTGTGCAATGGTTTATATCGAAGAACCTTATTACAAGATTTGGAGTCCCACAGTTGATTGTGTTTGACAATAGTCCACAGTTCGAAACAACGCAATTGAGAAAATGGTTGGAAGACCAGGGAATCTCAGCTCACTTTGCTTGTGTTGGCTATCCTCAAGCTAATGGGCAAGTTGACGCTTTTAACAAGATCATAGGTGATGGGCTGAGGAAGAAACTTGTGAAGGCTAAAGGATTATGGGTCGATGAATTGTACAATGTCTTATGGCCAATAAGGACAACCATCAATAACTCAACTGGAGAAACTCCCTTCATGTTGGTGTATGGAGCTGAACTGAAATGTGTGAACCTACAATCTCAGTGATGTTGTATGACGTGGATGCAAATTGGGAATTGACAAAAGCTGCTCTTGACACCCTTCCTGAAGTGAGAGGCAATGCCTTGCTTAGACAGCAGTTATACAAGTTTCGGATGGCTAAAGAACACAATAAAAGGGTTATTCATAGGCCCATGAATCTTGGAGATCTAGGTTTGAGAAATATGGAAGCCATAGGAAGGGATAATGAGCAAGGCATGTTTTCTCCGAATTGGGAAGGACCGTATGAGATCATGGAGATTGTTCGATATGGTACTTATCGGCTCAAGAGTTTAGATGGTTATGATCTGCAACGTACCTGGAATGCTAAAAACATAACTATATTATTACATGTAATCCTGATTTACAGAATTAGATGAGTAGGCTATAACCGTATGAATAAGGTCCAAGTTGATCTTTTTATTGGAATTTGAGATTACATTTGTATTAAACTTGGATACGAGCCATAATTAATCAAAACCCTATTTCTCTATGTGTGATAATTTAATTTATTGCATCTTATTTTCCTTACTATGAAAGGTTGGGGCAAGACCCTAGAATCCTAGTGAATCTTCTAAATTCCCATTAGGGCAAGGCTAGGACAAGATCACAAAGTCATACTTTGTTAACTTAGCAAAAAGAGACTTTAGACAAAGAAAATATAACTAAGAGTCTTAAAATTGGACAAAATGGCTTAAAAGTAGACCAAGTGTCTTAAAATATGAGTAACAGGCTTTAAGCATGCTAAGGGCATTTAAATTGGAAAGCTATTAAAGTTGCTTCGATTCCCTAAGTTTAAAGACAACCAATATGATTGATTGATCCACCACTCCTAATGAGTCATGATTCAATCAATACTGGAACTTCTGGTAAACTTAGGGATCTCAGCAAAAAGTTAAGCCTCATAACCTTGAAGCTTAATGTGGGGCAAAACGAGGACGCTACAAGACCACTAGAAATGAATGTGAAATATGAAATTTCAAAGCATCATAAGAAGCACTTTTTATGGGAAAGTATATTTTTAAGTAATCGTCAAATAATGTATTTCCTCATGAATAAATCCATACTAACAGTACCTGGGGAGAAGTATCCCTAAAACTACTCCCTTAATGGTGAACTTCCCTTGAGGAGTTCAAATTACTATTTCCCATGAGGAAGGATTCTTCAAATGGAAGAATGTTCTTAAGCATTCCTTAAAATGCTATACTTCTTGTAAGGAAGTTTATTTTTGAGATTAACTTGAAGCCAATTAGATACTCAAAGAAAGAGTAAGAAATTAAGCTTCAAGATTTAAAGAGCAAATGCAATGAGTGCATTGAAGGAAGTTACTTCGAATATTACAAGAAACACTTGAAGCAAGTGCTCCTACTGAAATCATTGTTCGTAAACTAAATAATTCAAAGAATTTAAATTGTTCCAAGAAATTAAACACATTCATTTAAAATTTTGAAGAAGAGAATCAGCCTTGATGTTTGACATCATGAACTTTAGAAGTTTCTTTGGTCTTCTCTTCTTCCTATTTATCTTGCTTCACGTAACTACACTTATCTCTTCTTCATCATATTCACTTTCTTCTTCATTTTCTTCTTCTTCTGTATATTCAAAGGAAGGATGAAGAGTTGCTTCAGCTTGTTGCTTGATACGAACTAACTAGACATGGTCCAATCTTCTTTCAAATGACTCAAAGGGTAGATGTTCCTCTAACCCCATTCCCCAAGCTTCCAAGCACATCTCTCTAACGAAGGCTTGGCCCTTCATATATTTTTTAACAGCAGTGGTTGAGATCTTCATTTCAGCCTTTTCCATCTCATTCTTCAGCTTCTCCTTCTCTTCTTCGGCTTCCTTAAGCTTCCTCTTCAGCTCATTCACCTCCTCTCTAAGTCTTCTAGCCCCTTGGCATCCTTTGTATCCATTTCAACACGACCTTGGTTTGAAATTATTGCAGAAGCCCTCTCAACAGTCTCCTTGTCAGCATGGGTCTGCTTAACCAGTTCCATGCTTCTCTCTAAGACTACGTGGTAGTCTTCCTTTGTTTTATCAAGATCTCTTGAGAGAGCATTCATTGCATGCTTCCATTTGGCCTCAATCTTGTTTGTTTGAGCTACCTCATATGTAGAAGCTTTGTCTTAGAACTCCATGCAGTTCTTTTTTTGGATTTCATGGATCCATATAGTTTGGCAAAGTGTTCTAGACTGAACATAGACTGCAAGGGAAGTCAAACAAAGAGTTAGTTTATAATATAATAATAATTGGAAGAAAAGGGGCCAAACATAGCATTTGTGAAGCATACCTCATACAGGTTGTTTAAGACGGGAAGAAGGTGACCCCTAACAGAACCCTTCAGTGGTTCCGTGTACTCAAGTTCTCCGCAGCTTAAGATCTCCCTAATGAACCCCCTTTTGTAATTGGAGTCAAATTTTTTGCTAGTTGAACGAAGATCCTCTTCGTCATCAAGGAAGTTGGGGGATTCAGCCTCATCTGTTAATGGGAACTGGCAAAACTAATGCATTAGGGTTCCTAGGAGAGTTAACGGGAGTATCTGAGGATAAGCGTATTGTTTGACAAAATATGTGACTGAACATACTCCAAGAAGCTTTAGCTTGAGCCTTCACACTTTCACGATCATTCCTTTCAACGAATTTTGTGAGTCCAATAACAGGATCCTCATCACGGGGAGAAAGAGGAGAAGGTTCAAAAGAGCCAGCTGATTGGGAAGCAAGCATTGTGTTCCGGTGAGGTGCAGAAAATACTTTCCTTATGGATAATGGTCAAGGCAGTCAAAGGATCTACCAACCCATTGTCACTCTCCAAGGGGTTCTCTGTTGGAAGAGTTGTATATCTCACCTCAATTATGTAGTCACTCTCCCAAATCACAAAAGCACTCCTCCCTAAAAGGGAGGAAGTGTGGGGACTTGAATCTGCTTGCTCTTTGGAAGGAGTAGAAGTTTTGGAGGAAGCACCTTTTCGTTTAACTTTCTTGGAACTGATGCCTTCTGCATCAGGAGCATCCTCCTTCTTCTGCTTCTAAGAGGGTTTTTACTTCCTCTTGGAAGGTTTGCTTGTCTCCTAAAATAAATACTAAGTGTAAGAAGATTCCAAAGGAATATTGAAAAGATCCTACAAAGATGAACAACTTTTAGAAGAGCAAGACCAATAACTTCCATCTTTGTGTTCTTCCTAGTTTGCCGACTTGAAAGTACATTGACACAAAGAGGGGAAGCTACTGCTTACAACTTCTAAAGGGGAGAAGCCAATTAATACTTCCTGTTGTATCTTCCAATGTTCAACTCGCAACTGCTGAAGCTAAAGCTTCCTAGTTTGCCGAATTGAACGAACAAGGATACAAAGGAGGGATGTTGAACTTACCTTATCACACTTCTCAAGGGGAAGTAGTGGATTAATACTTCCTAAAGGGAAGTGTCATATTAAATCTTCCTAAGGGGCAGTAGTGGAATAATACTTCCTAAAGAGAAGTGTCATATTAAATCTTCCTTAGGGGAAGTAGTGAATTAAAACTTTCTAAGGAGAAGTGTCATATTAAAGCTTCCGAAGAGGATGTAGTGAACTAATACTTCTAAGGGGAAGTACGATCCTAAAGCTTCCTAAGGGGAAGTGAAATAACATCCCCTCATTGTGCCATTCTACGGCACGGCAAACAAGGAAATAAAGACTACGCACTTTGCTGACTTGAAGCACAAGGACAAAAAGGAGGAAAGTCTAAAATTATTCTAACTTCTTAAGTGAAAGAGACTTCCTCTGAAAGGAAGTCTAAACATACTTCATAAGGAGAAGTATGATCCTAAATCTTCTGAAGGGGAAGTAAAACAACTTCCTCTCTTTGTGCCATTCTACGTTCAACCTGGCAAATAAGGAAGCCAAGACTTCCCACTTTACCGACTTGAACACACATGGACACATTGAACGAAAGTCTAAAATTATTCTAACTTCATAAGGGGAAGAGACTTCCTATTAAAGGAAGTCTAAACATATTTCCTCAGGGGAAGTATGATGTGAATACAAGGATGACATTCGCATTCGTGTTATTGAGGGTTTTGCCTATGGTTTTTTTCTCATGGCACTTGCTAGGGTTTTTCTCATTTAAGGCTTTTCATTGCTTTTAAGTGTTTGTGATGTTGTGTTTTTAGTTATACTTGGTCTACAAAGACGTAGGATCATATTATTGAAACTTTCTTGGTTAAAAAGATTCAATCTAGTACGTTTCTTGGAGGTTCTAAAGATACAATTTCATTTTCGGAGCAGTGCAGTATGTCTGATTTTGAAGATTTTTCGTTGACAATTCGATTTTAGTTAGAAGGCGTGTGAGTATGCGTTATGCAATCTAAAAATATTTAACAAATTCAGGAAAATAGAGAAGATATTGTTTTGTTCATCTTTATGCTCGGCTGTCAAACTGAAAAACAGTTTTTAATTAGATTTCTTTTATCCGGAGTCCAAGTACAATTAGGATTTATTTGTGATGTGTATTTTTGGATAGATTTGCTGATTACTTTGTTAATTAATTAATTAGAAAATATGTTAGTTATAGTTAGTTAGACTTTGTTAGCAAGATAAGATCAACTGGCAAAAGATACACCATAGAATGGTTCGGTAAATTATAGGGGAAGTTCTCGCCTTCTTTTAAGAAATTCTGATTCAAGGTAAGAGAATAGGGGCATATCACAATATCTACATCCTTTTTAGCCATTTTATGTTTTTGAAGATCCCTGTAGTCCTCCTGGGTGTGAAGACATCCTAATCCGAATCTATCGTTCTATGGTTGGGGGTTGAAAAGGGCGGCAGCAAGATCCTTTCTTGATTCCATGCTTATTCGAGGGAAATATCTTTAATTGCGAAGTAAGGCATTCATAACAAGGTTTGAGTGAGGATAAAATTCAAAAGGGGCCCTATCTCCTTCCTCAATGGTAGCCATTGAGAATCCCCATAAGTCTTGATCAGGATCATCGTGTTCGTTGTTGATGATGGATTGATCTTTTGATTTGATCCTCATTGGAGATGCATAAATAGTGATCACCACCCCTTCTAGCATGAACTTGATCTTTTGATGAAGAGTGGATGGAGTCGCCCCTAATTCATGTAGCCAAGTTCTTCTTAGGAGAAGGTTGAAGATAATTTTGATGTCCATAACATGAAACTTCACCTTCTTTTTGACGGGTCCTGTGAGCAAGTTGAGTAATATAACCCCCATGGTGTCCCTTATTGTGTTGTTGTAGGCCCGAATGGCTTGGTTACTAGCATGGAATTCTTCTTGTGATATCCCAAGCATTCGAGCGGTTATCAAAGGGCATACATTGATAGCCGAGCCTTTGTCAATCAAAGTCATTTATATGTTGAGTTGCTTGCTTATGACAGTGATGTAGAGATATTTGTTGTGGCATGTTCCTTCGGTAGGGAGATCCTCATTAGAAAAATCGATGGATAGTTTGCGATGTTCACTGATGATAAGGTTGACCAAACCGTCCGGAGTAGTGTCGTCAGCCACGTTTAAGTCGGAAAGGGCCTTCAGTATAGCTTGCCTATGCTTTTCTGAAGACTAGTAGTTGCCATACGTTGACATCAGCCTTGGTTCTTTTGAGTTGCTTGATGACCATGTTTTTCCCTCGAGGTGGTGGAGGTGGTGGAGTTGCTTCAGTGATGTTTTGATTTTGTGTTGTGTTAAGGCGTCCTGTTCGAGTAAGGACTTGAACCTTAGTGTCTTTAAGAGGTGACACGGTCCTAAGAACCTTGGCGATATCGTCGTCTTCTTCGATGAGGGTGTAGTAAGAAGGTTGTACACCGTTTCCAGCATAGATGTCTTCGTCATCACTATTCCATATCCTGTTGACTTCTTGGAGAGAGGGTAAGATGATTACTTCTGGGGTAGGTTGTCCCACGGGAGTGATCAGGTCAAGTGGGTCAAAATATAGTTCACCTTTTTCGACCGCATTGATGCAAAGTGCCACATTATCGGCTAATCCATGGCATAGTCTTTTGAAGTCATCCCATTCTTGTTGATGAAACCCTTTTGGCATCCTGTAGGTGGGTGTATATTGAGGAATAGGGGGAATAAATTGAAGAGGTTCCTCAATGAGATAACATTATCTGACGCATCTTTCCCAAGTGAAGAAGCTATGCACCATTTGATTGATGCATTTATTCCAGTATTCATTGACCATGAGGCTCATGCCTATACTTTTGGGGTCAAGTCTCTCACTAATTTCCTCCATAAGCTCTATGGGGAATTCGATGAAAGGACTTGGTAATTCAATGCTTTTGGATTCATTGAAATTCCTTTTACATACTCGAAAATAACATTTTGGATTATTAATGGGATCATCCCATCCCGTCTTCATTCTTTCTATTTGAACCCTTTTCCAGATGTAACATATATATGGATCGTTGGAAGGAGGAAGTTCGTCGGAGGTCTTCTCTCCTTCTCCAAAGATAATGGGAGTGGAACCATATTCTAGAATATTACTGGGGATAGTTCGTCCTGCAGAAATAATAAGATTAATAGGATCGAAGTAGAAGTTCTGTTCTTCGATCATGAAGATCGCTAGAGGGTTGGTTTGAATGTTGAGCTTCTTCCCTACTCGTGGAATGGGGAGCCTTCCATCTTGAACCATGTCTTTGTAAAGGATTTATGAGGGTCCAACCTTCTTCAGTATTGTGACCTCTACCTTGGCGGTACTTGCAGTATTTGTTAGTAGCTCAGTGTGGTGACCTCCTTTCGGGATTGTGGTCCAGAGTACGCCCTAATGGACTTATCTTTACTATTGATTGGAGTCTCTCGAACACTTGAGGATAGGTAATACCCAAGGGAGTTTACTCGCGTCGGCGGCGAAAAGGAGCCCTAGTTTCTTCGACAGCATTGATATTGTTAGAAGTGGATGCTCCTTTTGTTTGATTGGTCCTTTGATTGCTAGTGCACCTTCCCTTTCCACTTACCTTGAAAAGGTCATCTTCAATTTCAATCCCAAAGTGATAGACTTGTTCAAAAATGTTAAGGCCCAAGTACTTGGGAGATTTTTGTACTTTGGCAGCAAGTTGCTGATGAGGATTTTAACCTGTTCCTTTTCGGGTGGTGTTGACACCATTTCTGCCGCGACTTCCCTCCAACGAGAGAGGTAGGAGGTGATTCCTTTTTTTCCCCTTGTTTGAGAATTTAATTTCAAGCTCCCTTTGAGAGGTGGTAGCTTGAGTATTTCCCTTATAGCGAGTCATGAATGCATCGGCTATATCCTCCCGAGTTGAGGTGTCCTTGTCGGGAAGTGAGAAGAACCATTTTTGACATACAGGCTCACGAGTCAAAGGGAAGATCGTTGGGTGTAGCCTTGGATTGATATTCTACATATCAATGTAGAACTTGAAGCACTTAGGAAGTATTTTGGATTGTCAGTAACTTTGAACTTTGGAAGTTCAGCAATAGAAATCTTCTCCGGCAATGTGTCGACCAAGTTTGGGTCCAGATTAGGAGTATCAAAATAAGATTCTTGATTGGTGACCCTTCTAGCTATTTTCTCCTTGTCTTGTATGTTACAGTGTGCCTATTATTGAGATCATTCATCTCAATTTTCATTTCTCCCAAGGCTTGTGTTATTTGGGTTAAGCCGAGAGCCATTTTGTGTTTCGTGACGGTAGATTCTTAATCATCCATCACTGAGTTGGATTGTGTTGTATCCTCTTGACTATGAGTCGGAATGTCTTTTCGAACAAACCTCATGCCTTGTTCCCTAGTCCAAGGAGGAATGGTTGACTTGGTTCGTGCACGGCCTATCCAGCAATGTTTATATTTTAGAATTTTATTTTCACTTGTTTCAATGACTTAACTCTTAAGGCCTATCATGGTTGCTTCCTAATTCTACATGAATGCATGATGCATATTATTGCATTGCCCCTTATTTCTTTTCTTTTGCTTTTTTATATTTTATTATTGAGGGGATATGAAAATAATTTTTACAAGAACAATGTTATGCAACCTATGAGGGGTCTACATGAACCTTTAATGAACACAATGAGCAACCATGGTCTACATGCGACTCTCTAGGTGAAAAGGCTAAGAGAAAGCAGAATTCCCACAAACCACATATATACAAGCATAGAACATGTGATCATATAGCATGTTGCACGTAATAACACACCTATGCATGAGTACATGTCCAACAATCCAAGCCACGATTCTATGAGTAAAATAGAAGTAAGGCTTAGGGTGTCCAAGAGGGTACCATGACTAGGGTGTGTCTAACTACCCACACACAACTTAGTGATGATCCAAGTGGGACATCCATTATGAACCAAATAGGTCATATGACTCACCCGTCATGGTTGGGATGGACTTCAATTAAGGAACGGCCTTCGGTACGTCACCTAACCATCCTTAACGTCGTTCCCCCAGGGGTGTCTCAAGTATAGAACATACATTAAGAGACGTGTATCCTAAAGTAAGACCCTCACGTTGGAATTGCATGCATTATGCCTAGCAAATAGAATTTAATATTATAACTATGAAATTACGAGACTTTTCGAGTTTCATCTACTCTGCTTTTGAAAATAAAGGAATGTCCCAGTGAAGTCGCCAAGTTGTGGACTTGAGGCTTTGGGGGCACACATGCCCTTTTTACGGACATCGAATGTCGTGTTAGTTTCGTTGAATAGTGTGAGTATGCTTGGCTTAGGGAGTGATGTAACACCCTGGATTTTCCTAACTTCCTACTTCTTATTTATACGGAAAACATATGAAACTAATAAATATTATATTTACTGGAACTACTAAATATGGAAAAACCAAAGTATTACCGCCACCGTGATAACGGCTAAGGCATTTATCAAACTAAACTTCAAACAACTTTAAATTAAATTCAACTTTAAACTTATTACACTTCGGAACCATATTAATGGCCCTTAAAAACCAAACAAAAACTAATATTAAAAGTCTTTCGAAATCAAAACATCCAAAACAAAGGTTAGTCTTCATAAGCAATTAAAATAAAGAAAAACTACAAACACAGCAAACGCTCTCACTCCATCCCATCATGAAATGACTTATGCCCACTTGCACCTGCAACTTTCCTTTTACTAGACAACTACTCACCACAAGTGGGTCATCGTAGGGCCAAGTCCAAGACAAAGCCATGCACACAAAACAAATAGTCAGTAAACTGAGTACATAACTACTAAAGACTTATGCAAAAACAACGAGAAATAAAACATGCACTAAACTTACCTTTGACAACCTTTTTTTTCTGTACATGAACTCAATTAAATTTATTACTATATTAATAATTATGGATCCTGCATCGAACTTGTTTCCTCCTAAAAACCATCGCCCTATTGGGCACCAGTTAGGTATTACTATGTCACATAAAGTGACGGATATCCAGCACATTAAAAATATAAAAGAGTACAACGTCTTGTACTCCAATTAGGATTCATAGATCACTGTTCCGTACGACTCCCCCCCCATTGTTCATACTCAAGGTATATACGTTCCAAGAGTTTTAATGCAAGTGCTCTTACACTTAACGTGATCTAACAGGTTTACAATGTTATGACTCTCATGCAACATCACATACAAAAAAACATGCATCCAATCAAGTAAGTCCATATAATTATCTTCAGCTTAAGGTGATTCAAAATTAAGTTTAGGTGTGTCCTTCAAATAAACTAAACCTCCTGCGCCACACATTAACTGTGAGTGGCTAATAACTTGCTTTTCTCTTGACCACACATTAAATTGTGAGTGTTATTTTACATAAAATAATTGCTCAAAACTTCCTTTAATTATGTGAATAAAATTTCACGACTATCTTTCTTGTTGATTAAGTAACTAACCAACTTAAAAATAACTTTCTTCCTTGATTAATAAACTATTGGCCAAATTTAACTGATCGTAACATTCCAATTTAAGGTTTTAAAAATTAAACCTTTTATTTAACATGGAATGTCATCAAACTTTAAAAACATGCTACTAACAAACTTGCCATGCATATAAATTCATGATTCAAAACAAGCATACAAGATTTTATGTAATCAAGAATTACTCAAGCATGCATTCTAACTCCTATGTTTGTCTTCAGTACTTACGTACCTTGTATAATAACTGTGCTCCGCCACAACTTCTAGAAGTGGACTAATTCAAAGTCTCCTCCAAAAGGAAAAAAAAAAACCGAACTAAATGAAAACCTTGTTGACAAAATTTTACAAGTACTATAACTAACTTCTTAATTTGGTAACTTTGTCCAAAACTTCCTTATATGGTTCCTATTCAATTCCATACTTCACTTTTCTTTTTTATTGCAATACCACTTAGTTTTCGGGACTTGATTATGCTTTATAACACCTATATAAAAATTTTATGCCACTTTGGAAAAGTGGATAGCAATCTAAATTTATCAAAACTCCTTGAAAACTTCCGACAACAACACAAATTGAACATACAATGTATTACTTAACTTATATGATCTATTTATACTAATTACATACTTTAAATGCTTAATTTGTTAATTTATAAAATCTGGACAGCATGTTAAACATGCTTAAAATCACTTTTAAACTTCATAAAACATACTAAAATTTATATAGATCAATATAGAATTGATGTGTGATCATACTAGTGCAATTTGGACCGTTAAAACTCAATTTAACTTGTTATTATTAAAATTTGAGATTTATTTATAAACTTTAAAGTCATGAAAAACCTATAAAAACACCATGATTTCATGCCAAAACACTTCTACAATCTACTAACATATTTATGAAATCAATCTAGGCTTTAGAACAATATTTCATATGCCATAACACGTTCATAATATTTATTCAACTCAAATTCATGATTATAAAATTTGGACAGCTTTATAAAATAAGTTTAAAACCCTTAAAAATCAATCTAAACTTAATAAAATCATCATAAATTCACCCAATAATAATCTATGATCATAATTTCAAAGTTTAGAACATAAAAATTCGTAAAATCATAACTGCATAAATTTTTCAAACCCTAATTTGTAATTTCATGAAAAACAATATTAATTCATGCCTTAAAACAATTCATACTTATATCAAAACATGATTAAACTTATAAAAACATGATTAAACATAATTGTAAACATGAATTTGCAAGATTGAACCAAAAATAAAGAAGGAGAAATTTTTTTTTCTCCCCTTTTTTCTCTGTAGATTTTTGGAATCCTAATGACTAGTATGATCATCGAAATTTGGAATTTTAGGTTTTGTAGGGTATTTATAGGCCCCAAAGTAAGATTTTGGTGAGGCCCATAAATACTCCTAAGTAATTTAGGAAACCTTTGACATCTATTTTTAAAAGCTCTTAAAATATTTGTAATCATATAAATATTATTTTAGAACACAAATAACAACTTTTAACCAAAACTTTATTATTTATTTTATTTTTATTAATTTCTTTTTATTTAATACTTCTATTGAACATAATTTTCAAAAAAAATATTGAAATTATACGAATAAAATACGAAGATTATATGCATAAAATACAAAAATACTTTGTTTAAATACGTGAAAATGTGGGGTATTACGGTCTACCCCCCTTAAAAGAAGTCTTATATCGGCATTTGTATGAGAAAGCTATCTGTTTTGCTGAAGTGGGAAGACGTGGAGGATGGCTTGAAAGCAACTATGTGGCAGGATAATGTTGTACGTACTTACTATGTGTAGAACATGTTTATATTTATGGTTTAACTGGCATAATGGCTTAACTTTAATGTAGTATATGCTGAAACATATTTGTTTTATGTAGAATCTATTCCATATAGAAGTTGATGAGGCTAAGAGGCAACTTTTTCTCTCGGCCATAGCGGAAAGATTTAGAGATTTTAAGTCGAAACTTGTGAGTGGGTGGATCACCAAAAAAAGGAAGCGATCAAAGAAGGAAGCTAATAAGATGTCGTACGATATTTACCCTCACATATCGAGCAAAGAATGGGAGGCCTTTGTTGCAAAGAAGACAACTCGGAAGCAAGTAGCAAGTATATCACTAACCATCCTATCGGTTCTTGCATTAATCCTATGTTTTACTAACCATCATTTGCCTTCTTCTTTGGACAGGAAAAACGCGCTATTGCTTCGCAAAGTGCCTCTCAAAAGAAGGCCTATCACCGCATGGAGCAGAAACCGTATGAGCGGTCAAAAGATGATCGGAGAGAAGAAGGTTTTTACGAAAAGGTTGTGTCATGTGTTGGTGAAAAGGAAGCCGCCACTTCTTCATCTGTTACGGTAATTAGCTCAAACCGTGCGGTAGATTGGTATTGTTCTTTACATGCTCGAGATGCAAGTGGGAGGCAAGTGATTGTAGACCCTGAGTTGAAGAAAGTGGCAGATGCTGTCGTAAGAAAATGCGATACTAATGTTTATAATAAAGTTCATTCACCTTAACCAATTTTAGATGAACCCTACTTGATGCTTTTTTTGTTTTTTGTTTTTTTTTTTTTGGTGCAAATATAAGAATGTTATTAATCACCAAAATACAAAGTACAACCTAAATCCTGGACATTTGGGTGGTTGACTCAACCATACCAAATCCAGAACAACGCACACAACAAACAAAGAAAAACATCCTAAAACCAAAACCCCTACACAGCCTGCAAAGATTGTAGAACAGCAAAACACCAGCCACGATAACCAGCCTTCACAACACCAGAACAGCACAATACTAAGCAACACCAGCCTTCACAACTTCACAAACAACCCAAAAAAAAAAAAACAGCACAGGCATAGAAAACAAATGCACTGTTACTGCCAAACTAAACTGCCAAAACCAAGCAACAGCAAGGAAAACAACATACTGCTGCCTGCACCAAACTGCAGCCAAAAGGACCTAAACCAACACTAATACACATGTATACCTTCCTTGATGCTTTTTTGGGTTTAGTACATAATGTACTATGTGACTAATATGGTGTTGTATCAATAACACAGATTGGAATAAACAACGAGGGTGAATCTCAAGGAAAGAATCCTTCCCCTGCAGCAGGACTAGGACCTGACCACGCAGGACGTGTGAAAAGTTTGGGAGGTGTACGTATAGGTAATCGAAAGACAACTGGACACGACAAGTCAGCAAGTAGTTCTTCAAAAATGAACATGAGTCCAGAAATGGAAAAAATGGTAGAGGAGTTGGTCAAAGAAAAGTTCAAAGCTCTATGTGAGAAGGTGGGAATTCAGGATGTAGATTCACCTAATGAAGATGAAGTTCATGACAAGTCAAGCCGGCGAAAATAGACTTTCCGAGCTTCAAGTGAGCCTCTCAGTCCAGATGTGGAGGTAATGTTTACTAACCATTCAAAATACTTTTAACATCATTTTTTAATACTTTTAACTTCATTTTTTTGATCATATGGCCTTTAACTTTAATTATTTTGCAGGACGAAACACCATCCACAATGCTTCTCCGGGATCCACGAGGTGGAAATGGTGGTTTACTGAGACATGTGTAACGAAAGCTGGTGTTTATGATTTCCTCATTGGGGAGATGTTGTCTTTGTCTGTGTTGCAAGTGTTCATGAGGTTATTAGTTCTCCGTAACTTTTTGATTTTAAATTCCGTACTTTTTACTTACAAAACTAATTGAAGTCCATTTTTACATAATTCATGTTTGTTATATTTCCATAAGTTAGCTCATTAATTCAATCGGTTTTGTTTCAATGAATGTTTATTACATGCGGTAACTAGTACACTAATGTTTTCCCTTTTTTTTCCACCTTAATTAGTTGTGTTTACTTAGATTTAGCCGGAACCAACACTTTGAACAAGGTGGGGTGGTTGTGTCTTCAAGAGATATATGAGGATCGATGTCTAAAGAGCAAAGGTGATGTGAAAGCGTACCTTGAAGCCGCCATCAAAGAAGCAATTCAAGCGAAAAGGAAGTTCATTTTCGCTCCGTCACTTGAGGAGTAAGTCTGTTTCACTTTCCCATTGCTTCTCCCCCCACCCTTATTGTGCCCTCTCTTGTTTCACTTTCCCATTGTTAATTTCACTTTCCCTTTTTTAGTTTCGATTTCTAATTGTTGTGCCCTCTCTTGTTTGGCGCAGTTCACATTGGGTGCTTTTGTTGATATCAACTTTGACATACAAGGTGTACCAATTTTATTCTTGCCGTCCTCAGTCACCACGTAGATTGTTGATTATGACGTGGGTGAATAGGTAAATTATAACGTCAACCAAAAATCTTTTATGCTAGAAATTGGAGATATAACGGCTCCTTACCTTCGCTAAATTTTTTTCCTCCGTATAGTGTCATGAAGAGGATACGCACAAGCATAATGATTCCCAAGTTGATATCAGTTGACGTACGGACATCCAAATCCTATACATTTGTGGTGGTCGCTACTTTGTCATGCAAATTTGTATTGATTTTTTTTCAATGTCCAATGTACTTCAAAGTGCGCGGTTCTTTGGAGTACCGCAGCAAATAGTCCTGTTTCCCTCCAATTTTAGGTGAGTTATTTGCTGCGGTTTATTGAATAACCGCAGCAAATAAGGCTATTTTTTGCGATTGTTTAACTGCAGCAAATAAAATTGCTACTTTTGCAGCTGCTATAAGTGCTGCCGCTTTGAACCGCAGCAAATACCCGGGAAAAACCGCAGAAAAATGCTTTTTTTGTACTAGTGACAAGAAGCACTTTATTACTAATTAGTTATATTACAGAAATATTACAAAAGCATATGCATATAAGAAGCACCACCTCAAGCACCACCTCTTGCTCCCCTTCCTCTCCTTATTATTCTCCCATTTTTTTCCCCACTCTACCTAGTTCCACTAATGCTGCTGTGTGTTCTACAGTAGCAGAGGTTCTTAGGGGTCCACCATCAAATCTAGGTCTCCCTATCCCTCTATTTGGTGGAGGTGGAATTGCAGGTTCTTCCCTTACAGTTGTGCATCTCCTTTTGTTGTGACCTTTTACATAACAATTACTGCATGTCATTTCTCCACCATGTTTAGTCAAATGCCCTTGCCTTCTAGGATCTTCATGAGGATCTTTTCTCCTTCTTTTCCTTGGCTTCCCAGGTCTAATCCTAACGGGAGGGGGTTGTATTGGCAAATCTTTCTTTGGCCAATGTCTTTCACTACCACAAGGTGGCAAGGGGTAGTTATAGGATTTCAGGTAGGTTTCCATCAAGAAAAAATGTGCCACATAGTCTTCTGCCTTTTTATGATAGAAAAAAATAGTAGCAACAACATGGGCACATGGCATCCCTATCAAACCTCACCTTCTATAAGTGCAAAACCTTGCACTCAAGTCTAGAGTTGATGTATCCAAGTACCAACTCACTTTGAAAATTGTTTCTCAACATGGCATTACTACACACCATCCTGCTAAGTCCTTGTTTCTCTCTAACTTTGTCAAAACCCTAGGACATATGCCTATGCTCCATTTTTGAACTTCATGCTTCATTTTTGCCACCCTTTGCATTAGTGTAGTTCTTATTTCTTCAAGCATTTGCAGCAAGTGTTTTGTTCTAGCTTGGAGAATGTAGTAATTGAATGTCTCAGCCATGTTGTTTGTCACAGCATCTGATCTTGTAGCTGGATTCATAAAAGCTCTGTAGAGCAACTTTGGATTATATGTCTGAAAAGCATCTACTGCATTTTGGTTAATGGATTCCATGGCTGCAAGTGCATCAGTGTAATCAGCCTCATTGTAAGCTTTGACAATGCTCCAAAACAGTAGCTTGTATTCATCCCCCATAATGCTTTGTGCCAATGCTTGTACACATGTCTTTAAAAAATGTCTATGCTCTGCCTTAGGTAGCACCTCTACCCTTGCACTGAGTATAGACTGCAAAAAAAAATCGATTATTTTGACATGACAATTAGTTGATGATCTGAACAACTGACACAAAACAAATGAAAAAAAAAAAGTTTACACAATAAACTGACCTGATGTTCATCAGATATTATGGTGAAGCTTTCTCCATCATCCAGCTCAAAACAATTCCTAAGTTGACCAAAGAACCATCCCCACGATGAATTATTTTCCCCTTAAACAACAAACCACACCTCAGGGTACATCTGCTCATTTCCATCCCTTCCAACTGCCACGAGAAGCTGCCCTCCCAGAAATGTCTTCAAAATATATGCATCAACACATAATACATTCCTACACCCTTCACTCCATCCTTTTCTCAGCCCATCATAACTCACAAATAGCCTTTGAAAAATTGGTGGAAACACATCTTGCAATGGATCTATTAAAAGTGTCATAACTGAACCAAGACTTGTCTATTTAATGGCCTCAATGTATCTACCAATTTTTAAGTAAAGGTCCTTCTTAGAACCATGTAATAGTTGATGAGAAGTGTAATTCACTTTGTAGGCAAAGTCCTTTTTCACTAGCACCTCATAAACTAGTCTTATACACTCAACTATCTCTTTGCCAATGAGGTATAGCCTTGAAGACGTTAAAGAATTGCTCAGCAAGCCAACTACTTTTTAATGGCCTATTTCTCTCAATTTTCCTCACACATACATGCTGATCCACAACTTTCTTCACCACAAGTGTTCCCCTCCTACTACCCCATGTACCATAAAGCCTAAATGGACAGTCCTTTTGGCAACATACACCTACTCTATGCCCCCTGTTTTTATTGCTAACATTAAACCACAAATTCCTCCCCTGATGAGTGCCAAAACATATCACTGCTCTCTTAAACTTAGCTCTACCTTCAAATCTTGTCCCACTTTCCATTGAAAAACTGAGAAGTTAGTTTCATCTGCTACTAGATACCCTCTCCTATTTCTTTTTTCCTCTACTATAATGTCTTCATCACTACTAGGAGGAGTGTCAATGTCTTTATCACATAGCTCATAATCACTAACAGGACCATCTTCATTTTCATGTGCAGATTCTGGTGGGTGGTTCTTACCTTCACCTATGACAAATCTGCCAGAAGCAGCTTCTGCTTGCAGTTTCTGTGCAATGTCTAAAAGACTCTTGTTTGTGCCTTTCAATCTCTCCCTTGCTGTCTTGTACTCTTCATCACTTGTGTCTGACTCTTCATACTCCTCAGACACACCATCAGTAAAATGCCTTAGATCCTCAACTTCAAATTCATCAAATACATACTCACCAAACTCTTCACTGTCCCTGTGTCCATCATGTGCGTTATATTTTTTGTCTAAATCATTATCCTCCCCATAGTCCCCAATGTTTTAATTCACAAATTCAGGCAATGATAGAGAGTCATCAGATCTAGGACCTTCCCAATCATATTCTAGAGGAACTTTTGATCTGTAGAACTGTTGAGAGTTATTAGGAGGAAAAGTAGTTGACTTAGAAGGAGCTGTAGAATTTTGGGTAGGACTGTATGGTGTTTTAGGGTTTTTAGTCAAAGATGGTTCTTTAGGAATAGATGCATTAGTGCAAGTGCTGTAGTGCTCTCCATTTGCTGATGTGGAAGCATCTTTTGTCACTTTTTCTTTAGGTTTGTTTGTGGTTGTTTTTTTTTTTCAGTAGGAGCTTCTTTCTGTTTAGGAGAATTCATCTTTACTTGTGTTTCATTTACCCCTCCATCCTTCCCACATTTCCTACCAATTTTGGGAGTTAATTTCTTCCTTGGTTAGGGACCATCCATCACAATTATCTCCTCTACAACACGAGTAATATACAGATTCACCAACCTGTGTTCAGCTCCCAACTGCACTAAATCCCTAATATCACAATCACCAATTCACCACCAACATTCCTCAACCCTTCTTCAAAATCCAACCCAGGTATTAGATAATTTGTTGCTTCTATAGTAAGATAACCACACTTCTTAGCCAGCTCTAGTAAATCTCACCAACGTAACTCATCACCATCTATTTCAAAAGTCCTACATCCCCTCCCCACATAAAGCAACATCCCAACAGAATCCCTTTCCAAATACCCACCATGCGCTAAATTTGCACACTAAATTTATCCATTACAAACTATAACAACAACAACAACAACTAAAAGTAATTCAATTACAATTCAACCAAAATTCCATAACATAACAAACATAAATCAATTATGATTCAAACAAACAAATAACAATGCAATTATGTCGTGCAATTTCAAACAACAACAATTTATCAAAACAGTGTAATCAAAACCCTAATTTTGCTAAATAATCAATCTTTCATGCAATTATAAAATATAGCGTTTAATTATCAACAAAAATTATGCAAAACTAACCTGCAATGAACGAATTCAGCAAACGTCGCAAAATTTGAGCTATTTTCTAGTTCACGTTGAATGGTTATTCAAGAATTGACAAGAAACAATGAGCTCTAATGGAGGAATTGCAGAGGATACTGTATATGTGAGAGAAGAGAGAGAGAGAGAGAGAGTAATTCGTTTTGGGGGGAAATTAATACAACAACCATAACAGGTAACCTCCTCGCCAGGTAACCAGTAATAAGGTCCATGCGGTGGATATTCAAAGATACATTGCATTATAATGAGATTTAGTTAAGTTCGGATTATTGTGAGCAGACAAGAAAAAGTTTGGATTTTTGTCATCAATTTTGGCTAATTTTTTCCATACTTTAAAACCCATTCATAATATTTTACTCTTATTTTTCATGAGTTCAAAAATTTTACAACAATATTAATTATTTTTAAAACCTTTAAAACCAATCTAAACCTCAAAAAATCATCACAATTTAATTCTGCAAAAAAACCTATGATCATAATATGAAGGTTTAGAGTATTAAAAATCAAAAAACTATAAATTTCATAAGTTTTATAAACACTAATTTTTATAATTTCATGAACAACTTTATAAACATATATTTTAAATTCTAAAACATGATCATAACTTTATTAAACATGATTAGAGCCATAAAACATGCTTAAACTTAATTATGAACAAGAATTTATACAACTTTGTATTAAAAAGAAAAGAGGAAGAAAAAGTTTCTTTAATATAGAGTTTTGAAAAATACCCAAAAGAGGAGGAAGAAGGGTGGTGGTGGGCGGCAGTGGCAGTTAGCGGTGCAGGGGTAGCGCGCGTGAGGAAGACCGGCGACGACGGGGAACGAGGGGACAAACAAAGTTTTTTTTTTCGGAAAATCCGAACCTTTTTTTCTCTCTCTCTCTCTCTCTCTTTTTTTTTTGAAATCCTAACTCTCAATTCACATGATAAATCTAAAAATTCTGGTTTAAGGGGGTATTTATAGGCCCAAAGTAGGTTTTGGTGGAATTACATAGACACCCGTAGTGCTTGAAATTATTTTTTATGCCCTTGTTTTCCAAAACAATTTAGGAAACCATGAAAATTCAAATTTTAGAAACTTATTAAAATATCTAATAAAGTTCAAAGTGGCAAAAAGTATAAATTATAATCTTTAGAAAACATAAAAATTATTATTTTAATTACTTCCTCCGTTACAAAATAAATGCAACACTTTGTGTTGCACGGAGTCCTAAGTGATTTTTGTTAAGTATGTTTAAAAAGGTGTAGGGGCATGTGATTAATGGGTGAGGAGAGAGAAAAAATCAGATTAAGAAAAATGAAAATGAGGGACCATAAGTCCCTTTTGTAAAGCATATTTTTGGAGCGATTAAATTTCCCACCAAAAAAAAGCCACCAAATTTTCATTTTGAATTTCCCACTAAAGTTTTAGGAAATTCAAATGATATTGTTTCCAACCTTACTACCCTATATATACATACAAACCATAATTCAATGTTTCAAATGCTGCCACCCCACACACACACACAAAAAAAAAAAAAAAAAAAAAAAAGAAAGAAACAAAAAGTGGAGATGAGAAGTTAATACAATCATTTTTAAAATCATTCAAAATAAACCCTAAAAAGTTCCTTAAAACCCTAATTCTGAATTTCTCTTCTCCTGCAGCATTGTGGTTGTTTATGTCATCATCTTCACCATCCTATTGTTACCTTTACATATTTGCACCCCCAAAGTTGCAGACTGATTGAACTGCAACAACTTCATATACACAACCCCATCCTACTGAAACAAGCACAAGAAAGGCAAACAATAACAAAAGAAGTTATCGTGAATACCAAATGATAACTTCGGTTATGATGATGGATGGTTTTCAATAGACCAAATATTGTTTGAAGAACAAACAACAAGAACAGAATGCAAGGGGAACATACTGATCAGATAATAACAAGGTACAAACCAAACTTAAGCCTTGAAAAAGAAGACAAATTGTTGACAACATTTTAGCTATAGAAACAGAACAAGGTCTTCAATTTAGAAGGCTATCACAAAATTGCAAGAGAATGTGGGGTTCATATGCCAACATCAGCAGAATGTAACATATGTAAAGAACCAAAGAAGCAAAGGGAGTTGATTGATGTCAGGACTATAAAGATAGGCACCGTTGGAAGAAAACCAAAGGATTTGAGTGATGAAATCCCAAGATTTATAAAATACTCAGAAGAGTAATTGTATGTCCAACTTAATTAACATGTATCATGATAATAATAATCAATGCTCTAGCAGAGTATGAATAATGATTGTGCAAAGTATTAGTCTTGCCAAGTATAGAAAGAAACACTTGATGTGTTCTTATATCACATCATATAATCATCATGGCCATGCATGGAGTAGGCTAATAAAGTGATCACTATTGTTGAAAACTGACCAAGAATTTAGAAAGTGATTGGATGTGATAATTAATTAGGCCATCCGGGTTTATGTATAGTATAATCACCCGTAAGGGAACCTGAAGTTTCAATTTGATATGAAATAATGTGCTGACGCTCTCTCATGTAGATATGTGAAATGTTTTGAATGGCAAGACTAATTAACGAACATTGAAATTGAGCTATATTTGGATTATGATTTTTAAGAAATTTCAAGAAAAGGAAAATTATTTTTGATCAACTTTGGATATTGATATGCAATGAGTGACCAGAAGTTCAAAAAATAGCTTATATGTTGTTCTATATTATGTAACTAAAGGCTTACCAAACCACCTTGTATGTTAACACATTAAGTAAGTTAAAGCTCATTATCAAAGTCATGGCCATCCAAAAGATCACATTGAGTGGAGTTACAGCGTATAAGTAAGTCATGATTATGTTTATATAACAATCATTTTTTATTGGGGTGTTGAATGTCAGCACACAAGAATAAACGACAACTGCACAATAATTGTCTCCATGTCATTATCTCTAGAAGAGAACAGTTTATGATGAATTATAAAACAAATGTGTGATGTGCATCATAAGTTAGAGAAGAGATGGTTTTCATCGATTAATATCGTTCTCAGAAGAGACAAATATTTTGTTGAATATATCTCTTCTAAACGATGAAATTTGTTAATAAATCTTTTATTAGATGAAATATTTTTGCACATGAAATTATACACTAAGTTGGTTAAGAATATGATGCTCCTATATTTGAAAATTTTACCAACTAGGGGGAGAAGAATTGGGATAAGTTGGAAAAATTACAAAATTATAAAGTGATGATCCCTATAATGACCATTTGAGATATTATTGCCAACTTTTGTTATATACTTTAAAGGATGTTGCACATCTATGGTTTGATTTGTATTCAGTTATGTCTCATTTTACATGGCATTGAAGATACATTTTGGCCATATAGTATATACAGTACATTGAGATAAATCTTGCCAATAATACATGAATCACTACACCTGAAGTGTAGGTTGTATGATGGTTCCAAAATAAATATGAAATATATGGCAAGAAAGTGCAGTTGACACTATTGAAGTGTAATGGTATATTAATGTCATAATGTATGCCCGGAGGAAGTGGTATAAATATTGAATTATAACAGATGGCCTATGATATAAGAACGAAGATGTTATAATTGACTAATGGTACCAATGGGAAATGTATCAGATATCATTGTAAAATAGCAGGCAAATTATATCTTGAAAAATGTGATACCGGTATAGATGGAACGATGGATTAATGCATATGCAAAAGTAGTGGATTTGAGAATAGGGATTGAAATAAAAGTCCACTTTATGTCGACATATTGAGAATGATCAATGGTTATCATGGACTAGAAGTCCAACTAAAGGTGAATAATGATGATCATCAAGGACCATAAGTCCGATCATCAAGGACTAGAAGTCCAGCAATAGTTTCTTGAAATCCACATTGTACAGTGTCTTGCATTTTTTTAATCTTACATTTATGTGCATGTGTGAGTCGTAGATAAACGCATTATTTATTGAATGTGTCAAATAGTGATTAGATGCATCACTCATTATATACGTAGTATATGTTTTATGCTCAAAATCTTGTCCATATAAATTTCACAACTCATCATATTACATGTACTAATTTTATACAAAAATTGTGATATACGTAAAATTTTGTCTATTATAGTAAGATGTGTTTACAATAGTATGAAGATTTACACTAAAAATTTTACACTCCAATGAGAATATATTTGTGATGAAATTATACAGATGGAGGCGTTTTAATAGCATGTTGTGAATTATGCATAAAAGTTTCTAATATCACAAGTTGCCATAAATTTATGATCAATATGTAATTATCAACAGCTACTATATAGCTTCCAGAAGAAGGCATAGTTTTAATATTTGTGGAATTTAACAAAGATGAAGTATGATACCACAACATATGTATTATTTCAAAGAGTATGGATAAGAATGAATATCCATCTTTTGAAGATTGAAGTCCAATAAGGAAAGGATCAACTACCAGAGTTGAATTTTATTCTACTTCATGCGAAGCTACTACCAAAGACGTTGGGTTCATTATTCTAAAAGATCTCAAGTATGCATTCATTAGGGTGAGAAATCTGTGTTGCACTCTTTTCCCTAACCATGGTTTTGTCCCACATTGTGTTTTTCCTGGTAGGTTTTTAATGAGGCAACATCATAAACGTATACGAAAGTGATGTACTCTTTTCCTTCACTAGGTTTTTATTCCCACAGGGTTTTTCTTAGTAAGGTTTTAATGAGGCATACTATCGATAATGGTCACCAAGGGGGAGTGTTATATAATATATGTATTGGGATGCCCATTATACCCCATGATTATTCTAGTATAGTATATCCTAAATACTAGGTGTATAATTCTCTAAGGAAACCCTAATTGTTTCCATGTCTATATATATATATATGTATGTACTCCCTGAGAATTTAATAATATAATACATATCTATTCTGTCCCAACAATACTCTCTATACTTAAACCCTATTTTCTATGATGCCGAAAAATAATGTGAAAATTCACATGGACATTCTTTGAAGAGCCAGCAGATTCTTTCAAATGAGTACTCTTGTTGATGCTTGCTCCCAAGGTAAGTTAGAAGTGTCCAGTTCGGGCCATCAACCACAGCGAAAATAAATTAGTAATCTATTTCTTTCCTTGAACGTATACTGAGACCTATGTGGACCACTACATCCACCATGTGGACCATTTAGATATTTTAGGTTTTAATCGATGCATCGACTACGATAGGTCACATGTGCCTGTACGTATCAACCGCAACCTGGCGTTTTGGAGGTTACTTGCTCATTGATAGATTACGAGCACAATTTCCAGATTTTCCTATTAACGAATATACGTACTGGATTAATGCTGGTGAATTTTACTTCAAGGCTTTAATGATTATTGTATGGCTATTGGAATCAAATGTTTGAACATCCTGTAGCACATGTTCAATACGACCAAAATGGTCTTGCAGAATCACTAATTAACCGTCTGCATTGATTACTAGACCATTACTTATACGTGGATCTACCTCGATGTCTACTTGGGGAATGCTCTTTACTGCTGCGAAGGACTAATTTCGCATCAGGCCAACAGTAAACATAAATTCTCCCCATCACATTGGTTGTGGTCAGAACCAAATATTTCCCACTCTAAGATTTTCGGATGTGCTGTATGTTTCCAATTGCTCCACACCAACGCTCTAAATGGGTCCTCAAAGGAGGCTGGGCGATAGAGTCGTTTTGAAATCCCCCATCAATAATTAGATACCTAGAGCCTTAGACCAGGGTATCTATTTACTGCTCGTTTGCAGATGTCACTTTACGAGTTGGTTTCCCGCATAGGGGGAGAGAACAAGAACGTGCGAAAGTAAATTAGTTGGAATTAATCATATTAAACCACCTGATCCTCGACACTAAACATGTGAATTGGAAGTCCAAAAGATAATTAATTTACAAGCTTAGCAAAAACATTGCCAGTACGCATTTACCTTACTGACCTAAATAGAGTACACCTATAGTCACATTATACCCAGCTGTAAATGCTCCTATCAAGATCGATGTCCCGCGAAAGGACAAATGCCATGAGTCTAAGCAAGCCTGAAGCGTGGTCAACCAATAGGTTCCAAGTAAAATCCTCGGAAAATGAAAGGAGCAATGATAAGGTAAAGAGGCCAATTGAGGAAGCAATAAGTGAGGATCTCCAGAAGTATAGCTACATAGAATGAACAAATGATAGTGTTCTAGAGAACCTCAGTACCACCCCTAAAATGAAGAGATCTCAACCGATTATGTCATGTCTAGAAAACTTGGAAACGCAAATGAAATCGACGTCGATGATGGTTATGCAATCTAATGAGCACTGGATGTTATGATGAAAAAGAGATTCAGGAGCTAAGTCCATTGAAGAATTAGGAAAGAGATGATTGGCCAAAATGAAAGAACAATGAAGGCAAATTGAAATACTTGCCAAAGGAGAGAGATTTGGCCAGTAGTATTCTATACCCGAAGGTGTAAAACCAGTGGATATATGGGTCTTGTGCGGAAAAGAAATGTAAAAGGGTGAAATTGTGAGACACAAAGCACGTTTAGTTGCACAAGGATTCTCACAAAGACCTAGTATTGATTTTGAGAGACATATTCCCTGTGGTGGATGCAACTACTTTCAGATTCTAATTAGTCTGGCAGTAAGACATGGACTTGATTTCGACTAATGGATGTTGTAACAGCTTACTTATACGGCCCACTGATAGTGATATATACATGAAACTCCCCAGGAAGGTTTCAAGTTGCCCTGAAGCAACTGGTTCGCGTTCTCGAGAACAACATGTATTTAAGTTAAATAGATCCCTTTATGGATTGAAACAATCAGGGCGTATGTGGTACAATCGCCTTAGTGAATATTGTGTTGAAGAAGATTATAGAAATGACCCTATTAGCCCTTGTATTTTAATAAAGAAATTCGGGTCAGGTTTTGTGATTATTGTCTGTCTATGTTGATGATTGAATATTATTGGAACTCCAGAAGAGTTCCAATAACAGTGGAATAATCTGAAAAAGAGTTTGAAATGAAATCTTGGTAAGACAAAATTTTGTTTAGGGCTACAAATTGAGCACCTAAAGAAGGAATCCTGTGCATCAAATACATACACAGAGAAGGTGCTCAGAAGATTTATATGGATAAAGCACATCCGTTAACTAGCCCAATGGTTGTAAGATCACTAAGATGTTGATAAAGATCCTTTTCGCCCTCGGGAAAATGATGAAGAGATCTTGGTCCTGAAGTACCATATCTAAGTGCAATAGGACATGATGTACCTTGCTAGTCATACAAGACCCGACATATCATTCTCTATCATCTATTAGCAAGGTTTAGCTCATGTCCTACCCGAAGGCATTGGAATGGGGTTAAGCATATATTTCGCTATCTACAAGGTACGAAAGATAAAGGTTTGTTCTTTTCTAACACCTCCAAAGAAAATTAGTTGGTTTGCAGATGCAGGGTATTATCAGATCCTCATTTGCTCGATCACAAACTGGATAGTATTTACATATGGTGGTACCGCAATCTCTTGCGTCCATGAAACAAACCATTGCTGCTACTTTCTTATAATCATGCAGAAATTTTAGCAATTCATGAGGCTAGTCGAGAATGTGTATGGCTAAGTCCTCAATTCGCACATACAAGAGATTGTGGTCGTTTATGTGGAAAACAAGCTCCGAACATATATGAAGACAATGCAGCCTGTATTGCACAACCAGAAGGTACATTAAAGGTGACAGGACGAAGCATATTCGCCAAAGTTTTTCTTCACCCATGACCGTCGAAGAATGGTGAGATTAGTGTCCAACAGATTCGTTCAGTGAAAATTAGCGATCTATTTACCAAGGCGCTTCTACTGACTACCTATCAAGAAATTAGTTTCATCAAA
>PYUH01000112.1:193930-213184 GCA_016808085.1 Suaeda aralocaspica | reverse complement strand
AGTTTCTGGAAGAACTTGCCATACATATCAAAATCTAGGTGTTTTCAAGATTTAACGAAGATTTGAACACCAATGGATAAAAATGGTGATATGATTATCAAAATCCTGAAGAGTTAAGATAATTAACAAACTCAACTGAAGTGGTTGAGTATGTGAGTGCTACATCACGACATCTTTATGTTCATTTCAGAACTTGATATTATAGGATAATCCTTTTATGGTCCAGAAAGAATCATGAAACAACTAGAAATTACTTAATGTATTATTATATTTTTTTTTCTTACATAAGATTAGACAATGGAGTTGATATATCACAAGTTGCCATAAAATTATGATCAATATGATTATCACAGCTACTTATATAGCTTCCAGAAGAAGGCATAAGTTTAATATTGTGCAATTTAACAAAGATAAGTATGTATAACAACATAGTGATTAGTTTCAAGTCGGGTTGCGTCATCTCAAGGATCTCAACGGATGATATCATGAGGGGGAGTCAATGCGCGCTGTACTCTTTTTCCCTTAGCTATGGTTTTTCCCACTGGGTTTTCCTGTTAAGGTTTTTAATGAGGCAGCATTGCACATGCGCATTATAAAATGATGTATATTTGCTTTATAATGGACATCCAAGGGGGAGTGTTATAAAATATTATTATTTTATGGATGTCCATTATACCCCTTAGGTATGATCTAGAATGTTCTGGATACTAGGGTTTATTCTGCAGGAAACCCTAGTTTAAGCTTGTATATATATTTGGTACTGAATAAGAAAACAAATTAATTCTTCTCCCCACAAAAATACTTTCTACAAAAACCCTATTTTCATAACACATAGAACAACAACAAGATCATTTGCAAAACAGTTGAATGTATCCCATGTCTATGTACATAGGCTGAAGAAAAGAGGCAGACTAAGAAGTCACACAAGCACAAATCACCCTAAAGCAATATACCTGGAACACCTTCACCAAAAGCAACATTTGATGATATGAATCTTACTCTACACACAGATGAGAAGTGGTTTTATTTGAATCCAGAGACAAGAAGATTCTATTTGCTGCCAAAGGAAGATGACCCATATAGATGTGAGGTGTCAAGAAGGTTTAAAGTTAAAGCAATGTTCATGGCAGTTATAGGAAAGCCACTGTTTGATGATTATGGTGCAATGATCCAAAATGGGAAGTATGGTATATGGCCATTTGTGTATCACAAACAACTTGAGAAGAACAGTAAAAATAGGGCGGCTATGACTTGGGAAATAAAAGTAATTCAGAATGTTACAAGGGAAGTTGTTAGAGCAATGTTGATCAACAACATAATTCCATGTGTGAAGGAGAAATGGCCACAACACATACTAGGGAAGGAAGTTTATATACAATGGACAATGCAAGGCCACATAACATACTAAATGATGATGAATGGTTACAAGCAACTAAAAGAAAACGGTTGGAATATCAACATGGTTTTTCAACCACAGGAGTCACCTGATATCAATGTGCTAGACCTATGTTTATTCAGCTCCATTCAGTCACTTCAGTATCAACATTTTCCAACCAAAATTGTGGAACTCATAGAACATGTTCAGCATGCATACAACAACTTTGACCCATTTGTGAATAAGTTTACTTGGATAACCCTACAGTCATGCATGATTAATATCCTCACACACAAAGGGGGGAATAACTACAAAATAACCCACAAGGATAAGAAAGGATTGGAGGACTTGGGTATTTTACCAAATACCTTATGTGTTGACCAAGAGGTAGTAGATGGAGCAGTTAAGTATTTGAATGACAGGTTCAGAGACAATACTACAGTCACACAACAACAGTTTCATTTTGGTCAGGAGGTGGATGCAGATTAAACTCAACAACAACAACATGGAAAACCATGGACTGCCACATATAACCTCAACATCTTCAATGGGACTCATGAAGCTAGCAGGTTATGTGTATTTTGGAAAACCTTTTGTAATTAGGCATGTATGTGTTAAAAGTGTTGAAGGTAGATAGTTGGTATATTTTGAAAGTGCATTTATGTTTTGAAAGTGTAATAGGCAGTACAATATGCACATGTATGACATGGGACTTAGTTTTTTATTGTCCATATTTAAAAATTATGCACTCAGTGTTTATGTAAATATAAGACATGGGATACCAATCAACTTTAGCAAATTTGAATTCAACCACATCACCCATCAGAAACCATTTTTTTTTGTTCATTAACTCATAACACCAACTGATAAACATCAACTGTGATGTTAAAAACATATATGCACAGGAGCATCAATATTGGTGAATGGATTTCACATGAGTCCCTTCATCATATAGGGAAACCAACACAAGCACAAGAGCATGCATGTCATTTGTTGATAGAACAGGACTCTTAGTGGAAACCTTTGCAAACCAAAGGGACAAGGACTAATAAAACCCTCAAACAGATCACTAGGGTGACATCAAATAACACAGAGGAACATCATTCAAGTTCTATACAACAACTTACCTAAAGTTTTAGGATTTAACTTTTTTTAAGGGGAATAGACTATAATAACCAGAATTTTCACGTGTTTTATGAATTTATTTTCATAATTACTCAGGGTATTTTTAGTACTTTTATTGAAAAATAAGTTAAATTCATAAATTAAAGAGAGAGAATTTAATTAATTGTGACTTAAATAATTATTTTTATGTTGTATAAAGTTTATAATTTATTTTTATGTCACATCAAATTATATAAAATATTGTAAGAAGTTTCTAAATTTAGAATTTTATAGGTTTCCTTAATTGTTTTAAAACAAAGGCATAAAAGTAACTTCAAATATTAAGGGTATTTTTGTAATTTCACCTAAACCTAATTTTGGCCTATAAATACCCCTTTCAGGATTAATGTTTTAGGATTTAAAAAAAAAACAGAATGAAAAAAACCCTAAAGTTTGAAAAACCCCAACACGAAACCAACTCGCCGGATACTCTCCGGCACCCACTGGTCGGACCCTTGCCACGCTGGCCACCTTTCGCCGGCCATCACTGCTCCTCCTCCTCTTTGGTATATTTTCCCACTCCTTTTTTTTTTAAGATAAACTTTTCTCTTCTTCAATTCCTTTTCAATATTGGTTAACTCATGTTTTATAATTTTGTTTAATCATGATTGATAGTTCTAATCATATTTTGAAGTTTATGAGAATTTTTAAAAAAATTAAAATTCATGTTTAAAATTTTATTCATGAAGTTATGAATTAGGGTTTATAAACTTCATGTAAATTATTAGTTTTTTTTTTATGATTTTAATGTTCTAAACTTTTGTGTGATGATCATAGATTGTTAGGAAATTAATTTATTATGATTTTATGAAGTTTAGGATGGTTTTTAAGGGTTTTAAACAAAATATTTATTGCTGTCCAGTTTTTAAAAGTATGAATTTTAGTAGAAGAAATATTACCAACATGTTTTTAAGTACGAAAAATAGGTTTTAATGCACAGAATATAATTAAGTATGATGGCATTATAAGGTTTTTAAGTGTTTAATGCATGAATCATAATTTCAAAAAGGGTTTAATGAGTTTTGTATCAATAAATAGTGCTGTGAATTTTTATTACCACGTGTTTATGCATAATAAAAATAGCAGCACATAAAATAATGAGTTATAATTGTTTTTAAGGCAAGAAATCATCAATTGATGATCTTAGAACATACTTATATTGTTTTTAGGTCAAATTATGATGTTTAGAATGGTTTGAAGGAGTATTTAAGTAACTTTGCAAAGCTTCCATTTTATGAAATTAAAATTATCGAAAATCAAGTGTTTCGTAAAGGAAACTATACCATAAAGTAGGGAATTGCATGGAGACCATATAGGGAAAGTTTTGGACAAGTTTCTAACGTAAATACTTAGTTTAGAGTTGTAGTAAAATTTAGTCAACAAGGTTTTTAATTAGTTTCGGTTTTTCCTTTGTAGGAGAGTTTGAGTTAAGCAATTTTTAGAAGTAGTGCCAGATCACCGTTATAACACAAGTTAAGTAAGTACTAAAGGGAAACATGTAATTAGGGTTAATGTTAGAATACTTATAATTTCATGCTAGATTCTATAGAAATGAAAGTCAATGTTTTGTTGACTTGATATGACTTCCATGAGAAGTTATGTTGGCAGATAGTATGAAAAGTATGCATTGACTATTTAGTTTGACATTTCGCTTATATAGCATTGTTATTACATCGGTGAAGCTGGAATGTTGAATATTTTGAAAGGTATTGACTAGTTGTCAATAATGAAACAAAAACAGTTAAGTTGATTAATTAGTTGATCAACAAGAAAGGTAGCTAGTGAATTTTTATTCACATGATTTAATAGAAGGTTAATGAGAAAATAGTTAGCCACTCACAGTAATGGAAGAAAAACAGTGAAGTTGATTAATTACTTGATCAACAAGAAAGGGAGTTGGTGAATATTTATTCATATGTTTTATACAAGTTTAATGAGCAAGTAGCTAGCCACTCACAGTTTATGTGTAGAAAACGAAATTTATGTAAATAGACGACCAAAAATTAATATTAGAATCACGTGATAAACAAGATAATTAATATGGTGTACGATGCTTGTTGGTATTGTATGTTCTTATATGATTCTATGTGAGTCATGAAAATTTGAAAACCTATTAATCACGTAAAGTGAAAGAGGATTCGCACCAAAACTCTTGAAACGTATATACCTTGAGTATAAACAATGGATGGAGTTATGGGCATACTAACTATAACTTCTAATCAGGGTACAACACGTTGTACTCTGTTATATTTATAAATGCGCTGGAATTCAATTACTTCATGTGGCATAGGTGATACTTTCTTAGAGTTGCTCCCAAGTTGGTGCCCAGTAGAGCAAATGTTGAGGAAAGGAAACATGTTCGATGCGAAATTCAAAATGTAAATATTATAATTAATTTATAATATTCATGAGTCTATGTAGCTTTACATTGTTGTGACAATGGTAAGAAATATGTGATATTTATCCTTTATTTAAGTTGTTCATGTTGTTGTGCATTGTCTTTAGTGTTTATGTACTCAGCTTTGCTGATTGTGTGTGTTTTGTGTGCATGGCTTTGTCTTTGACTTGGCCCTATGACGACCCATTTCGATGGCGAGTAGCAGGCTAGAATAAAGAGAAAGCTACAGGTACATATGGGCATAGTAAATCATGCTGGGATTGAGTGATGAGCACTTGCATTAATGTTGCTTTCATAACTTGTGTGCACATGTGATTTATTTTTTGTTGTTGATTTTTGATTTTGGAGTTTTACAAGTTTATTTGGTTTTGAAGGGCCAATAATGTTTCGGTTCTGAGCATTAATAAAGTTCTAATTGAATTTTCTTTGAAATTTCTTTTAAGTTTCTATATTGTTTTTAAATGTAAGAACACTTCCACTGTTGTACTTAGACAATAGTCTTAGTCGTTATCACGGTGGCGGTAATACTTTGGTTTTTTCTAGTTAAGTAGGAAGTATTTTTATTGTTTTATTTATTATTATTTATATTACGTTCTCCAAAAATAGACAGGAAATTCCAGGGTGTTACATGAACACTAGCCATTCACTAAAACCATGGTGAGAGCATGAGGGAAGTATATCCTTAAAGCGCTCCCGTACCTTTGCCAAAGTTTCATCATCATCTTCGGCGAAATTGGAAATTTTTCGCCTTAGCTCGGAGGTTTTTTCATGAGGATAATATTATTTTACTAAGAATGCCTTGGTAAAATCTTCTCATGTTTAATAAGATCCCTCGAGTAATGATCTTACCCAAAACATAGCTTTGTCCCATTATGAATAAAGGAACACATGCATCTAGATGAAGTTCAGGGTAAACATTATTACGTTTCACTATGGAACATAACTCAAGTATGTTATCCAAATGCGCAAAAAGGCGTTCAGTAGGACTTCCTCCGAATTGAGCCTTTTTTATCATGAGGATCATGTCAGAGCTAAATTCATAATTGTTAGCGTTTGTACTGGGAAATAAAATCCCACTACGTAGCTGAAAGAGCTTAGGCTGGCCAAAGTCCCGGAGAGACTTTTGTGGGAAAGTTTACCAAGACATATCTGAATGCTCCGATATGGAATCAGAGTCAAGTAGATATTCTCCCTCTCCAATTCCACTAGATTTGGGAAATAATCTCCATAGACCACGTAAATGTTGTTTAATTTCTAGAATGTACGGTGTGGTAGGAGTTCCTTGTCTGTGTAGCATACAAGGCTAATACCAAAATTTAGCGATGACAAGCATGATAATAACACGAAAATAGGAAAGCAGTAAGAAACTAATGACAAAAATATCAAAATTAAAAAATGCTTAATAAATAACCGTTTATCCCCGACAACTGAGCAAAAATATGATAGCCTGTCGAAGTGGCTACCAAAGATAAACCATATAAGACTCTTAAAACATTTTCTTTATATGTTGCTTGCTTACTAGCTTTACATGAACTTACATATTAACTCTCATGAGAACTTTTCTTGATAACTTTTCTTGTTCAAAGGATATAGGAAGCACGATCGGGATATTTGGAAAGTCGACCAACAATAGAGTAGGTGGGTGCTTTGAAACAATCCTCTCTAACTAAAAGTATGGAAGACTTTGTAAAAACGGTACATGGTCTCCATCCACCCTATGTCAAAAACTAAAAGTGTATAAGTTGACACAAATAAAACATACAGCTCAAATGGTCCAATAATATATTCGGCATGAAAAAAAACACTTAAAAAGTCATTTCCGACGGATAAATTTCGTCGCAAAATACTGAAATTCCGTCACAAATGGCATTTGTGAAGAAACTCCGTCGAAAAACGACCGTCGGAATTTTAATTGTCGCAAATACAAGAATTTGCAACGGAATTTCGACATTATTCTAGCAACCTGAGTTTTTTGATATATTTGACGAAATTTTCGTCGAAATAACAAACCAAAATAATTAAAACAAGGTAGTGAGGCAGCAATAGCGCCTAGCCCTGACGCCAAATCCACCTACTAGACCTAAAACCACTAAATCCCACCCACTTAGAACCCCACCAACACCAAACTTGTCCGCCACCTAGACCCACTAACCCCCATTCACCCGAACCCCACCAACCCCCAACCTGTCCCCAAGCTAGAACCCCACGAACCTTCAAATTCGTCCAAACCCAGCCACCCATACCCACTATCCCTCACCCTAATCCGTCCAAACCAACACCCAAAAAACCCACCCACCCACACACACTAAGCCTCACCTAAATCTATCCACCATTCCATCATTGGATTTGGAGGAGGAGTTATCAATCCATTAGAAACTGTCACCTTGCCAATTCGAATGGGAGATAAAGATTGTGCTAGAAACATATTTGCCAAGTTCCTTGTGGTGAAAGAGCTACACATATAATGTAATCCTTGGAAGACCAACTCTGAATGCTATTAGACCAGTCATTGTTACTCGTCTCATGCTAATGAAGTATGAGTGTAACAATGGAACTATGGGAACCATTCATGGAGATCAGTAGTTGGCAAGAGAGTGCTATGTTACTACACTCAAAGCTGAAGCTTGGTCAAGTGACATTGGGTAATCAAGTAAGAAAAGAAAGATTGAAGAAGCAACCAAAGATCATGTAATGGCTATTCATAGTTTGAATCAAGTTCCTAGACCTTAACCTGGAGGTGAACATGAAGACTTTGTGTTGGATGAGTTGAAGCCTGACAAAACAGTGAAAATTGCACAAGCACCCGACGAACATGGTGGGGCAGAGATAAGAACTTTACTCAGACAATACAAAGATGTTTTTGCATTTGAAGTTGAAGAACTGTCGGGGATCGATCCGGAAGTATCTGTTCACAAGCTTAATGCTAACCCTCAAATGAAGCCTGTTATGCAAAAGAAAAGAAATCTCGGTGAAGTTCGTAACAAAGCAGCTGATGAGGAAGTAAAGAAGTTACTAGAAGTACGATTAATCCGGCTATGCCAATATCCTTATTGGGTGGAAAACGTTGTCTTGGTGGAAAAGCCCAATGGGACTTTGAGAATGTTTTAATTACATAGACTTGAACNGTGGCTACCAAAGATAAACCATATAAGACTCTTAAAACATTTTCTTTATATGTTGCTTGCTTACTAGCTTTACATGAACTTACATATTAACTCTCATGAGAACTTTTCTTGATAACTTTTCTTGTTCAAAGGATATAGGAAGCACGATCGGGATATTTGGAAAGTCGACCAACAATAGAGTAGGTGGGTGCTTTGAAACAATCCTCTCTAACTAAAAGTATGGAAGACTTTGTAAAAACGGTACATGGTCTCCATCCACCCTATGTCAAAAACTAAAAGTGTATAAGTTGACACAAATAAAACATACAGCTCAAATGGTCCAATAATATATTCGGCATGAAAAAAAACACTTAAAAAGTCATTTCCGACGGATAAATTTCGTCGCAAAATACTGAAATTCCGTCACAAATGGCATTTGTGAAGAAACTCCGTCGAAAAACGACCGTCGGAATTTTAATTGTCGCAAATACAAGAATTTGCAACGGAATTTCGACATTATTCTAGCAACCTGAGTTTTTTGATATATTTGACGAAATTTTCGTCGAAATAACAAACCAAAATAATTAAAACAAGGTAGTGAGGCAGCAATAGCGCCTAGCCCTGACGCCAAATCCACCTACTAGACCTAAAACCACTAAATCCCACCCACTTAGAACCCCACCAACACCAAACTTGTCCGCCACCTAGACCCACTAACCCCCATTCACCCGAACCCCACCAACCCCCAACCTGTCCCCAAGCTAGAACCCCACGAACCTTCAAATTCGTCCAAACCCAGCCACCCATACCCACTATCCCTCACCCTAATCCGTCCAAACCAACACCCAAAAAACCCACCCACCCACACACACTAAGCCTCACCTAAATCTATCCACCATTCCATCATTGGATTTGGAGGAGGAGTTATCAATCCATTAGAAACTGTCACCTTGCCAATTCGAATGGGAGATAAAGATTGTGCTAGAAACATATTTGCCAAGTTCCTTGTGGTGAAAGAGCTACACATATAATGTAATCCTTGGAAGACCAACTCTGAATGCTATTAGACCAGTCATTGTTACTCGTCTCATGCTAATGAAGTATGAGTGTAACAATGGAACTATGGGAACCATTCATGGAGATCAGTAGTTGGCAAGAGAGTGCTATGTTACTACACTCAAAGCTGAAGCTTGGTCAAGTGACATTGGGTAATCAAGTAAGAAAAGAAAGATTGAAGAAGCAACCAAAGATCATGTAATGGCTATTCATAGTTTGAATCAAGTTCCTAGACCTTAACCTGGAGGTGAACATGAAGACTTTGTGTTGGATGAGTTGAAGCCTGACAAAACAGTGAAAATTGCACAAGCACCCGACGAACATGGTGGGGCAGAGATAAGAACTTTACTCAGACAATACAAAGATGTTTTTGCATTTGAAGTTGAAGAACTGTCGGGGATCGATCCGGAAGTATCTGTTCACAAGCTTAATGCTAACCCTCAAATGAAGCCTGTTATGCAAAAGAAAAGAAATCTCGGTGAAGTTCGTAACAAAGCAGCTGATGAGGAAGTAAAGAAGTTACTAGAAGTACGATTAATCCGGCTATGCCAATATCCTTATTGGGTGGAAAACGTTGTCTTGGTGGAAAAGCCCAATGGGACTTTGAGAATGTTTTAATTACATAGACTTGAACAAGGCTTGTCTTAAAGACAACTTTCCTTTGACAAAGATCGATTGATTGGTTGATTCTAAGGCTGGATATGTTTTGTTGAGTTTCATGGATGCATACTCTAGCTTCCATCAAATCCCTCTATGGGAGGATGATCAAGAAAAAGCAGCCTTTGTTACTGAAACTGAGTTGTACTTTTATACAAGAATGCCCTTCGGTTTGAAGAATGCTCTAGCTACCTTCCAAAGACTAGTTAATGAAGTATTCAAGCAACTATTAGGAAGGAATATGTAAGCATAAATTGATGACATTATTGTCAAAAGCAAAGAATCCCAAGGATCATGTAGCTGATTTAAAAGAAACTTTTGAAACTTTGAGGAGGTATAAGATGATGTTGAATCTGAAGAAGTGTGTTTTCAGTGTTACATCAGGAAAATTTCATGGATTTCTTGTTGATGGAAGAGGGGTTAAAGTCAATCCAGACAAGGTTAAAGCCGTGTTGTATATGACATCTCCCCAAAGTGTTAAAGAAGTTCAAAAACTAACTGGATTCTTTTCCGGTTTGGGAAGATTCCTATCAAGGACAGGAGATAATTGTCATTTCTACTTTGATGCGATCAAGAAGAAGGCTAACAAATTTGAATTGACTCAATCAGCTGAAGAAGCCTTTATTAAATTAAAGGATCACCTTCATTCTGCTCCCAAGTTGGTAAGCCCAAAGGAGAAAGAAACTATGTATATGTACCTTGTTGTGTCCGAGTATGCACTTTCTATTGTCTTCTTAGTCGAGAGAGATGGAATCCAACAACTGGTCTACTTCTTTAGCCATATCCTTCTAAAGGCAGAATTGATATATGGTCCAATTGAGAAGTTTGGATTGGCGTTGTTTTTAGCAAGCAGAAAGTTGAGACCCTACTTCTTGTCTCACAAGATAGTAGTTTATATTGATCAACCGCTTAAGTCATGCCTAACCAAAGAGTCTTCTGGTAGGATGCTTAAGTGGGCCATTGATTTGGGCTCATTTGAAATCTCATATAAACCAAGGAAAGCAATCAAAGGACAAGCTTTAGCTGATTTCAATGTTGAGATGACTTGACCTCAGTTCGAGAAGCCAAGTATTGACCATTGGACATTTCATGTAGATGGATCATCCACACAAAATGGATGTGGAGCGGGAATTATATGCCAATCGCTTGAGGGGGATTCTTATGAATAAGCAATGAGGTTCAAATTTCAGACTTCAAACAATGAAGCTGAATATGAAGCCTTAATTGCAGGAATTAAGATGTGCAAAGATGCTGGCGCAAAAGTGATTGAGGCAATGTCCAATTCAAAGCTAATTGTGAGTCAATACTTGGGAGATTATGATAGCCGAGATGAGGGCATGAGCAAATATCTTCAGATGTTGCAAGAGGAAGTTAAAGACCTTGAAAACTTTGAGTTGATGCAAATTCCGAGATTTGAGAACAATCAGGTTGATGCTCTATCTAACTTGGCCAGTTCCGCTAAAGGAGATTCCCCCAGAACAGTTTTTTGGGAAGTCAAAGAGAAGTAAAGTATTGAATTGAAGAGTCGGAGGATGTTAACTTCCTCAGTAGAGGAAATTTGTGGATAGATGAGATCATCGCATATAAGACATATGGAACACTGCCAGCTGATCCGCAGCAAGCCAAGTATGTCAAGGCTCGAGATTCATGGTTTGTGCTGTGGAAGGGGCGATTGTATAAGAAGTCCTTCACGCATCCCCTACTAAAGTTCATAACTCCTGAACAAGGAAAAGAGGTTTTGGAAGATATTCATGAAGGATTCTGTGGATCTCATATAGGCGGATGAGCATTGGCCGAGAAGGCACTTCGTGCAGGTTATTATTGGCCATCATCAAGGCAAGATGCTGTGAGCTACGTTAAGAAATGTAAAAGATGTCAGATGTATGGAAATTTGCACCACCAACCAGATAATCTCTCCAATTCCATCATTAGCCCTCTTCCTTTTGCAAAGTGGGGCATGGACATCCTCAGTCCATACCCTCAAGCCTCGAGGCAAAGGAAGTATGTGTTTGTAGCTGTGGGTTACTTCACCAAATGGATGGAGGCTGAGCCATAAAGAGTATCAAACACACTGACGTGCAATGGTTTATACGGAAGAACCTTATTACAAGATTTGGAGTCCCACATTCAATTATGTTTGACAATGGTCCACAGTTCGAAGCACCGCAGTTGAGAAAATGGTTGAAAGACTAGGGCATCTCAGCTCACTTTGCTTCTGTTGGCTATCCTCAGGCTAATGGACAAGTTAAAGCTTTCAAAGAGATCATAGATGATGGGCTGAGGAAGAAACCTCAGAAAGCTAAACGATTATGGGTCGATGAATTGTACAATGTCTTATGGTTGATAAAGACAACCGTCAAGAACTTAACTGGAGAAACCCCCTTCATGCTGGTGTATGGAGCTGAAGATGTTCTTCCCATTGAAATGTGACAACCTAATCTCCGAGTGATGTTATATGAAGAGGATGCAAATTGGGAATCGATGAAAGCTGCTCTTGATACCCTGGCTAAAGTGAGAGGCAATGCCTTGCTTAAACAGTAGTTGTACAAGCTTCGGATGGCTAGAGAACACAATAAAAGGGTTAATCATAGGCCCATGAAGCTTGGAGATCTAGTTTTGAGAAAAATGGAAGCCATAGGAAGGGCTAATGAGCAAGGAAAGTTCACTCCGAATTGGGAAGTAAACTATGAGGTAGTGTAGATTGTTCGATATGGTACTTATCGACTCAAGAGTTTGGATGGTTATCAGCTGCCACGAACCTAGAATGCTAATGACTTACAGAAATATTATATATTATCCAGATTTATGGAATCAAATGAGTAGGCTACGACCATATAAATCAGGTCTAAGTTGATCTTTTTATTGAAATTTGAGTTTACATTTGTATTAAACTTGGCGACAAGCCATAATTAATGAAAACTCTATTTCTCCGTGATAATTTAATTTGTTGCATCTTATTTTGCTTACTAGGAAAGGCTAGGGCAAGACCCTAGAGTCCTCGTGAATCTGATAAATTCCCACTAGGGCAAGGCTAGGGCAAGATCCCAAAGCCATACTTTGTTACTTAAGCAAAAAGAGACTTAAGACAAAGAAAACAGGACCAAGTGTCTTGAATTGGGCCAAGTGTCTTAAAATTGGACCAAGTGTCTTAAAATTGGACCAAGTGTCTTAAAAGTATGACTAAGAATCGTTAAGAATGCTAAGGGAATTAAAATTAAAAAGCTATTAAAGTTCCTTTGATTCCCTATGTTTAAGGCAATCAATATGATGGATTGATCCACCACTCCTAATGAGTCATGAATCAATCAATACTATAACTTCTGGTAAACTTAGGGATCTCAGCAAAAAGTTGAACCTGACAAACTTGAAGCTTAATTTGGGACCAAAAGACAACCCTACAAGCCTATCAGAAATGAAAAAACAAATTGAAATATAAAATTTCAAAGTAACATATGATCACTTCTTATGAGGAAGTATATTGTGTAGTACTCCTCAAATGATGTACTTCCTCATGAGGAAATCCATCATTTGAGTTCTTGGGGAGAAGTATCTTTAAAATGATGAACTCTTTATGAGAAGTCCAAATTACTATTTTCCATGAGGAAGTATACTTCATAGGGAACAATACATATAAGATTAGTTAATGAGTAATTATGAACTTCCTAATGGAAATCATAATTAAAGTTATTGAGAATGTGTAATTATGAACTTCCTAATGGAGAACCTTGAGAAGATGAACCAAGAGTTCATGTTTCCAAACCTGTGATACAAATTTGTGTCTCGAGGAAAAAGTAGGAAAATAAGCTTCAAGATTTAAAGAGCTAAAACAAAGATTAATTGAAGGAAACTAATTTAAATATTACTAGAAACACCTGAAAAAGTGTTCCTACTAAAATCATTGTTCAATAATTATAATTTAAATTGTTCAAAGAAATCAAACACACTCATTTAAAATTTTGAAGAAGAGAATTAGCCTTGATGTTTGTCATCATGAACTTCAGAAGTTTCTTTTCTCTTCTCTTCTTCCTCTTTATCCTGCTTCCCCTTTTCAGCACTTGTCTCTTCTTCATCATCTTCACTGTCTTCTTCATTATCTTCTTCTTCTTTTGTATATTCAAAGGAAGGAGGAGGAGTTGCTTCAGCATGTTGCTTGATATGAACCAGGTTGAGATGGTCCAATCTTCTTACAAATGATTCAAAGGGAAGATGTTCCTCTAACCCCGTTCCCCAAGCTTCCAAGCACTTCTCACTAAGGAAGGCTTGACCCTTCAAATACTTCTCAAGAGCAGTGATTAAGATCTTCAATTTAGCCTCTTCCTTTTCATTCTTCAGCTTCTCCTCCTCCTCCTCATCTTCCTTAAGCTTCCTCTTCAGCTCATCTACTTTCTCTCTGTGTCTTCTGGCCTCTTCCTTGGCATCCTTTTCAACACGACCTTGGTTCGCAATGACAGTAGAAGCCCTCTCAACAGTCTCCATGTCAGCACGGATCTAGTTAGCCAGTTCCAAGCTTCTCTCTAAGACTAGTTGGTAGTCTTCCTTGGTTTTGTGAAGATCTCTTGAGAGAGCGCTCATAAGTAGATGAGCTACCACATAAGTAGCAGCTTTGTCATAAAACTCCATGCACTTCTTGTTTTCAGATTTCATCGATCCATAGAGTTTGGTCAAGTGTTCCAGACGGAACATAGACTGCAACGGAAGTGAAACAAAGAGTCGGTTGATAAAGTAATAATAATTGGAAAAAAGGGGGAAAACATAGTATTTGTGAAGCATACCTAAGAAAAGTTGTTGAAGATGAGAACAAAGTAACCCCTAACAGAACCCTTGAGTGATTCCTTTTACTCAAGTTATCCACAGCTTAAGATCTCCCTAATAAACCCCCTTTTGTAGTTGGAGTCAAATTTTTTGCTTGTTGAACGGAGAACCTCTTCGTCATCAAGGAAGTTGGGGATTCAGCATAATCTGTTATGGAAATTGGTAAAACTATTGCATTAGGGTTCCTGGGAGAGATAATGGGAGTATCTGAAGATGAGCTTATAGTTAGACAGAATATGTGACTGAACTTACCCCAAGAAGCTCTGGTTTGAGCCTTCACACTTTCAGGAACATTCCTCTCAACGAATTTAGAGAGTCCAGTGAATGGATCCTCATCAGGGAGAGAAAGAGGAGATTCAGAGGCGCCAATTGATTTGGAAGCAGGCATTGTGTTGAGGGGAGTGGCAGAAATACTTCCCTTTTGAAGAATGGTCAAGGCGGTCAAAGGATCTACCAACCCATTATTACTCTCCAAGGGGTTCTCTGTTGGAGGAGTTCTATTCCTCACCCCAATTATGTAGTCACTCCCCCCAATCATGAAAGCACACTTCCCTGAAAGGGAGGAAGTGTGGGGACTTGAATCAACTTACTCTTTTGAAGGAGTAGTAGTTTTGGAGGAAACACCTTTTCGTTTAAATTTCTTCGAACTTGTGACTTGTACATCAGGATCGAGCTTCCTCCTTCTTCGGCTTCTGAGAGGGTTTTGACTTCCTCCCGGAAGGTTAGCTTGTCGCCTGAAATAAATACTAAGTGTTAGAAGAGTTCAAAGGAATATTGAAAAGATCCTACTAAGATGAACAACTTTCAGAGGAGAGAGATCAATAACTTCCCTCTTTGTGTTGTTCCTAGTTTGTCGACTTGGACGTACATTGACACAAAGAGGCTAAGCCATTGCATAGAGCTTCCTAAGGGGAGAAGCCAATTAATACTTCCTCTCTTCTGTCTTCCTATGTTCAACTTGCAACTTCTGAAGCCAAAGCTTCCTAGTTTGCCGAGTTGAACGCATAAGGACACAAAAGTGGGAAGTTGAACAAATTTAATCACACTTCTGAAGGGGAAGTAGGAAATTAATACGTCCTAAAGGGAAGTATCAAATTAAATCTTCCTAAGGGGAAGTAGCCAATTAATACTTCCTAAAGGGAAGTGTCATCTTAAATCTTCCTAAGAGGAAGTAGCGAATTAATACTTCTAAAAGGGAAGTGTCATAATAAATCTTCCTAAACGGAAGTAGTAAATTAATACTTCTTAAAGGGAAGTGTCATATTAAATCTTTCTAAGGGGAAGTAGTAAATTAATACATCCTAAAGTAAAGTTTCATATTAATTCTACCTAAGGGGATGTAGTGAACTAATACTTCCTAAGGGGAAGTACGATCCTAAAGCTTCCTAAGGGGAAGTAAAAGGATTTCCCCTCCTTGTCCCATTCTACGTGTAATACGGCAAACAAGAAAGTCAAGACCTCCCACTTTGTCGAGTTAAAGCACATGGACACAAAGGAGGGAACTCTAAAGTTATTCTAACTTCCTAAGGAGAAGTGACTTCCTATGAAAGGAACTCTAACATACTTCCTAAGGGAGAGTACGATCCTAAAGCTTCCTAATGGGAAGTAAAACAACTTCCCCTCCTTGTAACATTCTACGTTTAACGTGGCAAACAAGAAAGTCAAGACTTCCAACATTGCCGTGTTGAACCAACATGGAAACAAAGATGGGCACTCTAAAGTTATTCAAACGTCCTAAGGGGAAGAGAAATCCTGTGAAAAGAAGTCTATACATACTTCATAATGGGAAGTATGATCCTAAAGCTTCCTAAGGGGAAGTAAAACGACTTCCCCTGCTTGTGCCATTCTAGGTTTAACCCAGCAAACAAGGAAGTCAAGACTTCCCACTTTGCCGAGTTGAACACACATGGACGAAAAGGAGGGAACTCTAAAGTTATTCTAACTTCCTATGAGAAAGAGACTTCCTATGGAAGGAAGTGTAAACATACTTTCTAAGGGGAATTATGATCCTAAATCATCATAAGGGGGAGGAAAATTACTTCCCCTCCTTGTGCCCTTCTACGTTCGACCCAGCAAACAAGGAAGTCAAGACTTCCAAGTTTGCCAAGTTGAACACACATTGACACAAAGGAGGGAAGTCTAAAGTTATTCCAACTTCCTAAGGGGAAGAGACTTCCAATGGAAGGAAGTCTAAACATACTTACTAAGGGGAAGTGAGATTTTAGGCTTCCTAAGGGGAAGTAAAATGGCTTCCCCTCCTTGTGCCATTTTATGTTCAACTTGACAAGAAAAGAACTTAAGACTTCCCACTTTGCCGACTTGAATGCATATGGACACAAAGGAGGGAAGTCTAAAATTGTACTAGCTTCCTAAGGGAAAAGAACTTCGTATAAAAGGAAGTCTAAACATACTTCCTAAGGGGATGTAAGATTTTAAGCTTCCTAAGGCGAGGGAAGACTTCTATTAAGTACAGCTCTCTCAGTGAAAGTAATTTCTTAAAACAGAGAAGTCTAGATAACTTTCTGGGAAGAAGTTCTTAAAGAAAAAGGTTTAGAAAACTAATTATATAACTTCTCTACTTAGTGTCCACTTGTGTTCAAGTCGGCAAAGTAGCAAGTCACTAAGTACGGAAGTATCTAATAATATCCTTAACAGGAAGTATTTTTAGAAGTATAATTAATATATTTAGCTTCCCCATTCAGTGCACACTTGTGTTCAAGTTTGCAAAAGGGGAAGATACTAAACGAGGAAGTCTATATGAGTGTGTTAAACATGTTATACTTCCAAAGTATTAACATAAGAAAGTATAAGGGAGATTGAAAGTACATAATTGGAACTACATATACAACTCAAAGATTCAAAAATAATTACAAGGATAAAATACCTGAGTCTTCCCCTTCTTCGAGAAAGTGTTCTCTCCAAACCTCTGCGAAACTTGCTTCCTGAAGTCTTTTTGGTTCATAGTTCCCTTTTTGAATGGACGAAGGTCAGAAAGAGCTTCTTTAGAAAAAGAAAAGATACTTAATTAGATAAATGAAGAAAAGATACTTAATTAGATAAATGAAGAAAAGAAACAAAGGTTCAGTGTTAGATTGTAAGGCAAAAATTACCCTGGTTATACTCATCCCCATAAATTACACCTGCATCAATGAGGAAGTTGCGGTCTAAGAAGAACTCGCTAAAGGGGATCTTATTGTAGGGAACTGTCAAAATTTGCTTCTTGAATTCCACTGTGGTAGACCTAAAATACTCTATGTTTGGTTGCTATGAATCACTCAATCTAGGAAGCTCAAAGGATCTTCCTAGGCATTTGGGAAAAGGAGTACATTTCTTTAACACTTCCAGCAGTGTTTAGTCATGGGATCTCACAAACACAAAATGGTTTCTCCAATTAGGAACCTTATTGGGTTTCTCCACACAAGTGATGAACCCTTCACAGTTTTTAAAATAAAACCACCAACGCTTGCAGTGGGAAGATTTAGAGAGATGATGAAGATGAAGGAAGACCTTAGAGGAAGCATTCACTCCTCTAAGGCCACAAGAAGTCACATAAGACATATGTGAACCCAAGAGTTAGGAGTATGTTGACATAAGACAATGTCATACTTTTTGAAAAGGTTGAAGATGAATAAGAAAGTGGGGAACCTAAGCCCTAAGTTGATAACTTCAGTATATACAGGGAAGAAATCTTCAAGGGCATCTAGAATAGTATCCCCCTTGTTGGGAATGTTCAGTTGGAAGTACTCATTGTCAAAGATCAAGTCACTGCTCAATTTGTCCTTAATTAAACTATCTACATACTCAACAGAAATGACTACATCATCAGCACCATGATAGGCGCCTTTCTTCTTCTTAGACTTGGAAGTGGTTGCTTCAAAAGCCTCTCCTTTTCTAGTGGGTATCTCCCTTATCTCCTCTTCAGGAGCTTCCTGTGCAGTACCAGCATCCTCTGTTCCCTCAATCTGGGGAGTAGGATCTTGCTGATCAAGAGGATTTACATCTGAAACTTTAGATGATGGAACTCTCAAGGTAGCTGTTTCTTTGTAAGCAATTTGTTTGGTTCTATCCATCGTAACTTCCTGCACCGAAGGGAGTAGGAAAGACCCAGACATTAAATGATCAGGAACGACAGATGATTGGCTCCCAACAGAAGAAGTAGTACGAGGAGAAGGAAATAATTTAATAGAGTTCTCATTATTATTTGGGGAGGAAGAGGATGAAGAAGCCATTGACAAGCTTTAAAGGAAAAAAAAAAGACAAAGAAGTAAAAGAAAAAAAAGAAATAAATTGAAGAAAAGGAAGATGAAGAATTCAGGTAAATCCTGAAAAAGAAGAAAAAAACTATGATGTACTATTCACACCGGAAACCACCACACAAACTCATCGGAAATCGCACCACCAGGACTGCCGGAAATTTCCTCTGGAATCTCTTGAGAGAATTCATGGAACTTTTAGAGAGAGAAAGTGAAAAAAGATAACTGAAAATGATTGTGACAATCATTTTCAATCCCATATATTTATAGGAAAATTTGAAGGGGTAAAAATGTAAATTACCCCTCAAAATTTGAAATTCCCCCCAAAAAACCTGAGCAGGTGGTTGAGTAATTAATAAAGGTTGATGCAAGTTACAAAATAACTTTCGGAAGGGAAAGAAACGTCAATTGGGGCATGGATTACGAATCCAAAAA
>PYUH01000112.1:147772-193905 GCA_016808085.1 Suaeda aralocaspica | reverse complement strand
CCCAACTGATGGGTAAATGACGTGGCACGCCAAATCATACCATGTTTAAATATAAATGTGGGCCACGTGTCCTATTTATCAAGCAAGTTGCCCAGTCGTATTCAGTATATGGACTGTATTTTATTAAAAAGATGACTACGTGTAGCCCTAAAATTTGCCACGTGCTCAGTTTAAAGAGAAAATGTTACTTCATGCAATGGGCCAAATTTGGAGGCTCAACAAGGGCTCATAAACGCACAATCCAATCACAAAGGGAAAAGTGTCCGAAAACCCTAGGGCACCATTGGTCACCTTGCCTATAATAAATACCCCAAGGGGCATTCATTCATTCAAACACCTACAATTCTTACTTAATACTAAAGATTCTCTCTCTAAAATCTCTCTCTAGATTAGTATTGTTAATTATCTTATTTAACTCTAATCTTCCCACATATACTTACTTAAGCATCGGAGGGGACAAAATCCTACACAGGATTTTGTACCCTTGTTTTGCAGGAACCGAGGTACGAGCTATCGGAGTTAGCAAGCCAACACCTGTCCATCTGAAGTGTAGCTCTTAGTTCTCTCTCCACGTCGTGTTCAGTTGAAGTGACCCTACTAGGAGATATAAATGTAGAATGTCAAATTGATTACAAAATATACTTTCATACTTTCATGCTAACATAACTTCTCATGCAAATCATTCTCTAAAATTAACCAAGCGACAATTTATTTTTACAAGCATAACCTACAAGATCAACAATCAAGCATGAATTCTACTTTATATTCACCTTTGTACTTACACTGTGTATAATAGTGGTGATCCGCCACAACTTCTAAAGTCTCCTAACTCAAATTCCCTACATAGAGAAAATCAAAACCATGTTCACTAATTTCTACAACAACTCTAAACTAACTTTTCTATTTAAAACTTGTCTGAAACCTTCCCTATATGGTCTCTATTCATTCATACTTTATTTAATTTTCTTACAAAACACTTTATTTTAGATAACTTTCCAGATGGAAGGTTTATAAAATCTCTTTAAAACACTTTAAAACCCCTTAATGTCATAATTTGTTCCTAAAACATTATATCATGTCCTATGATCGTCATATAATTTTAAAGTATTAAAGATAATTATAACTTATTATGTCACTGCTACTATTTTTGTTAGGTATGAACATGTGTTAATAAAATTCACAGCTTGTTGATTTATTTATTCAAAACTCATAAAATCACAATTAAAATTCAATTCAAGTATAAAACTCTTTTATAACTCATACTATCATTATACATCTTATCTTGCTTTAAAATAATTTTCATGCTTCAAAGCACGTTCATAATATTTTTTTCTCTTAGTTTTCAAACTTGTAAGAGTTTGACCGCAATATTAATTACCTTCAAGACCCTACAAAAAAAATCTAAACTTCATAAATTCCTCACAATAAATACTACAATATTTATGATCTAATATAAAGTTTAAATCATTAAAAATCATAAACCTATAAACTTCATATTCATAAACCCAATTTAAAATTTCATGAACAACAATTTAGTCTTAGGTTATTCTATAAATAGGCTTGAGATTTCTTTGTAACAACATAGATTGTTGGTAATAAAAATCAACGTTCAAGTGTACGTTTTCCCTTATTGTTTCGTTCAAAACAAAATACCGTATTTTGTGAATTGGTGCTAATTGCTTTAGATTCACGTGAGGACAAGAGTGAGTTGTAGGGTGCTTTGGCTTTAATCAAACAGATAATTGTTCGAAAATTCCTAGTCTAAACTCTTGTGGATTCTTTATAGAGTGGAAACTAGACCCTTTTGTGAGTGGCGTTTGTTTAACAATATTCACATCAACTTTTGGTGCTTTCGTTGAGGATCTATAATTCTCAGGTGCTTATCAAATATAAATCACTTTAACAATAAAATAATGGATGGTGGTGATGAAATTCTACAAACTTCACTAAACTAAAGGACTTTCATCGAACAGAAAAGGAAGTTAGGATGTAAAATGAAATTGATGAACTAAAAGCACGTTGGATGAAGTGTTGAAGGTAGTTAATTCTATTGGTAGCACGCCAAATAAAGGTAAAGCCAAGAAGCAAGAATCATCTGAATTCAGAGGAAGAAATGTGACTGTAGGAGTGTGAGAAATCCTAAAACCACGAAAGAAAGTTCAAGCAGCGAAAGTGAAGATGAGCCTAGATCAAGGCACAAAGAAGGTAAAAAATAAAGATGATGATCGAAATCTTAAACTAGAAATCTCAAAATTTGAAGGAAATATGGATCCAAATAAATTTCTTGAGTGGATTCGAAGGGTAGAGAAGATTTTATTTATAAGGAATATGATGATCATAAATCCTATAAAGTGTTGATGAAACTCACCTCTTATGCAAGTTTATAGCTTGAAGGTCTACAGAAGAAACGTAGGAAGGATGGAAAAACTAAAATTGTTTCTTGGACAAATCAAAAGAGAGATGAGGAAGTGTTTTGTGCCCCAATATTTCGAGCAAGACAACTTCATTAAGATGCATTCTTTGAGACAAAACCGAAAATTGTGGAAGAATACATGGTGGAGTTCGAAAATCTTATGATGGTTTGTGATTTGCAGGAAAAGGAGGATCACAAGGTGGCTCGTTTTGTGGCTGGTCTAGATGAGAATATTAAGGAAAAGGTTGAATTACAACCAATATGGACGTTTGAGGAGGTTTGCAAGTTGAATCTAGGGTTTAAAGCAGAATGCTCGAGAATCTAGAAGTTTTGTCAAAATCTTTGATAGAGCGTGATTTGGTACCTATTAAATTAAATTTTGATAAAAAAATCTAGGGCACCGACCTTTTCTAAAGATAGGTTCCTCTTCCAAACCTATGATAGTAAGACTTGCTTCAATCGCAAGGATCAAGGTCATTCAAGGGATTACCCACATGTTAGGGTGACAACCACTAGGGATTGGGTGATGAGGAGACTTTGAAGAAGAGGAGCAGGAGAATGTGGATGAAGGGGAAGAGGCGCAATATGATACTCGGGGAAGATGTGGAAGAAATATTCCTAAATCCCAGGCACAAACTTTGGTTCTGAGAAGAGTGCTTCATCTTAGCCAATTCCACTAGCTGAAACCAACTTAAGAAAATATTTCTAACTAGATGTAATGTGCAGGGAGATTATGTGATATCATTATTGATTAGGAAGCTGCACTAATGTCGTGCCTACAGTATCAATCGATAAGTTGACATGCATACAAAACCCCATCCACAGCTTTATAAACTCCATTGGCTCAGCAAAACTATTGACGTGAAGGTGACTAAGCAGGCATTGATTGCATTCAAAATGCTTTGTGATGTATGTCCTAGGACTTATGGGATCAAGTGCTTTGTGATGGTGTCCTATGGATGGTGTCATATATACTAGGGAGGCTTGGAAGTTTGATAGATTTGTGAAGTTCATAGGAGAACTAATGTGTACATTGGCGAAACATGCAAAGGAAAAGCCATATGCATTGAAACTTTTGATGACTTCTAAAGCTAAATCAAGCATGGGGAATTCGAAACGTGTCTTGTTGATTGGTGGAAAGGAGTGGAGAGAAGGAAGTAAGGAGATGGCATGGCTTTGTGCTTGTGGCCAAGGAGAAAGAGGAGAAAACACTCGAAATTCCACATGCAGTGGTGCCTCTATTGACTGAATTCGCAGATGTCTTTCCCGAAGAATTGCCTCCTAGATTACCTCCAATTAGAGGTATTGAACACCATATTTATTTGATTCCTGGTGCACAAATTCCAATAAGCCAGCATTTAGATGCAATCCTAAGAAACAAAAGAAATTCAGAGGCAAATTGAAGATTTGATGGAAAGGGGTTTATGTCAGGGAAGTATAAGCCCATGTGCGGGTACCAACATTGATAGTGCCAAAAAGGATGGGACATGGAGGATGTGTATTGATTCACGGGCAGTAAACAATATAACATCAAATAAAGGTTCCTTATCCTAGATTGGATGATTGTTGGATGAATTATGGGTCTCAGGTGTTTTCGAAAATGACAGCGAAGTGGCTTATCACCAGAATGAATGAAAGAAGGTGACAAGTGGAAGACAGGTTTCAAGACGAAATTGGGGTTATAAGAATGGTTAGTCACTGCCTTTTGGATTGACCAATGAACCAGCACTTTCATGAGATTGATGAATGAAGTACTTAAGCCTTCATAGGAAAGTTCGTAGTGGTTTATTTTAGATGATATATTGATTTACAATACTTGTGTGAAGGATCGTCTAAATCACTTGAGGAGTGTCTTGATACATTAAGGAAACAAAAATTGTATGCCAACTGGAGAAGTGTTACTTTGTAGTGCCTAGTGTGACGTTTTTGGGTTACATAGTTTCGAAAGATGGGGTTTGTTGATCATCTAAGGTTAAAGCTATTAAATCATGGCATGTACCCAAAAGTGTTAATGATGTAGTGCTTTCCGTGGATTGATTTTGAAGAATTTTTCATTTTAGTTGCTCCTATGACTGAATGTATCAAGAATGGACCCCAGGGGCGCAAGAAGCTTCGATCTTGTCAAGAAATTCTTTGTAACACACCAATTCTAGCATTGCCAGACTTTTCTAACCCTTTTGGGTGGAGCTGACGCAAGTGGTGTTGGTATTGGAGAGTTTTTGTTCAGTAAGAGGCAATTGCTATTTTAGTGAGAAGTTGAATGGGGCCAATTGAATTATTCTACTTATGAAAAGGAATTTATGCCATTGTTAGACCTTTGGATCATTAGAGGTCATTATCTCAGGCCCAATCACTTTACTACACTCTGATCATGAAGCTTTGAAACATATCAATTGTCAGCTAAGTTGAATACGCGTCATGCAAAGTGGGTAGATGTTTACATATTTTCACTTTCATCTAAGTATAAAACTGGCAAATCGTATGTTGTGGTTGATGCTCTATCAAGGACATATGCTCTAATAGGTGTCTTGTATTAGTTACTTGATTAGATCTTATCATAGAATACTATGAAAAGGACGAAAATTTTGGCCCTATTTTGGCGCAAATGACGGAGAGGTTTTGGGTTCTTATGTGTTGCATGATGGTTTCTATTCAAAGGAAATCTTTTATGTATTCCCAAGTCCTCAATCAGAGAGTTGTTGGTGAGAGAAGCTCATGGAGAAGGGTAGACTGTAATACCTCATATTCTCACATATTTTAAGGAATCATTTTTGTATTTATACGAATGATTTTATATTTTATTGAAAATTTGTATTCAATGAGAATATTAGACAAAGAAATTTAATAAATTTTAATTAAAAATAATTATTTTGTGTTTAAATAATATTATATGTTTTATAAAGTGTTTTGAAAAGTTTCTAACATAAAATTTTTAAGAGTTTCCTAATTTATTTTAAGGCAAGGGCATAAAAGTAATTTCCACTATTTAGGATAATTATGGGCTTTCACCAAATCCTACTTTGGGGCCAATAAATACCACATAAAACCCAATTTTCAGATTTATCTTGCAAATTAGTGATTTAGGATTCCAAAATTTAGAGAGAGGAAGAGAGGAGAAAAGAGTCTGAAAAAAAAAAGAAATTTTTCTTTTAGTGATTGGTTTTGGCGAGGAAAGAAAAAAAAAAACAACTTTGCTGCTCGTTGGGAACGCCGGAGCCACGTGCCTCGCCGCCGGATCCTCGCGGCCACCCTCCTTGCTCCTCCCCTTATTCCGGTATTTCGAAATATATAAATAAATAATTCTTCTCATTTTCTTTTGATTTAATTTGCAAATTCATGGTAATATTATGATGATAATGTTTTTATAAGTTTCAATCATGTTTTATGAAGTTATGATTTTTTAAAGAATGAATTAATTTTGTGTTCATGAATTTAGATTAGGGTTTATAAAGTAATGAAATTCTGATTTTTATGAGTTTTAATGATTTGAACTTCAATATTATGATATGATAACTGTTTGTTGGGTGAATTTGTGATGCTTTTATGAGTTTAGATTGATTTTTAAGGCTTTAAACTTAAAATGAATTGCTGTCCAAATTTTGAAATCATGAAAATCAATAGATATATATTATGAAACATATTTTGGCTTATGAAAAATTATTCTAAAGCATAGATTGGTTTCATAATGATGTTAGTAGATTGTAAAATAGTTTTATGATGAATTTATGATGTTTTATGAGTTTTCTATGGTTTAAAGTTAATTAATAAATATGAAAATCTTATAAAAGCAAGTTAAAATAAGTTTAAGTGTTCATATTGCTAGTATGATCATAATGTAATTCTATAATGTTACATATGATTTTAGTATGTTTCATGAAGTTTGAAAGGGATTTTAAGCATGTTTAACATGTGTCCATATTTTGGGAAGTGAATAATTAGGATTTTAAAGTATGTATTCGATGAACTGATCATATAAGTAAGTATTACATTGTATGATTGATTTGAGTTGTTTTGAGGTTTTTCAAGGAGTTTTGACTATTCTAAATTGCTGTCCACTTTAAGTGGCAAAATTTATGATGAGGTTTTTAAAGCATAAATAGTTGCAAAATTGGGTATTTTGCAATAGAAAAATTAAAGTGAAGTATGGAATTGAATAGAAACCATATATGGAATGTTTGGATAAGTTTCCAATATAGAAGTTGTTTAGAGTTGTCGCAGAACTTAGTCAACAAGGTCTTAATTAGTTTTGGTTTTCTTTATGTAGGAGAATTCGAATTACTACCTTTTAGAAGTGTGACAGATCACCACTTTTGCACATGTTAGTAAGTACTAAACACAAACAAGAATTAGCATTCATGCTTGGATGATCATTTATGTTATGATATGTGTTATGCTTGTTGGAATATGAATGTGCATGACAAGTTTTTTAGAAGTATGATTTTATATTATGTTGACAATTCCATGTTGTGAGTATATAAATTCAATAAGATTAAATTGGAACGTTATGATCAGTTTGATTTGGCCAATAGCTATTAATAAAGAAAGGAAGTTAAAGTTGGTTAGTTATTGAATCAACAAGAAAAGTAGTTTGGGAATTTTTATTACATGATCAAAGGAAGTTAATGAGCCATTATTGTACATATTGTTGTCTCACAGTTCACCCGGCTCCAAGGTTATGGTTGGGTCCCAGCGGTGTAGCCGGAACTAAAAACCCAACTGATGGGTAAATGACGTGGCACGCCAAATCATACCATGTTTAAATATAATAGTGGGCCACGTGTCCTATTTATCAAGCAAGTTGCCAAGTCGTATTCAGTATATGGACTGTATTTTATTAAAAAGATGACTACGTGTAGCCCTTAAAATTTGCCACGTGCTCAGTTTAAAGAGAAAATGTTACTTCATGCAATGGGCCAAATTTGAGAGGCTCAACAAGGGCTCATAAACGCACAATCCAATCACAAAGGGAAAAGTGTCCGAAAACCCTAGGGCACCATTGGTCACCTTGCCTATAATTAAATACCCCAAGGGGCATTCATTCATTCAAACACCTACAATTCTTACTTAATACTAAAGATTCTCTCTCTAAAATCTCTCTCTAGATTAGTATTGTTAATTATCTTTATTTAACTCTAATCTTCCCACATATACTTACTTAAGCATCGGAGGGGGACAAAATCCTACACGGATTTTGTACCCTTGTTTTGCAGGAACCGAGGTACGAGCTATCGGAAGTTAGCAAGCCAACACCTGTCCATCTGAAGTGTAGCTCTCTAGTTCTCTCTCCACGTGTTCAGTTGAAGTGACCCTACTAGGAGATATAAATGTAGAATGTCAAATTGATGTACAAAATATACTTTCATACTTTCATGCTAACATAACTTCTCATGCAAATCATTCTCTAAAATTAACCAAGCGACAATTTATTTTTACAAGCATAACCTACAAGATCAACAATCAAGCATGAATTCTACTTTTATATTCACCTTTTGTACTTACGTACTGTGTATAATAGTGGTGATCCGCCACAACTTCTAAAAGTCTCCTAACTCAAATTCTCCTACATAGAGAAAATCAAAACCATGTTCACTAATTTCTACAACAACTCTAAACTAACTTTTTCTATTTAAAACTTGTCTGAAACCTTCCCTATATGGTCTCTATTCAATTCCATACTTTATTTTAATTTTTCTTTTACAAAACACTTTATTTTAGATAACTTTCCAGAAATGGAAGGTTTATAAAATCTCTTTAAAACACTTTAAAACCCCTCTTAATGTCATAATTTGTTCCTAAAACATTATATTCATGTCCTATGATCGTCATATAATATTTTAAAGTATTAAAGATAATTATAACTTATTATGTCACATGCTACTATTTTTGTTAGGTATGAACATGTGTTAATAAAAATTCACAGCTTTGTTGATTTATTTATTCAAAACTCATTAAAATCACATTAAAAATTCATAATTCAAGTATAAAACTCTTTTATAATCTCATACTATCATTATACATCTTATCTATGCTTTAAAATAATTTTTCATGCTTCAAAGCACGTTCATAATATTTTTTTTCTCTTAGTTTTCAAAACTTGTAAGAGTTTGACCGCAATATTAATTACCTTCAAGACCCTACAAAAAAAATCTAAACTTCATAAATTCATCACAAATAAATACTACAATAATTTATGATCATAATATAAAAGTTTAAATCATTAAAAATCATAAACCTATAAACTTCATATTTCATAAACCCTAATTTAAAATTTCATGAACAACAATTTAGTCTTAGGTTATTCTATAAATAGCCTTGAGATTTCTTTGTAACAACATAGATTGTTTGAGTAATAAAAATCAACGTTCAAGTTGTACGTTTTCCCTTATTGTTTCGTTCAAAACAATATACCGTATTTTGTGAATTGGTGCTAATTGCTTTAGATTCACGTGAGGACAAGAGTGAGTTGTAGGGTGCTTTGGCTTTAATCAAACAGATAATTGTTCGAAAATTCCCTAGTCTAAACTCTTGGTGGATTCTTTATAGAGTGGAAACTAGACCCTTTATTGTGAGTGGCGTTTGTTTAACAATATTCACATCAACTTTTGGTGCTTTCGTTGAGAGATCTATAATTCTCAGGTGCTTATCAAATATAAATCACTTTAACAATAAAATAATGGATGGTGGTGATGAAATTCCTACAAACTTCACTAAACTAAAGGACTTTCATCGCAACAAGAAAAGGAAGTTAGGATGTAAAATGAAATTGATGAACTAAAAGCACGTTTGGATGAAGTGTTGAAGGTAGTTAATTCTATTGGTAGCACGCCAAATAAAGGTAAAGCCAAGAAGCAAGAATCATCTGAATTCAGAGGAAGAAAATGTGACTGTTAGGAGTGTGAGAAATCCTAAAACCACGAAAGAAAGTTCAAGCAGCGAAAGTGAAGATGAGCCTAGATCAAGGCGCAAAAAGAAGGTAAAAAATAAAGATGATGATCGAAATCTTAAACTAGAAATCTCAAAATTTGAAGGAAATATGGATCCAAATAAATTTCTTGAGTGGATTCGAAGGGTAGAGAAGATTTTTATTTATAAGGAATATGATGATCATAAATCCTATAAAGTTGTTGAACTGAAACTCACCTCTTATGCAAGTTTATAGCTTGAAGGTCTACAGAAGAAACGTAGGAAGGATGGAAAAACTAAAATTGTTTCTTGGACCAAACTCAAAAGAGAGATGAGGAAGTGTTTTGTGCCCCAATATTTCGAGCAAGACAACTTCATTAAGATGCATTCTTTGAGACAAAACCGAAAAATTGTGGAAGAATACATGGTGGAGTTCGAAAATCTTATGATGGTTTGTGATTTGCAGGAAAAGGAGGATCACAAGGTGGCTCGTTTTGTGGCTGGTCTAGATGAGAATATTAAGGAAAAGGTTGAATTACAACCATATTGGACGTTTGAGGAGGTTTGCAAAGTTGAATCTAGGGTTTAAAAGCAGAATGCTCGAGAATCTAGAAGTTTTGTCAAAATCTTTGATCAGAAGCGTGATTTGGTACCTATTAAATTAAATTTTGATAAAAAAATCTAGGGCACCGACCTTTTCTAAAGATAAGGGTTCCTCTTCCAAACCTATTGATAGTAAGACTTGCTTCAATCGCAAGGATCAAGGTCACTTTCAAAGGGATTACCCACATGTTAGGGTGACAACCACTAGGGATTGGGGTGATGAGGAGACTTTGAAGAAGAGGAGCAGGAGAATGTGGATGAAGGGGAAGAGGCGCAATATGATACTCATGGGGAAGATGTGGAAGAAATTATTCCTAAATCCCAGGCACAAACTTTGGTTCTGAGAAGAGTGCTTCAATCTTAGCCAATTCCACTAGCTGAAACCCAACTTAAGAAAATATTTCTAACTAGATGTAATGTGCAGGGTAGATTATGTGATATCATTATTGATATAGGAAGCTGCACTAATGTCGTGCCTACAGTATCAATCGATAAGTTAGACATGCATACAAAACCCCATCCACAGCTTTATAAACTCCATTGGCTCAGCAAAACTATTGACGTGAAGGTGACTAAGCAGGCATTGATTGCATTCAAAATGCTTTGTGATGTATGTCCTATGGACTTATGAGGATCAAGTGCTTTGTGATGTATGTCCTATGGATGCGTGTCATATATTACTAGGGAGGCCTTGGAAGTTTGATAGATTTGTGAAGTTCAATAGGAGAACTAATGTGTACATTGTGCGCAAACATGCAAAGGAAAAGCCATATGCATTGAAACTTTTGATGACTTCTAAAGCTAAATCAAGCATGGGGAATTCGAAACGTGTCTTGTTGATTGGTGGAAAGGAGTTGGAGAAGGAAGTAAAGGAGAGTGGCATGGCTTTTGTGCTTGTGGCCAAGGAGAAAGAGGAGAAAACACTCGAAATTCCACATGCAGTGGTGCCTCTATTGACTGAATTCGCAGATGTCTTTCCCGAAGAATTGCCTCCTAGATTACCTCCAATTAGAGGTATTGAACACCATATTTATTTGATTCCTGGTGCACAAATTCCCAATAAGCCAGCATTTAGATGCAATCCTAAAGAAACAAAAGAAATTCAGAGGCAAATTGAAGATTTGATGGAAAGGGGTTTATGTCAGGGAAAGTATAAGCCCATGTGCGGTACCAACATTGATAGTGCCAAAAAAGGATGGGACATGGAGGATGTGTATTGATTCACGTGCAGTAAACAATATAAACATCAAATACAGGTTCCTTATGCCTAGATTGGATGATTTGTTGGATGAATTATATGGGTCTCAGGTGTTTTCGAAAATTGACCAGCGAAGTGGCTATCACCAGAATGAATGAAAGAAGGTGACAAGTGGAAGACAGGTTTCAAGACGAAATTGGGGTTATAAGAATGGTTAGTCATGCCTTTTGGATTGACCAATGAACCTAGCACTTTCATGAGATTGATGAATGAAGTACTTAAGCCCTTCATAGGAAAGTTCGTAGTGGTTTATTTAGATGATATATTGATTTACAATACTTGTGTGAAGGATCGTCTAAATCACTTGAGGAGTGTCTTTGATACATTAAGGAAACAAAAATTGTATGCCAAACTGGAGAAGTGTTACTTTGTAGTGCCTAGTGTGACGTTTTTGGGTTACATAGTTTCGAAAGATGGGGTTTCTGTTGATCCATCTAAGGTTAAAGCTATTAAATCATGGCATGTACCCAAAAGTGTTAATGATGTCAGTGCTTTCCGTGGATTGATTTTTGAAGAATTTTTCATCTTTAGTTGCTCCTATGACTGAATGTATCAAGAATGGACCCCAGGGGCGCAAGAAGCATTCGATCTTGTCAAGAAATTTCTTTGTAACACACCAATTCTAGCATTGCCAGACTTTTCTAACCCTTTTGAGGTGGAGACTGACGCAAGTGGTGTTGGTATTGGAGCAGTTTTTGTTCAGGATAAGAGGCCAATTGCTTATTTTAGTGAGAAGTTGAATGGGGCGAAATTGAATTATTCTACTTATGAAAAGGAATTTTATGCCATTGTTAGACCTTTGGATCATTAGAGTCATTATCTCAGGCCCAATCACTTTAACCTACACTCTGATCATGAAGCTTTGAAACATATCAATTGTCAGCATAAGTTGAATACGCGTCATGCAAAGTGGGTAGAATGTTTACAATATTTTCACTTTTCATCTAAGTATAAAACTGGCAAATCGTATGTTGTGGTTGATGCTCTATCAAGGACATATGCTCTAATAGGTGTCTTGTATTTTTAGTTACTTTGATTAGATCTTATCATAGAATACTATGAAAAGGACGAAAATTTTGGCCCTATTTTGGCGCAAATGACGAAGGAGGTTTTGGGTTCTTATGTGTTGCATGATGGTTTTCTATTCAAAGGAAATCTTTTATGTATTCCCAAGTCCTCAATCAGAGAGTTGTTGGTGAGAGAAGCTCATGGAGAAGGGTAGACTGTAATACCTCATATTCTCACATATTTTAAGGAATCATTTTTGTATTTTATACGAATGATTTTAATATTTTTATTGAAAATTTGTATTCAATGAGAATATTAGACAAAGAAATTTAAATAAATTTTAATTAAAAATAATTATTTTGTGTTTATAAATAATATTATATGTTTTATAAAGTGTTTTGAAAAGTTTCTAACAATAAAATTTTTAAGAGTTTCCTAATTTATTTTAAGGCAAGGGCATAAAAGTAATTTCCACTATTTAGGATAATTATGGGCTTTCACCAAATCCTACTTTGGGGCCAATAAATACCACATAAAACCCAATTTTCAGATTTTATCTTGCAAATTAGTGATTTAGGATTCCAAAATTTAGAGAGAGAGAAAAAAGAGAGAGAGAAAAGAGTCTGAAAAAAAAAGAAAATTTTTCTTTTAGTGATTGGTTTTGGCGAGGAAAGAAAAAAAAAACAACTTTGCTTGCTCGTTGGGAACCGCCGGAGCCACCGTGCCTCGCCGCCGGATCCTCGCCGGCCACCCTCCTTGCTCCTCCCCTTATCCGGTATTTTCGAAACTATATAATAAATAATTCTTCTCATTTTCTTTTTGATTTAATTTTGCAAATTCATGTTAATATTTATGATTAATCATGTTTTTATAAGTTTCAATCATGTTTTATGAAGTTATGATTTGTTTTAAAGAATGAATTAATTTGTTGTTCATGTAATTTTAGATTAGGGTTTATAAAGTAATGAAATTCTTGATTTTTATGAGTTTTAATGATTTGAACTTCAATATTATGATTATGAACTGTTGTTGGGTGAATTTGTGATGCTTTTATGAAGTTTAGATTGATTTTTAAAGGCTTTAAACTTAAAATGAATTGCTGTCCAAATTTTGAAATCATGAAAATCAATAGAATATATATTATGAACATATTTTGGCTTATGAAAAATTATTCTAAAGCATAGATTGGTTTCATAATGATGTTAGTAGATTGTAAAATAGTTTTATGATGAATTTATGATGTTTTTATGAGTTTTCTATGTGTTTAAAGTTAATTAATAAATATGAAAATCTTATAAAAGCAAGTTAAAATAAGTTTTAAGTGTTCATATTATGCTAGTATGATCATATATGTTAATTCTATAATGTTACATATGATTTTTAGTATGTTTCATGAAGTTTGAAAGGGATTTTAAGCATGTTTAACATGTTGTCCATATTTTGGGAAGTGAATAATTAGGATTTTAAAGTATGTATTTAGCATGAACTGATCATATAAGTTAAGTATTACATTGTATGATTGATTTGAGTTGTTTTTGAGGTTTTTCAAGGAGTTTTGACTATTCTAAATTGCTGTCCACTTTTCTAAAGTGGCATAAAATTTATGATGAGGTTTTATAAAGCATAAATAAGTTTGCGAAAATTGGGTATTTTGCAATAGAAAAATTAAAGTGAAGTATGGAATTGAATAGAAACCATATATGGAATGTTTTGGATAAGTTTCCAATATAGAAAGTTAGTTTAGAGTTGTCGCAGAACTTAGTCAACAAGGTCTTAATTAGTTTTGGTTTTCTTTATGTAGGAGAATTCGAATTACTCACCTTTTAGAAGTGTGACAGATCACCACTTTTGCACATGTTACGTAAGTACTAAACACAAACATAAGAATTAGCATTCATGCTTGGATGATCATTTATGTTATGATATGTTGTTATGCTTGTTGGAATATGAATGTGCATGACAAGTTTTATTAGAAGTATGATTTTATATTATGTTGACATTCCATGTTGTGAGTTATATAAATTCAATAAGATTAAATTGGAACGTTATGATCAGTTTGATTTGGCCAATAGCTTATTAATAAAGAAAGGAAGTTAAAGTTGGTTAGTTATTGAATCAACAAGAAAAGTAGTTTGTGAATTTTTATTCACATGATCAAAGGAAGTTAATGAGCAATTATTTTACATATGTTGTCATTCACAGTGTAATGTGTGGTCAAGGAGAAAGGAAATAGTTAGCCACTCACAGTTAATGTGTGGTAAAGAAAGTTCAGTTTAATTAAAGGACACGCATGAAATTATTTTTAGAATCACTTTAAATCAAAGATATTTAATATGGCTTGCTTGATTTGATGCATGCTTTTATGTGATGCTGTATGCGAGTCATAACATTGTTAAACCGGTTAATCACATAAAGTGTAAGACCATTCGCATCAAAACTCTTGGAACGTATATACCTTGAGTATGAACAATGGGGGGAGTCATTTGGAATAGTGATCTATGACTTCTAATTGGAGTACAAGACGTTGTACTCTTTTATATATTTTAATGCGATGGAATTCCGTCACTTTATGTGACATAGGCATTACCTTCTTCGAGTTGCTCCCAAGTTGGTGTCCGTAGGGCGATTTTCAAAGGAAAGGAAACCCGTTTGATGCGGAATCCAAAATTTAAATATAATAATTAATTTATTGAGTCTATGCACAGATGAAGAGTTGTCAAAGGTAAGATTTGTGTATGTTTTAGTTTATGTTGTTTTGTTGCATAGTCTTTAGTAGTTAAGTACTCAGCTTTGCTGACTGTTCCTTTTATGTGCATGGATTTGTCTTGGACTTGGCTCTACAATGACACTCTTTTTGGCGAGTAGTTGTCTAGAATAAGAAAAGCTACAGGTACAAGTGGGCATATGCCATTTCATGCAAGGCTGGAGCAAGAGCGCTTGCTATGCAGTTTTGTAGCTTTAAATTTTATTGCTTTGAAGTTCTAACTTTTATTTGGATGTTGTTTTATTTTTAAAGTTTCTAGTTTGATTTTTAAGGGGCATTAAAATGGTTCCTAAGTGTAATAAAGTTTTAAGTTGATTTTTATTTTGGATGTTAGTTTGTGTTTGTTTTTGAGATTTGTTTTGAAGTTTAAGATTTTAAATTGGTTTTGGCTTCAAGATTTCCACTGTAGTACTTTGATAAATACCTTAGTCGTTATCACGGTGGCGGTAACACTTTGGGTTTTCCCCGTTAATTAGAAGCTTTAATAATAATATTTTTTTAATATCTATAAAATGTTTTCCGAAAAAAAATAGAGCAGGTAGTTAGGAAATTCCAAGGTGTTACAAGCAGACTTACTTTTCATGGGTTTAATACTTGTAGAAACAACAATAGCAGATTGCTTTCTCTTCTGGGATACTGTAGACTGGTCTGGTTGTGTTTCGCGCATAACCGCCTTACCTTTGGAAGACTCAGCACCCTTCCTGGTAACAATTTTCGCTTGAGCACCCTTTCTTGCCACAGCCTTAGAACCTTCTCATTAGTAGCCATATCAACTTCCCCCTCACCATCAGCACCCTCCTACTGCTTCGAATTCTCCACTAGTTTAGGAGTGATTTAGGTGTGGGAGTTTCGGATTTTGTGGTTGTTGGTTTAGTAACCTCCATCTCAACTTCCTTATGAACTTCCTTAACCGCTTTCGATGATGGTTTCTTCGCACTCACGTTCTTTTCTTTCAACTCCTTTCGCATGGCAGTAACTATATCCTCCCTTGGTTCAACTTCTTGTTCCTCTGATTCACCCTCTTCTTCCTTTACTTCTTTTTCAACCGGTTCTGACTCAGGTGTGGGTTCAGATTCTTTCTCAGGTTCAGACTCCTTAGCATTCTCTGACTCTTTAGGTTTAGAAGCCTCCACTTGTACTGATGTGGATTCTTTTTATTTTTGTGTGGGTGGCTTTTTGGCAATAGTTGTTTTTGTGGATTTTGGAGTGGAAGATTTGGTGGTTTTGGCGGTTAATTTTGGAGTAACCACTTTTGCGGTGGTTGATTTTGTGGTGGATTTGGGAGTTGCTGATTTTATGGTGAGACCTTTTGATGTTTCTGGCTTAGTGTTCTTCTACATCAAGGGTGCATCCTCCTCTTCATCAACTTCCTCTTCCAACATATCTTCTACCACAGACTCAATTATTTTGTCAACCATCTTCTTCTATTTTTTTCGTTTCAATTTCAGGAGACCCACTAACTTCCCCCTCAACTAATCTTGTGCTTCCTCTTTTTCACATGATGAGACTAAATTTTTTCCTCTGCTTTGAGCACTTAAAAAGAAACTTGAAAAATTTTAGTGAGAGAAAGAAGAAGAATTTAGGCAATTTAGGTTTTGTAAAACAATATATAACCGAGAGAATATATAATCAAAATATATACTTTAGGTTTTCCCCATTAGTTAGAAGCTTTAATAATAATATTTATTTAATATTTATAATATGTTTTCCAGAAAAATATACAGCAGATAGTTAAGAAATTCCACGGTGTTACAAGCAAACTTACTTTTCTTGCGTTTAACACCCGTAGAAACAACAATAGTAGATTGTTTTCTCGTCTGGCCTTTGGAAGACTCAACGCCCTTCGTAGCAACAATTTTTGCTCGAGCACCATTGCTTGCCACAGCCTTAGTACCCTCCTTATCAGTAGCCATATCAACTTCCCCCTCACCATCAGCACCCTCCTTCTTCTTTGATTTCTCCACTGGTTTGGGAGTGGTTTAAGGTGTGGTACTTTCGGATTTTTTGTTTAGTATCCTCCTTCTCAACTTCCTTATGAACTTCCTTAACCGCTTTTGATGACGGTTTCTTTGCACTCACATTCTTTTCTTTCAACTCCTTTCGCATGGCAGTAACAATATCCTCCCTTGGTTCAACTTCTTCTTCTTCCTCTGATTCACCCTCTTCTTCCTTAACTTCTTTTTCAACCGGTTCTGACTCAAATGTGGGTTCAGATTCTTTTTCCGGTTAAGACTCCTCTGCATTCTCAGACTCTTTAGGTTTAGAAGCCTCCACCGGTACTAGTGTGTATTCTTTTGATTTTGGTGTGGGTGGCTTTAGGGCAGTAGTTGATTTTATGGATTTTGGAGTGGAAGATTTAGTGGTTTTGGCGGTAAATTTTGGAGTAACCACTTTTGAGGTGGTTCATTTGGTGGTGGATTTGGGAGTGGCTAATTTTATGGTGAGAGCTTTTGATATTTTTGGCTTGGAGTTCTTCCGAAACAAAGGTGCTTCCTCCTCTTCATCAACTTCCTCTTCCAACACATCTTCTACCACAGACTGGATTATTTTGTCAGCCATCTTCTTCGATTTTTTCGTTTTAATTTCAGGAGACTCACTGACTTCCTTCTCAACTAATCTTGTGCTTCTTCTTTTTGACATGATGAGACTAAATTTTTTCCTCTGCTTTGAGCACTTAAAAAGAAACTTGAACGATTTTAGTGAGAGAAAGAAGAAGAATTTGGGCAATTTAGGTTTTTTTGAGAGAATATATAACCGAGAGAAAATATAAGCGAAATACAAATGATCAATGAAATGAAATGGAAAGTGTGATCGTAAGCAGAATATTTATTAGAGAGTAAAAAATCAAACGGTTATCTTCAAAGATAAGAAAGATAATTTTCCATTCAACCAAAAAGGCAGTTGCCATAAATACAATCATCACTTCATTTATTTCCAAAAATTTGAAATTTTGCAAATAAACTGACTGATTAAGATAAACGCCTTAGGAATCTAGTTCCCAAATGGTCTACAACTGGTCTGTGCCAACTTACTCTTTTCAAGATTATACTAAGGTACTTGAGTACTAAATTGATCAGCTCAGCATCGCAGAAGAACTTTGTAAGCCCTAAAAAGCAGAAAGAGAAAAAAATACAAAAACACAAGAAAAAAAATATACAAATTGACATCATTGGACTAGCCAAAGGGACAAGTCAAGACCTAAGAGCTCATTTTCTAATTTTAATCATACCCAACAAGGTACGAAGCTTGATGAACATTTCTCTGCTCAAAGGTTTTGTAAAAATGTCAACTAGTTGATCTTCTGACCTACAAAACTTTAATTCCACATTACCTTTTTCAACATTGTCCCTTACAAAATGATGCCTAATCTCAATATGCTTGGTTTTTGAATGCGGGACAGGATTGTTCGAAATATTGATTGCACTTGTGTTATCACATAAAATTGGAACACTTCTGAAACAGACCCCAAAATCCTTTAGTTGTGACTTTATCCACAAGAGCTGAGCGTAGCATAAAGCAGCTGCAATGTACTCAAACTTGGTTGTAGATAAGGCCACAGATATTTGTTTCTTAAATCCCCATGAAATAAGACAAGAACCTAAGAAGTGTGTCAATCCAGAAGTGCTCAACCTGTCCACAATAAAACCAGCAAAGTCAGCACTTGTGTATCCGATAAGGTTCATGCCTCTACCTTTTGGATACCACAAACAGAAATCATCTATACCATTGACATATCTCAGAATTCTCTTAACAGCCTTTACGTGAGATTGTTTAAGGTTACTTTGAAATCTTTCACACAACCCTACTGAACACAATATTTATGGCCTACTGGCTATTAAGTAAAGCAATGAGCCAATCACACCTCTATACATCTTACCCTCAACATTCTTTCCCTTCTCATCAAGGCTCAGTTTTGTAGAAGTTGGAAAAGGCATTTCATAGGATTTCTTGTCTTGCAAACCATATCTTTTCACCAGCTCCTTGAGGTAGATCTACTGATGAATCATGATTCCATCCTTGGTTTGATTGATTTGAAGCCTTAGGAAGAACCCGAGTTCTCTCATCATACGCATCTCAAATTCACTTTTCATCAAATCTAAAAACTCATTACATAAATCAGGATTAGTAGCTCCGAACAAAATGTCAGCAACATATATCTGAACCACTAATAGATCAGTTCCCCTTTCATTTAAGAATAGTGTCTTGTCAACTGAACCTCTCTTATAGCCATTTTCTAAAAGAAAATTGGAAAGTCTCTCATATCATGCTCTAGGAGCTTGTTTGAGACCATTAAGAGCATTGTCAAGTTTAAAAACATGGTTTGGCAAGTCACTATCCTCAAATCCTGGGAGTTGTTCCATATAAACATCTTCTTTCAAATAACTATTAAGAAATGTTGTCTTAANACTAGTTGATCTTCTGACCTACAAAACTTTAATTCCACATTACCTTTTTCAACATTGTCCCTTACAAAATGATGCCTAATCTCAATATGCTTGGTTTTTGAATGCGGGACAGGATTGTTCGAAATATTGATTGCACTTGTGTTATCACATAAAATTGGAACACTTCTGAAACAGACCCCAAAATCCTTTAGTTGTGACTTTATCCACAAGAGCTGAGCGTAGCATAAAGCAGCTGCAATGTACTCAAACTTGGTTGTAGATAAGGCCACAGATATTTGTTTCTTAAATCCCCATGAAATAAGACAAGAACCTAAGAAGTGTGTCAATCCAGAAGTGCTCAACCTGTCCACAATAAAACCAGCAAAGTCAGCACTTGTGTATCCGATAAGGTTCATGCCTCTACCTTTTGGATACCACAAACAGAAATCATCTATACCATTGACATATCTCAGAATTCTCTTAACAGCCTTTACGTGAGATTGTTTAAGGTTACTTTGAAATCTTTCACACAACCCTACTGAACACAATATTTATGGCCTACTGGCTATTAAGTAAAGCAATGAGCCAATCACACCTCTATACATCTTACCCTCAACATTCTTTCCCTTCTCATCAAGGCTCAGTTTTGTAGAAGTTGGAAAAGGCATTTCATAGGATTTCTTGTCTTGCAAACCATATCTTTTCACCAGCTCCTTGAGGTAGATCTACTGATGAATCATGATTCCATCCTTGGTTTGATTGATTTGAAGCCTTAGGAAGAACCCGAGTTCTCTCATCATACGCATCTCAAATTCACTTTTCATCAAATCTAAAAACTCATTACATAAATCAGGATTAGTAGCTCCGAACAAAATGTCAGCAACATATATCTGAACCACTAATAGATCAGTTCCCCTTTCATTTAAGAATAGTGTCTTGTCAACTGAACCTCTCTTATAGCCATTTTCTAAAAGAAAATTGGAAAGTCTCTCATATCATGCTCTAGGAGCTTGTTTGAGACCATTAAGAGCATTGTCAAGTTTAAAAACATGGTTTGGCAAGTCACTATCCTCAAATCCTGGGAGTTGTTCCATATAAACATCTTCTTTCAAATAACTATTAAGAAATGTTGTCTTAACGTCCATTTGAAATAGTTTGAAGTTCATATGGGCAGCAAAAGCAATAAAAATCATTATTGCTTCAAGCCTAGCTACAGGAGGAGAGGTTTCATCATAATCAATTCCTTTCTATTGATTAAACCCTTGAACCACTAGCCTAGCTTCATTTCTGATTATAATACCTGAATCATTTAATTTGTTCCTGAACACCCACATATTTCCAATTATAAACATGTTTTCCTTCGTGGGTTCAAGATGCCAAACTTGATTTCTCTCAAACTGATTGAGTTCATCTTGCATGGCTAGAACCCAAACTGGATCCATTAAAGAAACCTTATAATCAGTTGGTTCAACCTTTAAAAGAAAGGAATAGAAAGCACAAAAGATTTGTAAAGTAGAATTCCTTGTTTGAACCCCCTTGTTAATGTCACTAATGATAAGATCAGAGGGATGAGAAAACTTATGCTTAAAAGATTTGTTCATATCAAAGTTTACATTAGTACCTCCTAATGTTGAACTGGTTCCTGTACTGGTTCCCCTTGTTTCGTTGTTGCCTTGAACAGGTGAACCAGGTTCCATAGTGGTCTCAGCTGCATCATCTTTATGTGGATGAGCCTCCGAGTCACTATCTCCTTCCCTTACCTCTTGAGCTACCTAATTCCGTGCTAGACCAGACTCTTCCTCTCTAGCAGAGTTGTGTGGTGAGTTTGGTTCAGCACCTTCTCCTTCTTTAGCTCCTGTAAAGTTCAGCATGCCAATTTCAAACTCATCGGCATTATCAACCTGCACATGCTTGATGATCATGTTAGATTCATCAAATAAGACATGGATACTTTTTTCAACATACAAGGTTCTTTTGTTGAAAACTTTGTATGCCTTGTTGTGTGAAGAGTATCCAATGAAAACAACCTCACCACTCTCACGATCAAATTTTTCCAAACGTGATTTACCATTGTTGTGTACAAAGCATTTACACCCAAAAACATGTAAATGTGCAATGTTTGGTTTCCTTCCCCTAAGGAGCTCATAAGGTGTTTGCTTTAGTAAAGGTCTCGACATTACCCAATTTACAATATAGCACACAGTACTCATAGCTTCAGCCTAGAAGTTTCGAGGTAAGCCACTCTCTTGAAGTATTGCTCTTGCCATTTCATCTAGAGTGTGATTTTTACATTCAACCACTCCATTTTGTTGCGAAGTTTTAGGAGCTTAAAAATTGTGAGATACACCATGATCATTTCAGTAGGTTACAAGGCTGACATTGTAAAATTCAGAACCATGGTCAGATCGGATAGAGACCATTTGATGATTAATCTTGTTTTAGACATGTTTTATCAAGATTTCAAATTCTTCAAAAGTTTCATTTTTAAATTTTAGAAAGACTGTCTAAGTATAATGAGATTAATCATCAACTAGCACAAACACATAACTATGAACATTTCGACCTTGTACACGCATGGGCCCACACAAATCAATGTGCACAATTTCGAGTGGTCTAGTGGTGCTTTCAACCTTCTTTGGTTGAAAAGAGGACTTGACATGCTTACATTTAGCACACTCATGGCAAATATGATTTGCAGCAAACTTAATGTTAGGTAAACCTGTAACTAAGTCCTGACATCGTAGTTTATTTAACAAGGAAAAACATACATGTCCAAGTCTCTTGTGCCACAGGCAATGGTCATCCTCTACAACATTAAGACAAGTGGCACTGGTCATAGGAATCTGACTCAAGAATGTTATGTAAACATTATTGTGCCGGAACCCCTTACAGACCAGTTCCTTTGTTTTAGTGTTGACTATGGGACAAAGATTGGTTTCAAATTCAACATGGTTTCCTTTGTCACATAGCCGAGATATGCTCAAGAGGTTATGTTTCAAACCTTCAACAAAGTATACATTATCAATCGCTTGAGAAAGTGTCTTACCAAACTTACCTATACCTTTGATCAAACCTTTGTTGTTGTCTCCAAAGGTGACACTTCCACATTCATAGGCTACGAGTGAAAGAAATTGAATTTTATCTCCTGACATGTGTGTTGAGCAACCACCGTCCAAATACCAATATCGGTATCCTTTTACTCTAACCTGCACAAACAAATCAAGGTTTAGTTTTAGGAACCTCGATTATCTTGGGTTCCTTGGCATTAGGAACTGGTTTGATACTGTTCTTTTTAACCCAGATTTATTTTATATTTGTCTTCCATGTTTTATCATGTTTTCCATTTTTAAACCAATTATGTGTGTGACTCTTTAGATTATGGACTTTTTGAACGTGAGACTGGTTTTTTTATCATGTTTTTGCTTTTCCTAACAAGGCTCAATTACATGCATGTCCTTTGCAAATGCTTACTTACCTTTCTTGAATTCAAAAATCTAAGTCTCATCTATTCCCAACTTTTGAGGCTGTTGGGAACTACTTCTAGAATACCCTAATCCAAACCTCACAAGATTACAAGATTGTGAGGCCATAATGTTTCGAGTACTTTGGGCATCGAGCAACATGTTCATCTGTCTCAGGCAGTCACTTAAATCTTGTTCCTTAATTTCAAGTTTCTTAAGCTGAGCTTCATTATACTCTGCAGCAATGGCAAGGTCCAAATTTCCCCTATGAAGCTCATCCTTAAGATTTGAAACCATTTCAGAATATGGTTCAGAAGTGGTCACGATGTTCTTGCCTTTCTTTAGTTGGAATATTTCAGGTTGTAAATCACAGATCTTACCCTCATATTCCAAACATAAGCTGTCGACATTAACATTAGAACCACTTGTTCTAGCAAGAGAAGCTTTTAGATCTATATACTCTTTGAACAATTCTTCCACATCATCAATCATATAGTTATAAGCCAAAATCAAGTCAGAATGTTCTAGAGTAAAGGTTTTCAGTTTAAGTAATCGAAATTGATACCTTCAACTTCTGCCTCCTTAACCTTACTAAAACCTCTTTCATTATTTTGATAATAATCTGTTTTTGAAAAAACTTATTGAGGTTTTAGCATCTCAAGTTCTATATTTTTCTGATCCAAACTTGTTACAAGCTCTGAAATTTTTTGTTTCAATTCTGTACAAATAAGTTCAAGCTCAGCAGAACGGCACTCACTAAGATCTAGATTTCGAGTTAATTCTCTTAGCTTCTTTTTGTTATCCTTATAAGCAGCATTACCTTTAGCATTATGTTCAATAGTAGAATCTAAAAAACCTAGTAGCTCATCTCTATCACAATATCTCTTTTGTTCATGCATATTAGTAATATTTACATGTTCTTCATCAGAAGAGCAGCTTCCTACCATGAGACACATGGGTCCCTTCTTTCCTAAACTGGTCTGCCTCTGGTCCACTTCTCCCAACAGTGTAGTCACACAAACTAGAGCCTCGTCCTCCTCACTTTCACCACCTGAGAGAATCACCCCAGGCAGCAAGCATGGCTCTCTTTGTCATCATTTTCTCCATTGGTCCTCCCTTATCAGTTTTCCATGCTGGAAAGTCCTTGATCATATGTCCAGTTTCACCACATTTGAAACAACAAGTGCTGGTACGAGTCTTCTTTGTGTTACCTTTGTTCTTCAAGGATTTTCCCTTATATTGAGATATGGGACTTCTTTCAAACCTTCTTGCCATGAGACCTATCTCATCCAGATCTTCTTCATTGTCTTCTCCATTCAAGGCCGACCCTCGGCTTTTGGTTGTACTTTCCTCCTTTGAGATCACTAACATCTCATGAGTCATTAATGATCCAATAAGTTGTTCTACTGTCAAAATGGATATATCATTGGCCTCTTGAATTGCAGTTACCTTAGGTAGCCATTTACCTGTCAAGCTTCTCAGAATTTTCCTAACCAGATCTTCACTAGTGAAACTTTTTCCAAGAGATTTTAGTTCATTAATAATTGACATAAAACGAGTATACATATCTTTTATATTCTCATCTCGATTAATATCAAAAGTTTCATATTTAGACATAAGCATATCAACCTTAGATCTCCTGACTTCACTAGTGCCTTCATAGGCTAACTCTAGAGTTTCTCATATTTCCTTAGTAGTAGAGCATGCTAAGATACGGCTTACCTCATTATCAGCAATGCCTTGTTGAAGAAGTGACATAGCCTTGGCATTCTTCTCGAGTGTCTCCAGATATGTGCTGTTATATTGACTCTCCTTCATCTCTATGCCATTATTGTTTTTAGCCACCTTATTTGCACCATTCTTAATTATCATCGAACACTCATAGTCAGTGCCAATGATAAAGTTTTGCATGCAAATCTTCCACCAAGGATAATTTGTTCCATTGAATTTAGGCAGCCTTGATCCGTCATTCATGTTCATCATCTCTTGTGTATTCATCTTTTTTTCCTTCTTTAGGTGTTACCCTTTCAAGAAAATAGGCTCTGATACCAATGGAAAGTCCAAGTGACACTCAAGAGAGGGGTGAATTCAGTGTTGTGACATTGTTGTAAATTTTTAGATTTATTGTGAGACTAGTTATGAACCAGTTCTCAGGCAGTGGAAACAAAATGCAATAAAATAAACAACACCAAGATTTAACGAGGTTCGACTTCTAATAATTCTACGTCCTCCACTCACTCACTCCTTTTATTAATTAACTCAGAATAACAAAAAGAATCACACACAATCACTTTTGCACCTATGCACAAGATGATTTTCCAACTTCCACTCATGGAAGTTCGACTCATCCTTCAACTATGAAGGTTCAAATCAAGATAATCCTTGATCAACATCCCCAGTAAACTGAACTTACAGAATGCTCAAATTACAACACTTTGTCTCTCAATAATAATTAGCCTAGAAGCTTAGAAAAGAGAGTAAATTAAGACCTAAATGTGGTATTAGGTTTTATGCTAGGTTAAGACTTTTCGAGAAAGAACTTTTGCAATCTTTGTTCTTCAGTTTTGTTCGTGCAAAAGTGTGAGGTTTGTCTGCCAGCCGATTTTATTAAATAAACTTTTCGTTAGTATGTTATAGAATATTGTAAGAGAATATTTTCCTTAGGAATATGGAAGTAATTCCATGGATAATATTCTCACTGATTTTATTTGAGATCAAATAAAATCAGTATAATATAATATAACATACTTGCCATATTCAAGATTATCTTTCTTGAGTGATAAACCAAGCATCCGTGTATTTTTGAAGTTAATTATGCGCGAAAAGATAACTTTCCTAAAATATGGATGTATGAAGTAAACTCGAAAGAATAGGTTCAGTATTGTTCGCAGATTGTTCCAGTCAACCAAGTTTACTTGTAGTTGTGTATGACAAGCAACCAAGGTTCCTCGTCATCCACACTTAGTTCATCTCTCTAATCTCAACCTATATAATGCATTTACAAACCTTCATACCAGTTACATTGCATCTAAGACCTAAGCATATGACTCTATGGCTTTGGTCTTCATGCAAACTTCAAGACTTGGCTACATGAGCTTCATCTTATCATCCATTGAACTTGTTCTTTAGTATCTGCACATGTAAACAGAAACTTGCATACATTATGATAGTTCAATGTAGTTTGTCATCATTCAAAACATAAGCTAGGAGCTTCACCAATCATAACTTTATAAAACATGATTAAAATCACAAAACATAGTTTAACTAAATTATAAACATGAATTTATGCACAATTGAATTAAAAAGAAAAGAGCAAGAAAAAGTTTTTTTTAAAAAGTTTAAGAAAAATACCAAACAAAAATGGGAGGAAGAGAAGGGGGCCGGCGGTGGTGGCGCACGGCAGTAGGGGCAGCGGAGAGAGGGACGGCGCTGGCGAAGGAGCGAACGAAGAAGAAGGTGAGTGAAATTTTTATTTTCGGAAATCTGAACTTCTTTTTTTTCTTTTTTTTTTAAATCCTAAATCACCAATTTGCAAAATAAATCTGAAAATTCTGGTTTTAATGGGTATTTATAGGCCCAAAGTAGGTTTTGTTGCAATTACATAAATACCCGTAATGCTTCAAATTACATTTGTGCCCTTATTTTAAAACAATTTAGGAAACCTTGAAAATTCTAATTTTAGAAACTTGCTAAAATATTTAATAAAATTCAAAGTGACATAAAATATAATTTATAAGCTTTAGAAAATAAAAATTAATTGTTGTAAGTAACTATTAATTAAGTTTTCTTTCTTGAATATATTTATTGAACTTAATTTTCCAATAAAAATACAAAAAATATTCACATAAAATACGAACTTAAAATTTCAAAATATGTGAAAATACGTGTAAATGTACAAATTTGAGATGGAATATTGAAAAATATTGACAGAATTTCATTTTTTTTGGAAAAATTAATTTGCGATGGAATATTCCATCGGAAAATGAAAAATATTGACAAAAAGTCAATTATTTAGAAAAATTAATTTGCGACGAAAAATTTCGTCACAAAATACCATTTAGACCAAACAAATATCCTCCCTAACCTTAATTATATAAGTAACTCCTCATTACATCAATACAATTTTCTGCCTCTCATTCACTACATTAAACAACTTCCACCCCTTTTTTTGAATCTTTCATTCTCTCACTCCCTCTCATCTCGCTTCCTCCTTTCCTCTTCTCATTCACGCCTTCTTCTTCCTCCTCCTTTTTCCTTGTCTTCTTCTCATCTCTTTCTTTCTCCTCCTTTCTCCTTCGTTCGTTTCGGTTGTTGTTTCCTTCCTACGTTAAAATATTTCGTTAGTCTATTTTTTCATTGAAAATTAGAATTGACGAATAAAAACGAAATGCTTGAAGATCTTGCTTTTTTGGTTTAATTTGACCATGCCAACCCTAGATCTAGGGTTTGCATGGTCAAATCCAATTAAAAAAATCTTAGATGATTGATTTTAAGGTATGTATTTAGTTAATTTTTTGTTTATTTTGATTTTCTTGTATTAATGGCTGTTGGGATTTTTGGGGTATTAGGCTTGGTTTTTTCTTTTTTTTTTTTTTAGGATTTTGGTTTCCCATTTTTGGTTTTTAGTGGAATTCTTGTTCGATTCTTTTGTTTTTGGTGGATTGTGGTTTATTCTGCTTTGTGGTGGATTGTGGTTATTTGGGTTTGTTTATGGTGTTCATATGGTGGTTTTGGGGTTATGTATTCTACTTTTTTTGGGTGTTTGTGGGGATAGTTTCTGGGTTCATGGATTTTTGGTGGTTGGTGGGGTGGTTTATGGATTGTGGGTTTATGGTTCGTGGGTTTTAGGTGATTCACGGTTTGTGGATTTGTGGTTTGTGGGTTTTGGGTGTTTGTGGGGATGGTTTCCGGGTTCGTGGGTTTTGGGTGGTTGGTGGGGTGGTTTATGGGTTGTGGCTTGTGGGTTTATGGTCCGTGGGGTGGTTTTGCGGTTTGTGGGTTTCTCGTTCGTGGGTTTTTGGTGGTTGGCGGGGTGGTTGATGGGTTTGTGGTTAATGGTTCGAGGGTTTTGGGTGGTTGTGGGGTAACTGAGTGGCGGTGGGTCTGGATTTTGTAGGAGTTTCGCCCAATCGAGTCACCCTGGCACACTACCTTCCTTTGTTTTTCCCCTTTTGAACTTACTCAAATGCCTTAGGAAGCCTACAAAATCACCAAAAACACTTGAAGCACAATTTTAGTCCCTTACTCTCCCTCACCAAGGCTAAAAACAAAGCTAAAGTCCCTATGGAAATATGAGAATAAAATTAAAAAGCTACTAAACAACAAAAATACCTACGAGTTGCCTCCCGTATAGCGCTTCTTTAAGGTCATTAACTTGACCATGTTTCCTCATAGCTCATAGGGGGTGTGGGTTGTGGAAGGTGACTTCCTCAACTACTCCAACAACGTCGCCTTCGTAGTAATGCTTGACCCGATGCCCATTGACTTTTAATCTTTCTCCCTTGTCATTCTGAACTTCAACGAATCCATACCTTGTAATACCCCACATTTTAACGTATTTAAACAAAGTATTTCTGTATTTCATAAGTATAAATTTTGTATTTATTCGTATAAATTTAGTATTTTTATTGAAAATTATGTTCAATAAAAGTATTAAATAAAAAGAAATTAACAAAAATTTAGTAAATGATAGAGTTTTGGCTAAAAATATTATTTGTGTTCTTAAATAGTAATTTTTATGATTAGAAATTTTTTAAAAACATCTAAAGTTTATTTAAGGTTTCTTAATTTGCTTAGAAGTGTTTAAGGGCCCCACCAAAATCCTACTATGAGCCCTATAAATACCCTACAAAACCTAAAATTCCAAATTTTACTTATCATACTAGTCAATAAGGATTCCAGAAATTTAGAGAGAAAGATAAAAAAAACTTTTAGATCCGAAAAAAAAAAGAAAAAAAAAAGAGAGTCGGAATTTCGAAGAAGAAAAAAAACCTTTTTTTTCTTGGAGCCTTGGGATCCGTGCCAAGCCATACACCACCGCCGGCCACAGCACCACCGTGGCAGCCACCCGCTGCACCGCTGGCCACCGCCGAACCTCCTCCCCGTTTGGTATAATTTCGAATCTTTTATTAAAAAAAAAAAAAAGAAAAAGAAAAAATCTACTTCTTTATTTTTGATTCAATCTTACAAATTTATGATTATAATTGTGTTTAATCATGTTTAGATATAAGTATGAATTGTTTTAAGGCATGAATTAAATTTGTTGTTCATGAAATTTTAAATTAGGGTTTGAAAAATTTACGAAGTTATGATTTTATGAATTTTTAGGTTCTAAACTTTAATATTATGATCATAAATTATTGTTGGGTGAATTTATGATGATGTTATTAAGTTTAGACTGATCTTTAAGGGTTTTAGACTTGTTTTATAAAGCTGTCAAAATTTTATAATCATGAATTTGAGTTGAATATATATTATAAACATATTTAATCATATGAAAAATTGTTCTAAAGCCTAGATTGATTTCATAAACATGTTAGTATATTGTAGAAGTGTTTTGATATGAAATCATGATGTTTTCACAAGTTTTTCATGACTTTAAAGTTTCTAAAGCTGAAATTTTTAATAAAAACAAGTTAAATTGAGTTTAAAGTGTCCAAATCGCACTAGTATGACCACAAATCAATTCTATGATGAAATATATAAATTTTAGTATGTTTTATGATGTTTAAGAGTGGTTTTAAGCATGTTTAACATGCTTTCCAGATTTTATAAACTAATTAAATAACCTTTTAAAATATGTAAATAGCATAAATTGATCATGTAAGTAAGGTAATCATATGATCGATTTGTGTCATTTTCGGAAGTTTTCAAGGAGTTTTGATAAGTTTAGATTGTTGTCCACTTTTCTAAAGTGGCATGAAAATTTTATTAAGGTTTTATAAAGTGTAATTAAGTCCCGAAAACTAAGTAGAATTGCAGTAGAAAAGAAAATTGAAGTATGGAATTGAATAGAGACCAAATAAGAAATGTTTTGGACAAAGTTTCCAAATTTAGAAGTTGGTTAAGGTTGTTGTAGAATTTAGTCAAGAAGGTTTTTAACTTAGCTCGGTTTTCCTTGTGTAGGAGACTTTGATTTAGTCCACTTCTAGAGTTGTGGCGGAGCACAGCTATTTTACAAGGTACGTAAGTACTAAAGGCGAATATAGGAGCTTAGAATGCATGCATGAGAAATTCTTGTTTACATGAATCTTGTATGCTTGTTTTGGTTCATGAATTTATGTGCACGACAAGTTGTTAGTAGCATGCTTCAATGTTTAATGACATTCCATGTTAAATAGAAAGTTTAATTTTTCATAAGCTTGAGTTGGAATGTTTTGATCAGTATAGTTTGGCCAACAGTTTTATGAATAAAGGAAGAAGATAATTTGTAAAGTTGATTAGATATTTAATCAAAAAGAAAGGTAGTAGTGAATTTGTTCACATGATTGATAGAAGTAATGAGCAATTATTTATACATCTAATACCACTCACAGTTTAATGTGTGGTCAAGAAGAAAGTAAGTTATAATGCCACTCACAGTTTAATGTGTGGTCAAGAAGAAAGTTATAATACCACTCACAGTTTAATGTGTGGTCAAAAAGAAAGTAATTTGTTAGCCACTCACAGTTAATGTATGGTACAGGCCGGAGGTTCAGTTTAATTAAAGGACTCACTTAAGTTAATTTGGAATCACCTTAAAGTAAAGATAATGAATATGGAAGCTTGTTTGTATGCATGTCTTTCTGTGATGTTGCATGAGAGTCATAACAATGTTAAACCTGTTAAATCACGTAAAGTGAAGAGGATTCGCACCAAAACTCTTGGGCCGTATATACCTTGAGTATGAACAAAGGGGGGAGTCATATGGAACAGTGATCTATGACTTCTAATTGGAGTACAAGACGTTGTACTCTTTTATATTATAAATGCGTTGGATATCCGTCACCTCGTGTGACATAGGTAATAACTATTGGAGTTGCTCCCAAGTTGTTGCCCATTAGGGAAAATTTAAAGGAAAGGAAATCCGTTCGATGCCGATTCCAAAAGTTAAATATAATAATAATTTTATTGAGTCCATGTACATGTAGGAAGCTGGTTAAAGGTAAGTTGATTGCATGTTTTTATGTTTTATTGTTATTGCATAGTCTTTAGTAGTTATGTACTTAGCTTTGTTGACTGTTTGCTTTGTGTGCATGACTTTGTCTTGGACTTGGCCCTACGATGACCCACTTGTGGTGAGTAGTTTTCTAGTGAAAGGAAAGCTGCAGGTATAAGTGGGTCCCTCTTCTAGTAGTGATGGAATAACAATGGTCCCTTCGAGTTGGTGGATTTGGTTGAGGAGGTATTTAACCCTGCTGCCGCTGAGCTGTAAATTGTGCAATCTGAGATAGTTGGGTCTCCAGTTGCTTGTTGTGATCCTGCATTGCCTCCATGTTCTTCTACATCTATAGCTTCATATTCTTATATTTTGAAATCTCATTGCTTGGTTGGGATAGTGGTGTTGGCAATGGTGGTCTATTGAAACCTAGTAGTTGTGGTGGTGCAAACCGATGCACCTGTTGATGTGGCATGAATTGTTGTGGATTCTACATATTGCTGCTGTTATTTTAGGAGAAGTATGGATGATTCTTCCAACCTGGATTGTATGAGTTAGAGAACGGGTTATTCTTGTATGGTTGAAAAGCACACACTTGCTTCATGGAACTATGACATGACTGGGCATTGGTATCGAATGAACCATAGGAATCGCAGAAAGGCTCAGTACATCCCGAAAATGTAGCCTCGAAGCTAAAGATGATGGTGGAGGAGATGTAGTGCTAATCTTGTCGAGCTTTTGACTAATGGCAATGATATATGAAGCTAGATTCTCATATTTGTCGTCAACTACATGCTTTCCACCTCTCTTTCAGTGTCCTCTGGGATTATCAAACTATGAATTATGGATAGCAATTTCTTTGATTAACTCATAAGCAGCATTAACTTCGTGGCTCATGAATCTATCACTAGCAGCTGAATTAAGCAATGTACAACTCTCATTCCCTGAACCGTTATAAAATGACTGGACCAAGAAGTACTTCTCATGACCGTGATGTGGGCACAATCTCAATAGATGTTTGAACCTTTCCCATGCTTCATACAATGTCTCATCCGTCTCCTGGTTGAAATTTGTGATCTTGCTTCGATGGGTTGCAGTTCGCTCTGGAGAGTAGTACTTCCTTTGAAATGCAAGAGCCAATTCTTCCCAACTATTAATATTATCCATATTGAGATTATTCAACCAAGTACGACCTTTGTCCTTCAATGAGAATGGGAACATCATCCTTCGAATGTAGTCCTAAGAGACCCCATGTTGCTTGATCGTACCACAATACGGGAGGAAATTATACAAATGTAAAGTCGGATCCTCCATCAATGTTCCTGCAAAGTGATTCCTTTCCACCATATTTACCAAAGCTGGCTTCAACTCAAAATTTAAAGCCTTGGTATCAGGAAACCGATAACCACCTGCTACTGTTGCAGAACTAGGTCGGGAATAATCCTTCAATGATCATGCTTGCGGCGGTGGCGCATCATTCTGTGGTATATTGTTCTTGTTCAATTGAGATTCTGCCATCTCTTCCTTATCAAAAATATCCAAATTAGCAAAAAGCTGTGACAAATCGGATAGTATCAGTTAAGAAAGAGTAACTCTCCGCAATTTCCACTTCCTTCAACGACTCTGCTTATGCAATGATCGTTCTGGTTCTGATGTGAATTTTCGTATGAATACAAAACTTCACAAATGATAGAACTAAACTCACGAATTTCTAAAGGCTATGCGACAAAAACTCATGAATTTAGGTTGATAGATTAGCCTTTGATTAAAGTTGTAGGCACCCTCAAATCCACTAATCAATCTCACAAAAGTCTAAAGGAATTAACCACCAACTCACAATTTCAGTATTTTGTTATTTAAGTAAACAAAAGAAACTTTTAATTAAACTCAATAATCTGAATTTTACAATCTAATGTTGAGATTGCTTATAGGCATAATCATAAACAAAATCCTAATAACTAAAAACACACGCACAAAACAAATCTATAAGATTGCCAAAACATCACTACATCTTGAGGTATCTTGCTAACAAACTTTATCTAATCAAGAAAATATCCTAACAAACTTCCTAAAAACCTAATAAACAAGATAATCAACAAATTACATCCAGAAATACACAAAAAATCGAAGAACCCAAATCCATACAAAAATCGTCAAAATCACGCCACACAAGCAAGCTTCAATTTTGAGCATTATTTTAAAGATTTGCTTCAAATATTCAAGAAACCTTTCAAGATCCAATCTTTTAATCAAGAAACCTTCAAGAAGTCATTTCCCATGTCTTTAAGGTTGTAAATGATGACTAAGACTCACCAAGAAATAAAAGACACAATGCCTAAAATGAGAAAAACCTTATCAAGTGAAGTGGGAGAAAAAACTCATATAGGCAAAACCAACTTATTCCCCTTATCAACCATATCACTACAAGATAACAGTTATTTTGCAACGGACAAATTACGTCGCAAACTTAGCACATTCCGTCGCAAAACGTCCGTCACTAAAAATTTTGTCACAAATTTCTAAATTTGCGACGGAAATTCCGTCGCAAAAAAGTTGCGACGGAACTGTTGAAGTTTGCGACGGAAAATTCCCTCGCAAATTTGCAACTAAAAAACTAGTAGAAAAACAGTTTATTAGTATCGTTTTTTAAACGATACAAATAGACAGTCTATTAGTATCGTTTTTTTACAAAAACGATACTAATAGTGGTTTTTTAAATATAAAAAAAATATCTATTAGTATTGTTTTTTTTTACAAAAAAGATACTTATAGTGGTTTTTTAAATATAAAAAAATAGCTATTAGTATCCTTTGTTTTTAAAAACGATACTAATAGCGATTGTTGAAAAGAAAAAAAATAAAATCACAATTGTAATGAAATAATAATACTAATAACAAAAAATTAAAATTATTATAACAAATACTATATTAAGGTAGCTCATAAAACAGCTCCAAATGAAGCACGAGGCTCCAACGCAGCACGAGGCTCCAAAAGTGGTAAATAATACATCAAAAATGATCTCAAGGCTGTGAGAGCAAAAATTTTCAAGTGGAAAGCATAGAAGAGTGATTTTAACTCAACATTATATAATTTCCCACTGTAGTGCATGGATTCAGGCTCCATAACGTGTTTAGCATCGTCATAACCATCAGAAATACTTTCAATACGTTCCGTAGAGAAGTTGCCCTCATTCCATGTTGGAGCAGCATCACAGTAAGCAATCCTTTCATTGCTGCAGATTATTGTATACATTAGTTAGGTGAACAAGGAGATGATAAATAGTAGGTCTAATCACAGATCACAGTCCCTCAAAAATGATCAGCCTAGCACAAATGAATAGTTCCAGAACAAGGCGAAATAAGAAAATAAACATAAACAAGAGCTACACTCTTTCACCAGTTCCAGGCAGACAAACAGTTTATAGATGCATTTTTTACCACAACTCCATTACTTTCTATCTTATTTCCGTGCATCCTATATATAGCCATTGAATGCAAGTCCTTCACATTTTCAGCCACAAAAGCAAGATATTAGACTCCTAACACAAGGCAAAACTATAACATATCATCAACCAGAAGGAAACTAAGGTTCTCCAAAGCAGTATACTGAAAGTCACACACTCACTTTTTATAATTGATCCAATACACAACTGAAGTTAAAAGCTAAAACCAGAACAACTTTCTCACTTATACCCATGGTCAAATGTGGTGATATGGCTGATGGCTAGAGCAAACTTTAGCGGTTCTTCCTCCCATAATACAAACACCAACAAGGTGATTAATCCAACTATACTATCCCACCCTAAATGGTTGAGAGGTTCAAGAGTTTGAGGTTCTTAAGCTTTGAAAGAGCAAACCTCGACAAAAACTTTGCTTATGATTGGTCAAACAAACCAATGAGAAAGATTATGGGCTCTTAGCTGATATCAACAGAACACTATGATACATTAATTGTCTGATACATTTATATTTCAATATTCAATAACAATAGTTTCACCAATCCACCATTTTCTAGTAAAAAGACTAAAACTTGAATAAAAGAAAAACAACACTGATCATAAATTCATAAACATTCACATAACCCAAAAGATTAAATGTAAAAAGACCAAAAGAATCAATACACAACTCACAACACACAATTTAAGTTCATTGTTCAATTCAGAACACTGCTATCTCAATTCACCAAATAACCGGCGAAAACGACGAATTGCCCCCTAAACTATACAACATCAATTAACCAACACCTCATTCATGATCTCAAATTAATCCAGCTGTTTAAATCATATGACAATAAACATAAAAAACAATTCAATTCCATTCACAAATCATATAACACGATTCTATTTCACGCTTAGTTCAGAAAAAAAAAAAATAACAAAACATACCAACATTGAAGTAAAGGTGCAACATCAATACATACAATATACAACATCAATCAATCAATTAGCCCAAAAAACCATTATAAACTCAAATTAATTAAGCTAATTTTTACATTATATATTAAAAAAAGGGAAAATAGTACAAAAATTATACCTTCTAATGAAAGCCCTAAAACCAAAGGGATAAGAAGCAAGAACAGAAGCAGCAGCACCAGAAACCGCAACTTTAGCAGAAAAAGAACCAATAGAATGCAATGCAAACTATGTTTTGAATAAAGGTTTGGATTTTTCTTCAATAGATCTAAAATTACACCAATTCCTGACATTATTTTTTGTTAATCTCAAAACCCCAGAAAATTCAATTGAAGAAACAAAAACAATTGAAGAAACAAAAACAATTGAAGAAACTTCAATTACTGCAAAAAACAATTAAAAATTACAGAAATTAAAACAAAAAACCGAAATCATTTAAAAAAATAAAAAATTTTAAATTAAAAATTACAGAAATTAAAAATTACACCAATTTGAAGAAAATTCGAAATCTAGGGTTTCATTTTGAGGAAAATTGAAATTTTGGAGCAAGTTCTAGGGTTTACCCAGAATTGACGAATTGAAAGTGAGTGAGACTGCTTGAGAGATTCAGAGATGGCGAATTGACAAAATCAAACGAAAGTGAGAGATTCAGACGTAAGTGAGAGATTCAGAGATGGCAAGAAGACGGTGAGTTCGAAGAAGATAGGTTTTTGGTCGAAGAAGAAAGGTTTTTGGTTCGAAGAAGAAGGGAGAAGTGAGAGATTAAGGGCCGAGTTCGAAGAAGAAAGGCTTTTGTGAGGGAATTTTTTCGCGACAAAATAATAAAAGGGTTTGTTGCCTTTTGCGAGGGAATTTTGCGACGGAATTAATTCCGTCGCAAATTTGCGAGGAATTATTTCGTCGCAAACACAAAAAATCCGTCGCAAAAACCAATTGCTCACTTGATTTGGTTTGTCACTTTTTTGCGACGGAAATTAAATCTATCGCAAAGATCCGTTGCTATTTTGCCGATTTCTTGTAGTGTATCTTCCCTTGATTTGTGTGCCCACCTAGATATGTTTGACCATGCACACGCAAATCCCAACCTTAGATACACCCATTAGACTTGAGTCTCCATAAGCAATTAATTCTCCCGTGGTTGCACCTTTCTTTGCAGCTTCAATCAAACCTTCAAAGTTGTGATCAATATTTGTATCAGGTTCAAGATCAATCCAAATCGGCATACAAACCTAGTACGTGCACAAAAACTGAAACTACAGATAACCGTAAGAACTGTCTCAAAGAACGATAAGTTTCTTGCGATGAAAGAAAAATAATAAAAATAGACAAAATAACCCGATTAGCAAAAAATAAACGATTGTCTCTTCGGCAACGGCGGCAAAATTTGAAAGGGACAGTCCTATACCTATCAAAAATAACCTACAACTCCAACTAATGTAGATAGAGAAGTAGGGATTGAATCCTTAGGGAAGCAACAAAATTCTACTAACTCTAAAAAGCTATTTTGCTATAAAGGGCCTTTGAATTGGTTTCCAACTAATAGAATAATTACTACTAAGGAAGAAATCAAACACGAAAATATATCAACAAACTAAACCTAGGACATCTATTCACCACAGACCAACAAATGAATTGAATAACAATTATTAATTGACAAATTATTGACCTCCTGAACTAAGGCTCACTAACTCTCTCGAATCTAGTCTCCTATTATCCATGTGATCTAATTGTGGTAATCTTACCCCTCCAAATCGATTTCGACAATATCAAACTAATAATCAAACCTGGCCATAGTTTAATTGCAAGCAATATAATATAAATTGGTAATAGGAATTCAGAAACATCTAAAATCATGCTAATTAATCCTAAAACAACGCATTGGAATTAATTCATGAATCCCCTAGCCCTAGAAAAGAAACTATTAACAAATAACTAATAACATAGAAATTAAATCAACAAAAGAAAATAAAGCTAAAAACATAGTTCAAGACTAACAAATTAATCATAAATGATTAAACTAATCAAGAAACTAAAACAAGGGCATAAAACAGATAATAAAAACTAGAAACTAGGAACTAAAAACTAAAAACTAAAAACTAAAAACTATAAGCATAAACTAAAGTAAAACATAAACTAAAAACACCAATTAAAATAAGGACAAAGAAAAGTTGAACAGAAAACGTGAATTATATTGAATATAATGATTGAATGTGTTCACAACTTAGAGAGAGAAAACTAGGGCTTAGAAAACAAAAAATATGATAAAAGGTTCGTACAAGTGACTAGGAGTAAAAAAAATTATATACTAAAGCCCAAAACAAGAGAAAACACGTGGAAAAAGGCCTCGGAGCAGCCCGCCCGGGTCACTCGGGCGAAACGCCACGTACCCACCCGGGCGCACGGCGATCGACCCATGCGAACTGCCAAGGGGTTTGGGGCTTCGTTTTCTTCGCTCGTTATTTTTTTAATTACTTCTTTAATGCTCCTAATCCTTAGAAAATCTTCCCAAATGACTTCAAATTCTCTACTAACTCTTCAAATGCTCCAAATGGCTCGAAATATAACGATAAATTATCTATTCCAGCAAATTCTTATAAAGAAAAAAAAAGCACTCGGAATAGCTAGAGTTAGTAGAAACGGCTGAAACGAGCCACGTTAGAGCTTAAAATCACTCGGGATCGGGGGTAAAACATGCGTAATATATTAACTTATCACTCTACCACCACCAGCACTACCCCTTATAACATATAATTTTATTAAATTAAAAAATAAGAAAAAACCACAAACCACCACTGTACCACCACTCCTCCATCGTCTACCCAAAAGCCACCACCATCCAGTCATGACCACCCAGCGGCCACCACGACCAACCAGCCACTGCCACCACCACTGATTTTATTACTAATAATTAGCAAAAGAATTTTAGAAAAATGAATTTGGTGAAACTAGTGCATGGCCTAGGTGATGTTACCATAGAACTGGCGCCTGGTCCAGTTTCCGGTGCCATGGTGGAAGCGCCTGGCCAGTCACTAGTGCCATGGTTTTAGCGGCCTAGCCAGGCGCTAGTCTCACCAAATTGATTTTTTTAAAATAATAGAGAGTAAAGGTGTTGCGGTGAGTAGTGGCAAGGTGGTGGCAGGTTGGTTAGGCAGTAGTGAGTGATGGGTGGTGGTGGTGCAAGTGAGAGAAAGCGAACAGCAAAAATGAAAGTTTAGGAAAGAAGTTTGGACGTCAGTAAGTAAACTGGACGTCAAATATAAACTTAGTTACGCCATTTTAACATAAAATAATAATGCATGCAATGTCCGTTTGGTAGGTAGGGCGTAACACGTTTTCTCTCAAAACTATTTTTTCATTTACATTGTTTAGTTTGGAGCAAAATATTAAAATGTAAAATTTAGGGTAGAAAATGGTTTTCCAACGGGTTACAAATATTCCCCTTCTCCCAAATTGGGAGAAAAACATTTTTACAAAATCTTATATAAGACGGTCATATTTGGTAAGATCATTCAATAGTTAACCAAAAAATGTATTAATTAAATCAATTAACCCAATTGTTAAAGAAAATTCACAAAGACTTGATGGTCTTATCGTAAGACGGTCTTACCAAAGAGTTGTTAAAACATTTTTAACCATACTTGAAGGGAAAACTTTTTCCGTTACAATTGAAGTAATTAAATTATTATTCAACCAAACAATAAAAAATGATTAAAATGTAAAATCATTTTACATGCAACCAAACTACAAAAAATATTCGCCAAAATGAGTTTTCCAATGTAAAAGATTTTCCATGAAAAGTTATTTTTATCCGAAAATAATATTTTACACCCTACCAAACGACCCGTAGGCCCTAGTGATTGATAACGTACATCGTGTGTAAAAATAATATCCAATTAAAATAGTTAAGGGTTGGAATTAAAACAGTTAAGGGTCCGTTTGGTACGGTGTAAAACATTTTCGGTAAAAATAGTATTCCATGAAAACCTTTTACATTGGAATACTCATTTTCATGAGGAACTTTAAAGTTTGGTTGCATGTAAAATGATTTTATATTTGAAGCATTTTTTATTGTTTGGTTGGATGGAAAATCAAGTATTTCAATTTTAAGAGAACATGGTTTCCTTCCAAGAGTGATGGAAAATGTTTTCCTCCTAATTTTGGAGGAAAATGGTTTCTACATGATGGAAAACCATTTTCTATCCCAAGTTTTACATTTTAACTAGTATATTGGCTCGTGCGTTGCTCGGGCAAGACTTTATAAAAAATAAAAATAAAATATTTTGCCTATTAGCTAATGAAAAAGGTAGTTCGATCATTAGAACATAATATATGATATATGACGATACTTAATACAACAATAATTATTAGTAGAATTAGTAAGATCAATTATTTAGTAGACAAATGTGTTCGGTTCAAATCTTGTTAGAATCATTTTTGGGAAAACAAAAACATGACATAATGTAAATAATTATATAAGAGCGTGTCACGTGGCGTATCGACGTTATCAAGAACGCCTTCTAATATATTATATAAATATTTTACTCTAAACAAAACAATATAAAATAAGAAAACAATTTTTGCCGAAAACGTTTTACGTCCTACCAAAACAACCTTGGTGAGTTACTATGAGATTATCATTTTTTTGACAAATAGTATGAGATTATCATTATTATTTCTATGGGAGACACAAATTCACTTGCTAGCTGTGTTGGTCCACCGTCCTCTCTCTAAGCTCAAATCTCAAACTTATTAAAAGTGATAACATAAATCCTGGAACATATGCTGCGTGAAAAGAATGTCAAGTAATATTATTAAATACATACTAAAATCGAACTAATTCAAGGGACTACAACTAAAGCAAGCTACTCTAAAGATTAGTACTCCTCCCGTTTATATAAGGTTAATATATACGTACTCAGTGTTGATTTTATTGAAAATAAGTTAATTTATAAAAAATATATATAAAAAAAAAGGGTAATTTATCTAATAAAAAAAAATTTAATTTCAATTTGTTAATTAATTTTTATACTCGGTAGTAATTTAGATAAACTTTTTATTTACTTCAACTAATGACAAATAACTAATGTTTGATCAAAACGTTACAAACAATTAATGCCATGAATTAATAAACAATAAGAAGTCTTAATAGAAGTGGGAAAAAAATTCACATATAACAAACTTTTGTCAACCATCAATGTAAAAAACGGAATAAGTAACTAACCTAGTAAAACCGAGTTAGTAGATAAAAGCAAAAAAATCAAAAAATAAATATTAGTGAAAACATTCAATAATATATGGAGTATCAATTGAATCATAAATCAGAGAACATATGCTGGAGTTAAGTATATATTTAGGCCTAAATGTTCACAAAAGTTGTAATTAGAGTACAATAGTTGCAAAAGTTGCAACTTAACCCATATAAGCAAATTTCTATTAATATTAACATTCCGTTAAGAACTTCACTAGGTGTTAGTATTATACGGAATATTAAACTATTATCTAGGTATTACTATTAATCCTCTCAATCTCAATGCACAATCCATAACACGCTCTATCTTTTTCAACAATTTTATTGTTTCTCTTCCATCAAAAGCTTGCGAAAATGGCTCATCTCAATAATAAAAGCCCAAATTCCAATACTTTTACAGATTTGACATAGTTGTATTATGATCATGCTTTAATTGAGTGTTTGTTCTTCATGTAATTGTATTGTAATTGCAATTTTGTTGGTGTGTATTTGACATATGCAAATGTCCTCTCAATGTGTTGTATGTTTTTCATTATAAAAGTTTTTTACCTTCATGTTATTTTCATTATAGTATGTAATTGTATTTCTACAATTGAAAACAACAATGCAGCTTCCCCCACTCATTTATTAATGCACTTTGCAAATCCCCTACCTATGATATTTTAATAACTACTATACTCTAACTGCAACATTTGTGGAAGTTTAAGGCCTAATTATATATTTAACTCGATATGCTCTTATGAAGCCAAAGCTAACAAAAAATAAAGGATAAAAATGAACGGACTACAATTAAAGTTAGTGAAATTTTTTATATTTTGTTATTGAATAAAAAAATATATAATAAAACAATAAACCAAAACAATAGTGATAAAAATTAAAAGCACTTCTATGATTGGTACGTCACATATTTGATAACAGCCTAATAATTGCTAGCTTATATATATAAAAGAAAAAGGAATAAAGAAAGAACGGCTTAACATAAACTAGTTGAGCAAGTAAACTAGTAAAGCTAGTAAATAATTAGATTAGCAATAATTACCATCTAATCTAATGATCTATCATCTATAAGCATGATAATAATGTACACACTACAGATACACACTACAACCTGAGTAGTCAGGAGTTTGTTATGTTGCAGTAGTACGTAATGCAAAACAGCTCAACACTTCAACACCAATTTTATGAATTGCTGCTTTTTAGTACTCGTAACTAATAAAAATATCTTAATTATTTAATATAAAAATTTGTTTGGAATTTAAAAAAATTAAAATAGACGTTTCATTCTCTCAAGGCACGAAATCTTTGCTTTTGATGGAATTCCTATATATATAGTCTCTTCATACACCTTCTTTCTTGCCTCAGTTGCCATAATAAGCTCTTTCTTCTCTTTTCTTCTCTTGTTAGTGTGTTTGGAGCTTATTAATCCCCATTTTCTCTCTCTAATTAAAGAGGGTTAATTAAGGTTAAGTTTGAAATGGCAGTCACTGCTGCTCACCTTCATTTATTGACCGTCGTTTTTGGTATTCTTGGAAACATTGTTTCCTTTGGTGTCTTCCTAGCTCCTTTGTAAGACTCCTTTTTATTATACGGAGTAAATTTTATCCACCTATTATAAATATGAGTGGTACTACTAATATAAACTGTAATCGAATTCAAATTATTACGTATTTTCTTTTTGTTTAATAGGATTAGAGAAATAATTAAGCAATCTGAGTGGTACTACTAAATTAAACTGTAATCGAATTCAAATTATTACATACATATTTTCTTTTAGTTTAATAGGATTAGAGAAATAAGCAGAAGTAACTATTTTTACAGTTTTACGTGTAAGAAATTAAATCTTGTGTTACACTTCCACCACCCCTCATTTCTATAAAAGACAAAATATATACTCAATTTTCTTTGCACTCTTAAACGTATATAGATATTAATGTTGTAAATTCATTTATTTGTTTGATTTTATAGGCCAACATTTTGGAGGATAATCAAGAAGAAATCAACACTAGGGTTTCAATCCATACCCTATTCAGTTGCTCTATTTAGTGCAATGCTTTTGCTGTACTATGCCTTCATAAAGGAAAACAATGGAACTATGATCATAACAATCAACACCATTGGTTGTACAATTGAAGGCTCTTATCTCATTATCTACCTTATTTATGCTCCCAAAAAAGCCAAGGTATATACAGAAATGTACTTGTTGTATTTATAAAAATCAATTATGCTATATGTTTTTATTATTCATATGTAACAATTCATTGAATGAAATTATGGTTTAATATTGTTACTTTTTATAAGCAGATATATACCGCCAAGTTGTTAGGACTATTCAATATAGGGTTTTACGGACTCATAGTCCTTACAACCATGGTATTTGTTCATGGAGGTGTGGATCATGTGATGTTCTCGAAAGGCGGTATGCGTGAAAATGTTGTAGGATGGATTTGTGGCATCTTCTCTGTTTCTGTCTTTGTTGCTCCCCTCAGTGTCATGGTAAGAGACTTCGTCATTGGACTATTAAGTTTATTTGACACTGATGCAAGTATTATGTATATATTAATTATAATTAAGTTACTGAGTTTTAAATTCTTATGCAATTGTAGAGGATGGTAATTAAGACAAAGAGTGTCGAATTCATGCCTTTTTGGCTATCATTCTCTTTAACCCTTTGTGCGATTATGTGGTTCTGTTACGGTTTCCTCATTAAAGACTTCTACATTGCTGTAAGTAATTAACCTTTCTTCTCTAGTTAAATTTTAGTTAGAACAAACTTTTAGTTTACTTGTCAAAATTAAAAGCATTTATATTATTCTGGTGCTCAACATTAATTTTCATATATTTTTTAGTGTACGCATCAAGAGGGACTTGCATTAACATATCGTATTTGTATTGCAGTTGCCGAATGTCTTGGGACTTGCATTCGGAATAGCACAAATGATACTATACATCATTTACAAGGACTCATCAACAAAGAAGCAGCAGCTAGATCTCAATATTGACAATAATCTTGTCGTAAAAGAAGGAAATATGATGCAACTTCAAGAGTTAGCCGTTGATATTAAACAACTTGGAAAAGTTGAGAAAGTTGAGCAAAATCATAATGCAACTTTGGACCAACAAAACCGCCAAAATGCTGAAGTTATTGTGGAGGAAATGGTAGTTGAGGTACAGAACAACGGCAATGACCATAACAATATTATTAACAACAATGAGCCTAAAAGTAAAGAATCCAATGGAAGGCTGCCATTTGGAGGATCCAATGTGTAAAATGTGCATGGTAGTATCGTGTGCATCCACACTTGATGTGGAGTGTTTACGAATGGTGAATGATGATGCAAAAGAAGTATTAGGTGGGTCCATCGATGAAAAAAAGCAACGGGGCAAAACAAAAGAAAAAAAAGACACAGAGGTGGTGAGGTGGTGTGTGCATTTAAGCAAATATTGGAGAGAAAGAGGGGCTAGAAAAAAAAAAAAACAAATTTCTTGTATATTTTTCTAACGGTTCTAGATTTATTTATGGTGCATTTTCTTGTACTATTTTCAATTTAATTTGATGTTTTATTCTTGCACCTAGGCATTTTATTATTAGTAGTAAATATATTATATGTTAATTTTAGTATTTGTAATTCGCACCACTTTGACGTTGAATTGAATGAGAACTATTGTTGCCCCAAATATCTTTTTATTCAATTATTTTTGATATCACTACTATTTTGAGTCTTTTTTATTGTATTTTTTTTATTTTCCATACATCTAATACTTCCACCAATTTCAATTAGTGGGAATATATAACCCATCTTTGGCAATTTCACATTAATTGCAACATTATTATTCAGCTTTCTAGTTTTCATTTTAATTAATTAACATGTAAGTTAGGGTCTGTTTACTTCAGCTGAAAACAGATGAAATGAACTGAATTTATTGTAGCTGAACTGAACTGAAAGTTTTTTTATGAAGGATTAATTAGTAGCAAAATAAAATAAGAGTTGAGTTTAACTGAACGGAACTGAGCTAAATTGAACTGAACTGAATTGAAGTGATTTAAGCTAAAATAAACAGGTTGTTACTATAAAATTTTAATGTCCTTAACACTCTATAGAAAACATTGCACGTATCGATATGCATGGCTGCCCTTTTCAATGTGCCGCTGCATTTGGTTGCTCAACCGAGTCATGTACTTTAGCAAAAATCTAGTATTTCGTTCTTTTGAGTAACTTTCATGGTCTCAAGTTATTTCACCAAAACAAAAGATATTTTTGCAATTTAATTAATAGTTGATAACCATTACTCCCTATGTTTCCATTTGTTTGATATGTTTTCACTTGCACATATGTTAATGTAGTTTTTTTGACCTTAAATATCTTTTATTGTGTATATATAATAATAGTTGGATACTATTAACATACTAATTGAGATGAATCAAACAAGACCTTATATGATTATATTATGTTATATATATATATATTCACTACAACATATATTACATTAGGTAGCACCCTTAAAGTGTTACATAAAGGATTAAAGTGTTGCCTTAGACAATGAGTAACACTTTTCAAGTGAAATATATGCTCGTGATACCTATACTCACTACTACATAAAATACTTTTTGCATACACCCCCCCCCCCCCCCAAAAAAAAAAAAAAAAAAACAAAAGGGCAAAAAAACAGTTATTAAAACCTTTTGCAACTGTTACATAATTGTTACATTCTTTGGTTTTTTTGCAACGGTTATTGGGACTTTTTGCAACGGTGTCAGCTGAACCGTTGCAATAGCGTTTTGGCAACGGTTATGGGTAGTTTTTGCAACGGTTGTAGTTGAACCTTTGTAATAACTTTTGACAACAGTTTTAATTGAACCATTGCAATAGGTTATGGTATTTTGCAATTGTTATATTGAGCTATTTTAATGCCCTTTTTTGTAACCGTCGCTAAAAGTCATTTTTAGTAAAAAAAAATTTGAATAGTAAATTAATAACAATAAAATCATAATGATAATGATAACAATAACAATAATAAATCAATGAATTTATGAATAATTAAATTGTACACATTCTTCGTTCAATTATAGATCGTATCCACTACCACTTAATACTAACTGGTTTTACTGAAGCGCCCTTCACTTAATTTCTTCACAAGCTGATTTCTTCTCTGCAGTAATTACCTGAAAGTCCCTTGCTACTTCTGTCGACTTTGCTGCTTAATTAGCCTTCAGACGTATCTGCATTGCCTAATTCAACCAAGCGTGTTGCTCACCAAAAGTAAAAAAGTTGTAACCACTTATGTTGATCAGTCTTCACTATCATAAATTATTGATGATGTTCAAGCTGGCAGCGCATCTAACCAAAATACTAGCAAAATCGTTGCTAAAGCCGATGCAATAGCTCAAAACCGTTGCATTTTCTATTCTATTGCAATGACTTTTGCTGAACCATTGCCTTTTCTACTCTATTGCAACGGTTATTATAAACTATTGCTAAAGTCGTTGCAAAAAGGTTGACCATTGTTAAAGGTGGTTGCAAATACTTGTTTATCTAGTAGTGTC